>JAUYWG010000066.1:980346-995764 GCA_034779775.1 Enteromius afrohamiltoni | reverse complement strand
CCAAAATCTACAGAAGACACCTGAAGCAGCCAACCTGCCAAGTACCTTAAAAAAAAACTGGTCACACAAAATGTTGACTTTGGAGTCAATATTTTGAATTTGGAGTAAATGGCATTCTTTATGCAAGCATCTTTTGGTGCTCCAAACCTTTACACAGCACTGCATGCATACAGAAGTCAGAAAAGATCTTTAAGACATCAGGATATTTTCTTGTAATTACATATTTACAGTAGATATAATTACAAGGGTGAGTGTGTCCAAACTTTTGACTGGTACTATATATATGAGCAGCTGGAATGGCGTAGTGGTATAGGTAACGGTCTTTGGTGCAGGTGGGCGGGGTTCGAACCCCGCCCACGGCATACTTCCAGCAAGGGTCCCCAGGCTAGACCCCCAATGCTAACCAAGCCTACCTCGGAATATGACTGAGAGATATATAATTGAAGCCATACCGGCTCGGACGTCGCCCGGATTAACAAGGTCCGCGTCAGGTGTTGAGGAACCAGGACATTCTGACGATAAGTGGGCTACTGGAACTAGAAGGTTACGGCATAAATGGACACGAGATGAGAACCGGGAACTGTTGGAATGTTACTACACATGCAATCCCAGCGAGAGGGGTTACATGAACAGGATGTGGGATCTATGGAAACTTCGAAACCCAACATCCAAACTGACGGCGAAACAACTT
The DNA here is from genome assembly GCA_034779775.1 of Enteromius afrohamiltoni. Classification (NCBI taxonomy): domain Eukaryota; kingdom Metazoa; phylum Chordata; class Actinopteri; order Cypriniformes; family Cyprinidae; genus Enteromius; species Enteromius afrohamiltoni. The sequence continues at coordinate 995,073 of JAUYWG010000066.1, read as the reverse complement.
GTGGCTCAATGTTCCAACATACGAAGGAAGCAACTGCTATCGCAACTAGAGATCGATGAGGTACAACACAAATGCTACGGCAAGGGGGAGCCAGGACGACAGGTCAGGGGGGAGATTTCATCATCCCCACAATCCGAGATTGGGTACCAAGCCCCAATAAGTAGTAGTACGCTGAGCGCCAGAGCAGCTGACCTGAAAGATAAGATCATGGCTAAGAAGGAGAACTGGACCCCTCGACGCCGACTACCAAGACTAAGTGAAGTACTCTCTGAAGATCTACTAGAAGATGTGAATGCAGCACTACGGACAATCCCTACCACGACTATCACTGAAACCAATCAGCTGATGTATACCACGGCAGCAGTGATCCTTGAGATGCTTGGCTATAAGATGAACAGCAATAAGGAGCAGTACTCCCCATGGAAACGGCGACTAGAGGCTAAGATCAAGGCAGCACGAAGGGAAGTTAGCCAGCTCTCAGAGTTGCAGAAAGGTGTGATGAAGAAAGGGGCACCTAAGAAGTACAACAGGCTGTCCATACCTGAGGCCTTAGAGACTGCCAAGCAAAGACTCACAGCCTTGGCTAACCGCCTGAAGAGGTATACCAGAGAAATAGAAGTCAGGAGAATAAACCGAATGTTCTCCACCGAGCCATCCAAGGTATACTCTCAATGGCAGGGGAACAATATGAGAACAGCACCCCCGCCAAGGCTGGAGACGGAGCAATACTGGAAGAACATATGGGAGAAGGATGCAACACATAACACCAATGCTCAGTGGCTAGTGGATCTAAGAGCAGACCACAGCAACCTCCCTGAACAGGACCCAGTAACCGTCACAGTGGCAGACATCCAGGAAAGGGTCTCACATATGAAGAGCTGGACAGCACCAGGCCCTGATATGATACATGCCTACTGGCTAAAGAAGCTAACTGCACTCCATGAGCGCCTGGCAGCACAAATGACCCAGCTGCTAGAAGCTAAGACACACCCAGAATGGCTGACCGAAGGCCGGACGGTCCTGATCCCCAAGGACCCCCAGAAGGGACCAGTCCCGTCCAACTACCGGCCCATAACATGCCTCAGTACAACATGGAAACTCCTGTCAGGCATCATAGCAGCTAAGATGAGTAGGCACGTGGCACAATTCATGAGCGGGGCCCAGAAAGGGATAGGCAGAGAGACCAGGGGAGCAAAACACCAGCTACTGGTAGATAGGGCAGTCACTCGAGACTGTAAGACCAGACTGACCAACCTGTGCACCGCCTGGATTGACTACAAGAAGGCCTATGACTCGATGCCGCACACATGGATCCTGGAATGCCTAGAATTGTACAAGATCAACAGGACTCTAAGAGCCTTCATCCGGAACTCAATGGGAATGTGGAGGACGACTCTAGAGGCCAACTTCAAGCCAATTGCACAAGTGAACATCAAGTGCGGGATTTACCAAGGAGACGCTCTGTCCCCACTACTGTTCTGCATAGGCCTGAATCCCCTCAGCCAGATCATCAACAAGACTGGCTACGGATACCGACTACGGCATGGAGCAACCATCAGCCACCTCCTGTACATGGATGACATCAAGCTGTATGCTAAGAGTGAACGAGATATCGATTCACTGATCCACACCACGCGGATCTACAGCAATGATATCGGAATGTCATTCGGACTGGAGAAGTGCAGTCGGATGGTATCAAAGCGAGGGAAAGTAGTCAGAACTGAGGGGATTGCACTACCAGAAGGCAACATTGCAGACGTTGAGGACAGCTACAAGTACCTTGGAATCCCACAGGCAAATGGGAACCATGAAGAGGCCGCTAGGAAAGCTGCAACCTCCAAGTACCTGCAGAGAGTAAGGCAAGTCCTGAAGAGTCAGCTGAATGGCAAGAACAAGATCCGGGCTATCAACACCTACGCCCTGCCAGTTGTCAGATACCCTGCTGGGATAATAAGCTGGCCAAAGGAGGAAATTGAAGCCACTGACATCAAAACAAGAAAGCTCCTTACCATGCATGGAGGGTTTCACCCCAAGTCCAGCACCCTGAGACTGTACGCTAAGCGGAAGGAAGGTGGCCGAGGACTAGTGAGTGTCAGAACCACTGTCCTGGATGAAACAACAAAGATCCATGAGTATGTTAGGAAGATGGCCACGAAGGATCCGGTGCTTAGTGAGTACCTCAGGCAGCAGAAACCCGAGAAAGAGGAGGAAGAACAGGAACCATCATGGAAGGACAGGCCCCTGCACGGCATGTACCACCGGCAGATAGAAGAAGTGGCTGACATAGAGAAATCCTACCAATGGCTAGACAAAGCTGGACTGACAGACAGCACGGAGGCACTAATCATGGCAGCACAGGAACAAGCTCTAAGCACAAGATCGATAGAGGCCGGGGTCTACCACACCAGGCAAGACCCCAGGTGCAGGCTGTGCGGAAGTGCCCCTGAAACAATCCAGCACATAACAGCAGGGTGCAAGATGCTAGCGGGCAGGGCATACATGGAACGCCATAACCAAGTGGCCGGCATAGTATACAGGAACATCTGTGCCGAGTATGACCTGGAAGTCCCAAGGTCAAAATGGGACACACCCCCAAGGGTGGTTGAGAACAACAGAGCTAAGATCCTGTGGGACTTCCAGATGCAGACAGACAAGCTTGTGATGGCTAACCAACCGGACATCGTGGTGGTGGACAAACAAAGGAAGAAGGCCGTAGTGATAGACGTTGCAATACCAAGTGACGGGAACATCAGGAAGAAGGAACACGAGAAGCTGGACAAATACCAAGGGCTCAGAGAGGAGCTGGAAAGGATGTGGAAGATGAAGGTAACAGTGGTCCCCGTGGTAATCGGAACACTCGGGGCAGTAACCCCCAAACTGGGAGAGTGGCTCCAACAGATTCCTGGAACAACATCAGAGATCTCTGTCCAGAAGAGCGCAATACTGGGAACAGCTAAGATACTGCGCAGGACCCTCAAGCTCCCAGGCCTCTGGTAGAGGACCCGAGCTTGAAGGGCAAAAAGACCGCCTGTACGGGCGAGCTGGGATTTTTTTTTTTTATATATATATATATATATTCTTATATATATATAAGTATTTTAAGGTTTTACTTTATATAAATATTAGTATAATTATTTTATTCATAGTCAAAAAATAGGTATTTATTTACATTATAATGGGAAAAAAATATATTATTTTTCTATCATGGTTTGCATCTATAGACCACTGGGTGTATTTTTTTGTTGTGTTTTAAACTAATAATAACTATTAATATTAAATAGTACTGGTGTGATAGTATTTTATTACTATAAAATCACAAATAGAATTGACTTCATTAATCTCATTTAAATGTTAACGTTGAAGAGTATGAATATTATGAATATTCATAACTCAGGAAAAATGATCATTAGCATTGTTGTGAGGTACTAGATGAGAGGATTATGGGTAATGATTTTGTGTAGGTGTGTATCTGAGCTGTCACAGTAATTGGTGTTGATATGAGTGTGGGTGTGAGTGACACTCTCAAACAAACACTGCATCAGCCAATCAGAGCACAGGCCAGGCTGAGTAACTAGTTTAGAGTGTTTGCTGTAACAAATTTACTGTAAAATACTGGCAGGTTGCAAAACTGTGGTTGCCAGAATGTAAAAAATACGGTAACAACATTTTAAGTTAATTCAAATCTCCTCATTACTCCTACCCAATCAAATCCCCTCTTCCCACTATAAATAGCCCCGTTCTCTTTCCTTCTGCTCCTCGCCTTTTGCGCATTCTTCGGAATTGCACGACCGAAGACACATGCCTTCGGTCGCCTCGCCTGCCTCCCTCCGCGAGTACCAGATTTCTCAGCCTGCCTTACAACAACCTGGTACCGCCAAGCTCATTCCAGCAGCCCGTCTGAACCTCCACAAGAGCCCGCAGCTTCCTATTCGAGGCCTTGCCCGTGCATCTAATTCACCGCGCTATGCGCCAAAACAATCCAAGCGAAAGAATCTTCATTACTTATCACTCGCCTGAGGACGTCATAGGCAAGTTGACGCCATACGGAAGTCATGTACCCATGACGTCAGCATGGCATTCCCTATCACTTCTCCTCAGTCTCGTAACGCATTTTAAGCACCCTCTCACCCATTTTAGGTTAATTGATTCATTTAGTCTTTGTTTTTTTAACCAACACTTCCTGTTTTATTTACTGACTAGAACTGTTTAACTAATTCCCCGTCCCTTCCCGCCTCCGCGAGGCATCCCACCCCTACTTCCGCAGAAGTTTTCTCTACCATGCTGTCTCCGCAGAGACTTTTCTCCTTCCAACCTTCGCAAAGGTTCTATATCTTAAAAGCTTTCCCCTTCATGCCTCCGCTGAGGTACTTTATCCAAAGCTATCCTTCATCCCTCCCCACCTACGTAGAGGTTCCCATCCCATAGCTACCCCACCCTCTTCCCCCATGCCTCTGCAGTGGTCCTAATTCTCCTGCTATTTAAAAACCCCCTTTGTCTCCCCAGAGACAGCCACCCTTTATCTGCTGATGTTCTGATTCCCACCCACCATACCCCATATGTTTATATTGTTTTGCTTGCTTGCTTTTCCAACCCAATAATCCATGTCTCTGTCTCTACCAGCAGGTCGCCAGCAATCCAGCTCCCCAGTCCATCCACCTTGTTCCACACACACTATAAGTCCTTGCACAATTAACATGTGTTTAAAATTAAACAGTTTTTTTTGTTTTCGGGCCTGCAAGGACCGAGCCGGGCGATGAGCTCTAGCCCTAGCTAGGGTTTAAGCCTCTAGGGTTCGGTGTCCACCGTCCTCCTGGCTCGCCCCCCCCCGGACAGCATGCCAAATACGCTAAACTTTATCCTTCTTAATTATGAGGAAGCGCAAACTCTTGAAACTGAAATATGCAATAAACATTACATGTGACACACAACCGTAATAAACATAAATGCTACAAAAAAAAACTAAGAAAAAACATCAAATTCAAACTAAATTTGAAATACAATGCATGGATTTCTGGGAATGTCAATGTTATGTTTTTTTCCCTATAAATGTTACAGGAATTGACTGTTAACCATTTGCCCTGGTTAAGCGAGCATTGAGGAAAAAGTTTCATCACTTTGTAAGCATTATGAGAGCGTGTTACTTTTAAACGTTTTAAAGTTCTGAAACAAATAGTTACACAAAAAATGTCTACGAAACTAAAGTTTTTACGAGTATGAATAAGGTTTTTGTGCTAATGTTTGGAGAACATTAGTGAAGTGTTCATAGTGTTTTGATGATATTCCCTGCTAGCTAGTGTTCACTTCAGTTGGACGCTCCCTATGTAGACAGCAAGGTCTCTCTCTAGGTTTAAGAGCAGAGCCGTGTGAGTGAAAAATGAGCAGAGAGCCACACACTCACAGAAGCAATCAGTAATAGTTCAAAGAGCGGGATCTTTGGGCACATATTGATTTGATTTTGCTCTACGGATCGGCGCTGCACTGAAGACTTTCATTAAATCTTATGCTTCTGGTCTCAGCAAAGGTTAAAGGGAATACACTTTCTGTGTCTGTGGTTATGCTGACAATTCATAAAGAGAATTGAGTTTGTTATAGTACGCCTGCAGCTGTAATATATGCCTGCATTAGCATGTGTAACGTGTGAATAACAAATGATTTCGCTTCTCAATACATGTTCATAGTTTGCTGGATCATTGGGATTGGATTTAAACACTAAACATCTAAAAAAAAAAGTGTTTTCAGTGCGCAGTAAAATGCTAAATTTGGATTAGATTTTATTTATGGAATAGATTTAATATTTTTTAAAGTTCTATAAAGTTAAAACCATAAAATATTTTTGTTAATTGAAATAAATGAATACATACAATTTTACTTTTTTTTTATTTCAGGTAGTTTTCACATCAAGAGTTTTAAAACTAATAATAATAATAAACTAAATAGAATTACTTAAGTGATAAAAAAAGATTAATTATTAGAGCGAATATTAAGCAAAAAATAAATCGAGAAACTATATAGACATATCAAAAATAATAAAAATGATGAAAACCTGTCTACGCCAGTGGCGTGCCTTGTGTTTATGTTGTTGTTTCTGCCATGTGTCTTCTCTCGTTTGTAACTCCGCCCTGTAATTAGTGTTCACTTCCTGCCAGCCCTGTGTCCTGTATCTGTGTATTTAAAGCCTGCCTGTTGTCATGACCGGTGTGTTCTGTTAAAGTTGCGTTGCCCCTCGTTTTGTTTTTGCACTGCTCTCAGCCTGTTCCCTTGTCTTGATTTTCTATTTTCTATATCTTAAATTACAAAACCATAATCATTAAAATTAATGTGGAAACAGAAAATTTTATAAAAATAAAGTTTTATTCAAAATAGTTACCTACAAAAACTATAATAGTCTATCAGTGATGCTAAAAAAATCTGAAAAAAAAATTATTATTTTTAGTTTATATTAAATTATTATTAAATAACGTAATGACTTTTTTTTACTAAGAATTAAGATGTACTACAATTTTTTTCCATTTAAACTCTTCTAAATGTCTGTCCTTATAAACGTACACTGCTGTAAATGTATTTTTTGGGGAGTTATTTTCAGTCATAATCCACAGCTGTCAACAGAACTTAACTTGTTATTAACCTGACCGGTCCTTTAAGAGTTTAACATCTGGATTCAGGATTGCAAGAATCTCCAATTAAACCTCACATTTCTGCCAAGAAAATAAGAGACCTGTCATTAAAACACATGTCACGTGTGTGTTTCCGTTTCAGACCTGTGACGGGTAAAGCATCCACACGTTTTCTCATGGCTGAATTCTTAATAAGACCTTCAAAAGGTCATCGAAAGTCTTCAATCCATGTAAATGAAGCATCCCTAGCGTTCTTAACCTCAGAAAGCATCCGGCTGGCCTTTGAGAGCCACTCAAGAAAAGCTCTGGAAATCTCAGAGGAATTGGTTTGACTGCTTTGACCGGCGGTTAATTCTCTCATTAATGTCCATTACCAAAGGCAGCGAAGCTGTGTTTTCCACCTGCTCTGTTCATCAGCTCCTGTACAGTGGAAAACGTTCTCTGTGACGATCAAAACAATGTGACAAATATCCACAAGCCTGTGAAATAGATTAGCAGCGAATGTTTCCACAGCGGTAGGCATAGTTCACCCAAAAGTGAAGAGTAATTAATTTTTAATAACTTTTACTTAAAGGGAGCGTGCACACACACAAAAAAAAATTCTGTCATTTAGGCTACTCACCTTCAAGTTGTTCCAAACCTGTTTGAGTTCCCTTCTTCTGTTAAACACAAGACAATATTTTCAAAAATGTTGGGAAACAAACTGAATAGTAACTGATTACATGTAATCTGAATTATGTAATCATATTCCAAAAATTCATTTATGTCAATGTAATGCAAAAACTGATGAACATTTTTGCAATCTGAACAACTTTCACCTAATGTGACACATTTTAAAATAAAAATCTTAAATATCATATTTGCAAGCTCACAAATAAAATTAAACAACAGCAACAATAATTTTTATGATTTAAATAATTATTAGTTTTTCATGAAGCCCCTGGAGTTCATTTACAAACTTTGGGAAACCTTGCAGTTGTGACGGATGAATAAGGAGGAAAAGTTTTGCAGATGCAGTAAAATAATTTACTGACAAAGTCAATCAATCAGAAAGTCTTTAGACGTTGGTCAGCGTGAACTCAGCAAACACCGTCCATTGGAGATCAGAGTAAGAGTCGTTTAGAGACAGCGATTGGTAACACAGGGACTGCAGTGGGTACGGAAGGAGCCAAATAATTCCAAACCTCACCGAAGGAAGCAGACAGAGGAACTGGAGCCCCAGGAAACAGAGACTCAAGCGCAGGACTCCAAATGGCAAGACAGCAAAGCAGAGGAACTGACGAGGACAAGACAGGTTAGCGCACATTAAATAGTGTTGGGTAACGAGCCCCAGCTGTATCCAATTTGCTCGTTACCCACACTCACACACACTGCTCATTCATACACACAACAAGCAAGAATGAGACCATGAATCATGACAGTACCCCTCCCCCAAAGAGCGCCTCACCCGTTGATTGTATTCATCTATAAGGGTGTAACCCAATATGTCCCTGGCTGGTACCCAACTTCTCTCCTCTGGACCGTAACCTTCCAAGTCCACCAAGTATTAAAATTGGAAGTCTTACCCTGAGCACAAACTGAACAGGCCATCGAGTTTAACGTTTTTGGAACCCGGGTGATAGGAAATGGAAAAGTCAAAGCTTCCGAAAAGTAATGCCCAACGAGCCTGCCTGGAGTTCAAACGTTTAGCGGATCGAATATATTTGAGATTTTTATGATTGGTTCAGACTATAAAAGGAAACCCGAACCTTCCAACCAATGACGCCACTCTTCCAACGCTAATTTGACGGCCAGGAACTCCCTATTGCCAATGTCGTAGTTGCGTTCGGCAGGTGATAAACGATGGGTGAAGAACGCGCAGGGATGCATTTTGTCATCAGAGGCAGCGCGCTGGGTTTACACCGCTCCTACCCCAACCTCTGACGCGTCGACCTCCACCACAAACTGATGTGTGGGATCAGGGGCCCGGAGAATGGGAGCCAAAACGAAGCGGCTTTTCAGTTTGGTGAATGAGGCTTCCGCCTCATTCGACCACCTGAATGTCATTTTGGTGGAGGTCAAGGCAGTCAGAGGCACGGCTAGTTGGCTGAAGTTGCGAATAAAACGCAGGTAAAAATTGGCAAACCCAAGAAACCTCTGCAGGGCCTTGCGGGAATGTCCAATTTACCACAGCCTTAACCTTATCGAGGTCCATGGGCACTCCCTCGGGCAACACTATGTAACCCCAAAAAAACCACAGACTGTGCATGGAACGAACACTTCTCTGCCTTGACAAAAAGACCATTCTCTAACAGCCTCTGCCTGACGTGTTGAATGTGTTCCTGGAGAGAAGAGGAAAAAATCAATATGTCATCCAGGTAGACATATATGAACTGGTCTATCATATCTCTCAACACATCATTGATGAGTGCTTGAAAAACTGCTGGACAGTTTGATAACCCGAATGGCATCACAGGATATTCAAAGTGCCCCCTAGGGATATTAAAAGCAGTTTTCCACTCATCCCCTTCCCTAATGCGGACCAAATGGTAAGCATTTCTTAAGTCCAATTTGGTGAAGACGGATGCACCCTGCAACCGTTAGAAGGCTGAAGACATCAACGGCAAAGGATAAGTATTCTTTACCATGATGTTGTTCAACCCCGATAATCAATACACGGTCGCAGTGAACCATCCTTCTTCGTGACAAAAAAGAATCCTGACCCTGCTGGTGAAGAGGAAGGTCGAATGATCCCGGCTGCTAAACAATCAGAAATATATTTCTCCATGGCCTCCCTTTCAGGAGCAGAAAGTGAATATAGTCTGGCTTTAGGCGGAAAAGCACCTGAAACTAACTCTATAGCACAGTCATAGGGACGATGTGGAGGAAGAGAAGCAGCCTTGGACTTACTGAACACCTCCTTCAGGTCGTGGTACCATGTTTAACAAGCCAAGGATGACCCAGTACAACGGGCGCTAAGGGAGATTCAGTCAGATAGAACGAAATTCGTTTTGTGTGATTAGCAGAGGAAATTAGAGTCAGAGTGGGTGTGACGTGAGTGACATTAGGTAATGACTGTCCGCTGAGTGCTCTTACGGTCAGGGGATGTTTCAAAGGGGTCACAGGAATGCGTGACTTGAGAGCAAATGAAAAGTCTGAAAAGTTTCCTTCAGCTCCGGAATCCACCAGAGCGCTACATTCCAGGTCTTGACTGGCCCACTAAAGTTTTACAGTTCAGCAGCCTCACTCCTGCAGCCGGGCTCGATTCTTTTACCGGACACTCCGCGAGCAGATGACCAGCAGCTCCACAGTACAAACACAAGCCTCTCTTTCTCCGCCATTCTCTCTCCTCCCAGGAAAGCCGAGCTCTCCCCACCTGCATGGACACGACATCTGAAACAGGTAGAAAAATGTGCTTCATGTTTTCAAAGACGTTATCACTCACCTTGTTTAGATGAGCCGTGCATTGAGAGCGTTGTTGAACGAGTGCGTCCACGCGCAGAGCCAGTTAACGAGGTTCCTTTAAACTTCTTCTGTAAATCCATTAGGTAAATCTCTTTCTGGGTGCGAGAGTCAAGTCTGTGCAGAAAAATATCCCACTGGGCCTCCTCATTCCAGCCGCATTCAGCCGCTACCGTACGGAATTTAATAGAATAGTCAGAAATGGATTTATCACCTTGCCGTAGATCAGCAAGTCATCTTGCCGCCTCGCGCCCTGCCACAGCACGATCGAACACCGATCTCAAGAGACTCAAGAGCAGGACAAAAACTACAAACTTTACAAACTGTCCCCGCGGCATTCAGGCAGGCATTTCCCTTTGCCAATTTTACAGTAGCCAATTAAGTTGAATGGAATAATAAGCCAAGCACAGGTTCTGAAAAAATACTGCATTTGTCTAAAGATGAGTACTGTCCATTGGAGATCAGAGTGAGAGTCGTTTGGAGACAGCGATCGGTAACAAAAGGACTGCAGTGGGTAATTCCAAACCTCACTGAAGGAAGCGGACAGAGGAACTGGAACCCCAGGGAACAGAGACTCAAGAGCAGGACGAAAACTACAAACTTTACAAACTGTCCCCGAGGAATTCAGGCAGGCATTTCCCTTTGCCAATTTTACAGTAGCCAATTAAGTTGAATGAAATAATAAGCCAAGCACAGGTTCTGAAAAAATACAGCATTTGTCTAAAGATGAGTACATCCCTTAAATAAAAGTACACCTCTTGCCCTTTGAAGCTACTACCAAATACAGCTGCATTTCAGCCCACCATCCAGCTGTTTAACCAGAGCTGCATCGTTGTACCCTAATACACAAAAATATTGTTTATATTAGCATTAATGATACTTTAGCATTAAATGTAACTTACTCTCTTAAGGATATGCCGAAAAAGGCATGGAAAAAGCGAGGCGCGTTGCTTCCTCCACAAATTTCAAAGCGCTTGGTCACTCACACTTCTGTGGCATCTGCTGTTACTACGCAACCATGAAGGCGCTGTCAGTTAAAAAAACATTTTTGTTTTGGCCTTTTGTATAAGCCTTTGGTAACAAATACACCACGAAATTAAATAATGGATTTATTATTAATGGATTTATCCGGTCGTCTTCTCCCACACATATTTTTCCATGGGCTCTTTGTGTTTACAATTCGTTTTGCCCATGTGCTTTACATTGTTTTTAACCCCGCCTCTGTCATTAGTGTTTGATCCTCAGCCAGCCGTGTCTGTCCAGGTGTCTCGTATTAGTCACTGTAAAAATTCACTCCCCATGTCTTGATTGTTTGTCGGATGTTAACATTTCTTGTGTGTTGTACACCTAGTTTTTCGTTCATTTCTTGTCGGTTCAATAAATGTTCAGTTAGATGAGATTTCAGCCTCCGAGTTCTCCGTATCCACGAAGCAACAAAAGCAAAAGAAATTTTATTTTTTTTATTTTATTTTTGCTGTATAGAAAACATACCGAACTATAACACTACTGTATCGTATCGAACCGAACTGTGATTTTTGTGAACCGTTACACCCCTAATATACTGTATATATATAATGATATCATTGTTCTCTGAAGAAACTACGGTGCTGAATGTCGGCGCACTGCCCTACAACTTCTAAGTAATCTACCCAACTCACCCATTGACTTACATAGTACTGTTTTTCACACATTGGAAATCAATGGGTACTGACAACTTTGTTTCTGAACATTCTTCAAAATATCTTTTTTGCTGTTCAACAGAAGAAAGTCAGTCATACACACTTTATTCAGAAAGTTCAATTATACCATTATATAAAAAGAACAACTTAATTTGTCTCATTCTGTTTTTCCAGGATAGTGTTGGGAACGTCACCTGGTCACGGCGAGTGCAGCTGGATGTTAAATGATGTCAGCGTTCAACCGGAAACATCAGTCTGGAATGAGACGACCTGCGGTCACCGATCACCGATCCTGGTGTCTGCACTAGAGCTGAAGCTGTTTTTCCAGTCGACTACATTGTGATGTGTGTATTAATCAAAACAACCTCACTATTGCTCATCCTACAGCGTTTGTTCCAGATGTGATTCTTCAGAAAGATTTGTTGAGGATTGTTATTATGAAGTAATTAGATTCACTAGATTTCACCTGCTGAACCACAAAACAGGCTAAAAAAATCACACAACCACCCAGAACACCCTAGCAACTGTAAAGCCATCTATCAACCGCAAAAGTGTGCACAAGACCACTCTGAAAATTATATTCCAAAATACTCTAGCTTGTATTTTGACACCCATCGCATGCGATTTTAAGAGAAGTTGGTACTTGCAGCTTTGAAGATGTACTTGCGGAGCTTTAAGTTTTAAATGACTTCTGTTTCCTGTAAAATACCCTTTTAAGATGTTCCTTCAGGAACACTATGGAAAACCTTGGCGTAATGTAATTTTTAATGCATTTCATGTTGTTTAAAACAATAAATGTAATATATTTTCTGTGTCTTTGTATTTTTATATTAGTGTTTTACAAGAGTATGCTTTTTAAATCAATGTGATTAGTGAGTTAGGTCAAAAATAATCTAAAAGTAGTCTGATGACCTAAAATGTGTAATGTAATAGATTACATTACTGATTACAGTAATTATTTTTGTCATGTAATCATCTAAAAAAATAATAGTGGCTTAAAATCACTAAATCATAATGGAATAGGTGCAAAAAAGCACTACAGGAAAGTATTTTACAATGATTAAAAGTTGGTGTATGAAATATTGTAACTTAAAGAAGTATGTTATATGACACAATAACATTTAGGCAACAACAGCCTACCAGCTTAACTATCAAACATGAAAGAAGATTTGAGGAACATCGCATTTTTTTGTCTATAAAATGAAAGTCATTGGTGCTGGATTGCCACAGCTGGCTGTGACAAACATGACACTTAGCCGAATTTTACAAGGCGAACCCCGTCCAAAAAAACGTTTAGCTATCCCCTCAACAATGGTTTTTACCAGGCCACCTTGAAACGAGGTTGGACTAGTTTTGAGTAGTTGCTGGTCAGTTGTTTTGAAAAACTGGCAACCCTTATTACTGGTTATCCTCAGCAAAGAGCTGTCAAAATGTCATCCAAGCACCATGATAGGAATACTCCAGGATTAAACTGAGGTAAGAAAACACCCCAAAGACATTTTCCCCTCCCTCCGAGAACATTAAAGATGTGGAAATTCAGTGTATGTGTGTGAGAGCGAGAGACAGCGATAAAGAGAAGCAGGGACTTGGGGATTTGTCGCTGGCTATCTTGAGTGTTTTGGTTTGAACTCGGCTGAAGGTTTTTTTTATACTCTGATTGTGAAAAAGCAGGGCGAAAGCATTTCTGTTTGATGTGCTAATATCAACAGCTTCAAAGGGAACGTCTCGCTCGTTCTGCGTCTCTCTTATCTTGCTGCTCTACACGAAGGGACGCCGGTTATATACCTCTGTCACGTCGGTTTGATGCGTGAGAGAAACAAGACATCATTGTCTTCCACAGAGAGCAAGTCAGGTGAAATATACTGAGCGCACTGGGACAGGGCTGGAATAAACAGAACTACACAAGAAACAAAACATACTTTAACATGAGTTCATATAAGGCTTGTTCGTCGAAATTTAAAGAAAATACTACTTTTATTCAAAAAAAGACACTGACGACTGGAGTAATCATGCTCCAAAGTCAGATTTGAGAACAGGAATATTTTACAATTTTACTGTTTTTGATTAAACAGTTTTGGTGAGCTCTTTCTCTCTCTCTCGCTCACACACACATACCATCTCACTGACAGACTGTATTCTAGCTTTGGTCAGATGTGGTGTGGAAGAAAGAATGAAGGCACCAGGCCCAGACAGTGTGACTCCAGCCTGTCTGAAAACCTGTGCTGACCAGCTGGCCCCCATCTTCACTCAGATCTTCAACAGATCTCTGGAGCTGTGTGAAGTCCCATCTTGCTTCAAACGCTCCACCATCATTTCTGCCCCAAAGAAACCTAAAATGAGAGACCTGTAGCTCTAACGTCTGTGGCCATGAAATCATTTAAAAGACTGGTGTTGGATTATCTGAAGGACCCTCACTGGATCCCCTTATAGAGCAAACTAACCCAGCTCTCTGTCCCTAGCTCTGTCTGTCAGTGGATCACCAGCTTTCTGACAGACAGGCAACAGCTAGAGAATGGGTAAAATCACATCCAGCACCCGTATGACCAGCATTGGCGGCCCTCGAGGTTGTGTTTTCTTCCCACTGCTCTTCTCGCTGTACACCAGTGATTACACCTCCAAAGACTCCTCTGTCTAGCTCCTGAAGTTTGCAGACGACACCACACTCATCTGCTCACAGACAGGAGGTTAAAGATAGGGATGTCCTGATCAGGTTTTTTTGCCCTCGAGTCTGAGTCCGAGTCATTTGATTTTGAGTATGTGCCGATACCGAGTCCCAATCCGATACTTCTATAATACATAAAGAAAGCATTAAGAAAAGCTTTTTTATTTTATTTTACAACTCTGTTAACAAACAGAGCACTTTTATGAGGTAGCTTGAACTATCAAGTATAAATAACAATTTTTCTTCACTTTTGGACATTAGTGCAACAGTATATAGTACTATATAGCACTATACAGTACTATAGTAGCATTACTATAGATGTGTTAAAAAA
>JAUYWG010000066.1:955776-970971 GCA_034779775.1 Enteromius afrohamiltoni | reverse complement strand
AAAGCAATTTTTTGACATTTATATTTTTTATTTTTTTATCTTTTAATAAATAAATACAATAAATACACCAGTAAACATTGCTGCATGACGTATTTTTTTGTGTTTAATGATTGAACTTCTTTATGTTTTTTACATATTTAAATTTGAGAAATTAACAACACACACACACATTAGACATTTTATGTATTTGTGATTTGTACAGGTATGTCACTTTATATGATTATTATAAATTTGTAAGACTGAACAAAACATGCATAACACATAATTATACAAGTTATATATATTATACAGATATATGTATAGTTATATAGATTAATATTATATCAATAGTATATCATAGATAGTACTATAATAAGTAATGATGAGTTGTTGTGTTTAATGAGTAAACGTTTTATTAATTTTTTTTTCTTTCTTTCTTAGCTTATATGAACAAATAATCATTGTTACATGGAGTATATTTGTGTTTTAAAAAAAAATGCAGCCTACATTTATTTGTCTTAAACTTCTCATTCCAGAGCTTTGCCTCCAGTTCTGGGTTTTCTTCTCACTCGCTCCGCTCCGGGTGGATTGGTGTATCCGGGCTGTGAGTGAGCTCATGTTGGGTTGCATTGCTTCAATGTCTTGCAGTGAGAGATGCAAACAAGCGTAAAGAGCCATTAGAGCTCTAGTGGAAGCAAGGCAAAGCTGATTCTCTGCATGTGTTTGGGACATATACTCCGATCGCTGGGAATCTATTGCGTTGAGAATTAAGGACACTTTCTGAAATGTCGCGTTTCCAGCTGCTTTTTCCGCTGGCTGTCCTGGATCTGGAGTGGATCTGAACTGTTCCGATGGCTGCAGTCCAGTGAAACCGGCCTGTCGTTGGATCTGTGTGTGTGTGTGTGTATGAATGTATGTGTGCATGGGTCTATGTGTGTGTATGAGTCCGTATGAGTGTGTGTGTAACCCCAGCACATTTCCTTGGAGGGGTGTTTTTGTTGTTTTTGGGATCTATGGGATGCATCTAGATCGAGCTGGATCCTCTGGGGGGTGAGTGTGCATGTTTATTATATTTCATGTATTTTGTGCAGGAATTTTTGTGCTGCCACTTATTTGGTTTTCTAGCTTTAGCCGTCAGGATTAGCACTGCATTGACCTCATGGCTTTATTCCATGTTTGCATACCTGAAACGCCACAGTAATGAACCAAGACTGTGATTTATTTAATTATGTTTAGCGAATTAGTTACTAGTATGTAAATATGTTTTGTTTTTAGTGTTCTACATGGTTTATGTGTGTTTCGCTGGATTTGGTTCTTTGAGCTATTTTAGCATATCTCGCATGTGTCGTTGGTGTTTCACGTGTCAAAAATGTATATTATTGTGGTATTTGTAAGTGTTTTGTGCAGATACAGGTAAATCAGTCTGGATGCTAATGCTAATGCTAACGATACTGCTCTTTGTCATATCCGCCGTTAGCGCTGCTAGCGCTCCTCGAGTGTTTTTTAGCGGAATAATAATCATATATGACAGCGACAGGGGGGATATTTGTGTGTTATTTGATAGGAGGGTCGTGATTGAACTGTTGGGCTTCATTTGTGTGGCGGTTTGATCAGTTAGTCGAGTGTGTGTGTGATGAACTCGTGCTTACAAAAGCTAAAGCGGCTAAACAACGTGTGTGTTGAACAGAAAGACACAAGATCTCACTGTGTTTTTCAAAGTAATATTATAATGCCATGTGCAGTACATGAAGTACATTTGAATGGTTGGAACAGTGCATGTGTGTGAAAATGAAGCGTGCTAGGGCAAGTACTATGGTAATACGATGTTTTTGGACATGTACAGTGACTGTGTCATGATATTTTGGAAGTGTTGTGGAGAACCGTTTAAACATACCAAGATAGGTATGTTTTACATCCATATAAATAACAAAAACCATGATAATACCATAACTTTATCAGGGCCAGTCTATTTTTTGTGAGGGAAGGTACCACCTTGGTATAATCATTAGTGACTGAGCTGGGTTTTAATGGCTGATATCTAGAGTGCAGGTGTTTAGTTTGTTTAAAGCAATTGACTTTGTGCTTGTCCTCATATTCATCATTTACTTACCCTCTTTTTGGTACAACCATGACTTCATTTGATCACAAAAAGTGAAATATTTGTGCTTGCTACCTTTAAAACGTAGAGTTCATGCACTGCTTCAAGTATATATGGCACGATGAACAAACCCTATTTTCTTCATATGACTCGAAATGTAGTGCATATTATATACCATTACGTTTATGCAGTTTGCAGATGCTTTTATCTAAAGCAGCCAAGGTCTACATTTTATCAGTTGATGCATTCCCTGGGAATTGGACCCATGACCTTGGTGTTGCTGGCGCTGTGCTTTACTCTCGCACAACTCGTATGGACAACTGCTAATACTCTCAAGGTGCTTTTATGTCTTTTTAAGCTTAAAATCTCCAATCTCTATGTAGCGCAACAGCATTTCCCTTTTTTTTTTCAGTGGCCTTTGTTCTGGAAGTATTTTTCCCATTGGGATTTTAAAGAAGTCTTTGTTGAAGGGTTGTAATCCACAAACCAAATCGGACAAAAAGCCAAAGTTACAAGGCTGTGAAGTAGAAAGAAGGGACTGCACTGATATAATCAAATTAAAGTTATTTTACGTTAACTGGAAAACATGCATTTATTTTTTTGTCCGGAAGCCAACTGTTGGATTGAAAAAAAAGTACAGAACTTTATTCAGAATTTCTGTGTTTCAATATTATGTAAATAATGGCCGAATTGTCTTTTGTTTAGTTAACAGAGAACACACACACACACACACACTGACAAAAGTTTGTTTCCAGCAGTGGTAGAGCGAGGGTCATTTATCAGGAAAGAACAGCAGCTTGATTTGTTTTGGTGTCAGTTTGTCATCCTACCGCAGTAATTATTGTGTCCCGTTTAGTTCGCTGAAGGACAGAATCCTCCCTCGAGTGTCTTTCCTCATTCCTGACGTCAAACCTCACAAGTCCTCTCAAAATCTTTGTGGAAAAACCGAGCCAGTGTTGACATTTGCACCACTAAATGATCAGAAATTCAGCCCCACATCCACCAAAGCCATGAAAATTTACACTCTGCATTAATAATTCAAGGTCTGCCAGTGCTCTTGTGGTCCGAGGTGCTTTTCTGCAGGTTCAAAGACTTTGACTCATTACGACTGATGTAACATCATCAAGTTCAATTCCCGCAAATTACTGTCTCTTGACATTTGGCAGCTTCTGTTTCCATTAAGTCCAAAACAACAGTTACTGCCAGAATATCAGAGTGCACTGCCAAACACGGTCTGATGTTCTGCCGGGGCTCCAAGACTGTAAATATTCTTCATGGATAGTTGCAGTGCTGGATGCTGATTGGCCGATACAGCATTTAAAACTAGGCCACTCTACAACTTGTGCATGTGCTTTCAATGCATGTGCAGAAAATGTGATAAGCAGTGTGTCTGATGTCTGTTTTCTTGCTTGCATTGTTTGTTGGTTAGGTGTGGTAGGGGTGTATTAAGACAAACCCACAGAGCTTACAGTGCAAACCGAAAGTGTGAAGGTTTGAGCGAGTGGATGCATTTTGCTTTGCTGTCGAAAACCTTTGCAGTTCTAGAAATGAGAATTCAGTTCCAGAAATGTGCGTTTGGAAAGTACCTGAGTTTTTGGCACGTTTTTCGGGGTTTATGGTTCTCTATGAATTGCGCATAAGCACTGATCATGGTGGGGCCACTCTGATTTATGCTCTGTGCGTTAGAGACTCATTGCACTAGTTATTTTTATCTTGGTTCCCCATTTCACTGAGCGAAACTGTGTGTTGTTTGACTCGAGAGGTCATGTTACCTTGTTTCCCTGGTTTGCTTCTAGCTTTGTGCGGATAAGTGCTGAAAAGCACCTGGAATCTGAGCTTTATAACCTGTCTATATCAAGATTTACACAGGACTTTTATTTTGTCTTAGACACCGTCTTCTGTTGCGTTAACGTAAATCGTTCTTGGTTAAGTCAAATTAAAGTTATTTATTTAAAGATGTTATGTATTTTACGTAAACATGCGTTAATTTTTTCTCTGGAAGCAATTTCTCACATTTCATGAGTAAAGCCGATTCTTTGATTAGCGGTAAATTTCAATCAGCTGTTTTTAAAATAAGCGGCAATTGATAAACAGATCCAGAAACGTGGTAAAAACATCGGTAAAACAGTCCATGTGACATCAGTGGATCAACTTCAGTTTTGCGACGCTAAGAGATTTAATTTTTTTGTGCAAAGAAAACAAAAATAACTATTTACTTAAATTCTTCTCCCCCGAATTACGTCTTTCACCATTTTGGAGAGTATCGCAAATGCAACTTACGTATACGCTGTGATGCTCTCAAAAATGGCGGGAGATGTAACTCGGGGGAGAAGTACATTGTTATTTTTGTGATCTTTGCGCAAAAAAAGTATTGTAGCATGGCAAATGTGTAGTTCTTGTTTGGAACGACATAAGGGTGAATAATTAGTGACAAAATTTTCATTTTGGGGTGAGCTAACCCTCTAACACTGTGTTGCAATACATTGCTTTTAACTTTATTTACCCAACGCAACACACTTTAAAATTTGACTTGCAGCTTGGAATGTTGCAGATATTAATTAATGTAGATTTACGTGTATTTATTGATCCGTTTACTGCATATATGCCAATGTGGAGCGCTACATCAAGAACTATTCTGTTACTAGAATACCAATACATCAGTTAGGCCAATTAATCAGACGATTTGGCCGTTTTATTGAAGTATGTCTCTGGAGGCCATGTATGGCAGTGATTTAACCCAGTTTTTTAATTGATTTTGGGTAAACCCCGTTTGACAATTCTGCGGTTGGATGGATAACCTGCTTTCAGTACGGTTTGGTTCATGTTCAGGATCCAGCAGAAGCCTTTTTGGCATCAGGTGCTGTTGCGGTCTGAGTTGTCCTGATCCACAACAAAGCCTCCTGGAGATAAATGGCTTGCTGGGGATTTCTATTCCTGCGGCGAGCGGTGAGGTGAGCTCAGGATAACGTCTGCTAAGTCACTCTCTCCCTCGCTCTGACATTTTGTTATCGTGCTGCCATTTGGCCGGAGCCCAAGTGGATTCTAGCGCAGTGAAAGATGAACGCTTGGCTCATCGGGCCCGGAGCGTGTTGAATGACAGGGGTGCGGTACGAGTCCTTACATACACTCCAGAGCGGGACGCTGTTCAGGATTTTACACCCCTCATAAAGCGCTGTAACTGTCTCGAACGGCAGTGAGTTACGGCCTCGTCTTCAGCTCGCCGTTGGGGGCCGTGTTTTGTGCTTCTAGTGAACGAGCGGGAGTTTAGATCGATTCGGTCTGTTATTTTTTTTTTGAGCGACTCTAGACTTCATTCATTGCAGATTAGACTTTTACTTAAATATTCCATATCATTTTTTTATTCTTTGTCTTTTGCCATTTTGTTGGTACTCCTAAAAGGGTTTTAAATGAGCTTTTATGTGGGTTTTTTTTTTTTTTTTTTTTTAGTCTTAGCTGCTAAGATTAATGTTGAAGCTTTAATGCATCACTGGATCTTTTATGAAGCGTTTGAGTTCTTGCTAAACCTCTCGATGTGTTTGAACAGCCAACATTATGTATTGCTTTGCAGTTGTGTTGTTGTATTTTAGTTATACATGTCAATTATGTATTAAATTAAATTTATAGCTTCTAACGCTGGAAAAAAATTCTCCCAAATTTTAATTTACATAATCCTTTTATTACCGATTATAAAACCAGAACCTTTCCGGTGGTCTTTTTTTGACCTTATCGTGGATATAATCTCAGAAGTTTATTGCGGTTACTGTTATAATCAAACAAGTTGTTGAACATTGGTATGTTTTATTTAATTGCTCTTGGTTTGTTTTTAATAAAGCCCAATTTTATTGCTAAACCTCCACTGTTCCAACTAAATTATATTGATTTACCTGAATTCTTCTGCATTTACGCCAATGAGGAACACCATAATGAAACAATTGTGATTCAATGATACCAATACATCAGCCAGGCCAATTAATCAGATGCTATCTGACAATCTTAAGAGGACTGCCATTAGAGTACCGATTCAGTGCAGATGCTTTTATCTAAAGCACATTTTTAGGTTTTCAATCATTTTCTAGTACGTACTTTATAAAGGTAAGTGTATTTTTTTCACAGCAATTTCTTGTGCGTGTGACATACAAATTGCATTAGATATCGGTATCGCCGTTGTCCGAAGCTAGTTTTATTCTCATTTGGCACTTGACGAGCATTTAATTTGCGTGCTGAGATGTTCCGTCTCCTTGTCATTTGCAGATGGTGCTAATTTGTGTCCTTGCGCGTTTGTTTTGGTTGTACCTCCGTCAGTTGCTGATATCGAGTTGCAGGCAGATGTGCTTCTGTTAATGTGCTAAAATCAGGGCTGTAAATACGCCGTGAATGTGTTGGATCTGAGGCGCGCTAACATCAACAGCAGCTTCGTCTTTATTTAATTACACCGTTATTTCTGCACGGTGCTAGTGGAGCCTGGTTTGATGGCGTTCATCTTTATCGACAATTTATTTGTAGGTGAAATTTGTTGTGTAAAAGTGGATGGAAAGGCAGCGTTTGTGCACCGTTCATAATCGCTAGATAGTGAGACAATGGGACGCGCGTCAAGCAATCGAGATGTGAAATGAGCACCTGCTAAGTGCAGGAATATTTAGCCGGTAGACAGCGGGTGTGTTTCTAGCGCTGTGACAGATGACTGCGTCTGCATTCATGAGATGTCAAAACATGTCAGGTACTGCGATTTGTTTTTTTTTTTTTGTTTTTTTTTTCATCCTCGTTCAGACCTCAGCGCTGTTTGGAGGCTAAAAGTGCTGTTTGTTTGAAGAAACCTGAAAGATAGATTAGGCGTGAATGACTGAGAGAAATCGTCTCCAGAAATGATGAAAGGAAGCCATTATGGGATTTGTTAAAAGAGAGATTATGGGATTTCTGTATGAAGTCTTGATCTTAATGTTTTGGATATTTTTGATGCATTTTGTTTATTCTTATAAAAATCATTTTTTCTTTCATTTTAATTTTAAGAAAATCGAGAAATTTATTCAGTTTGAAAAATGTTTTAAAATGTTTCTCTTTTTATTTATTAATTTTTTGCAGTGTTTTATTTGAATGAATTAATTGCTAATCATTTATTTGGCATCAAAAACATTTTTTTTTTTTTCTTTTTTTTTTTACAACCGCAATTAAGTGAATTGATTTAAAATATTTTCATAGCTATGGTTCAACGATTGTTAATTTTTGATCTAAAAATCTGTAAATTCATTCTTATATTTGTTTAAATTAAACAGGTTTTAATTGCAAATTACGTAATTGCTAATTGTTTGAAAGTTCTCTTTATTTTACAAAAGCCACTCGCCATTATCCTCCACGAAAGCATTCTTTTTGCAGGGAGAACTTGTCATGTACTAAACAAAATATTATACTTGTAGTTTTAAACCACAAAACTAGAACTTTCCTTTCAGAAAATATATTAATTTAGATGAGGAATGAGCTGTGATTTCAGTGATGTTTGTGAGTGAGGTCGCAGGCTGTCATTGACACGGCAGCTCGACTAAATAGTTTGTTTTCCTTCCCGCAGTGATAGGCCTCGTCTGTATGTTATCTGCACAGGATCAGGACCCTAAAGAAGCACATGCTCAACTCAACAAGCGTGGGCAGGATGAGTTTGATGTTTACACTGAGAAAACTATAGAGGAGGAATGCGAAAACCTGTCAAGATCTGCTATATGTCTGAGATTTCATATTTGCATGATAATAATAGCCTGCTACTGGTGTTATACTAAATCCCTTTGATTGAGTTGACCTCTAAAACTGAATGTCTACATATGCAGTAGGCTTGGGCGGTAATATGGTATACCGCGGGAATCAGTTTCAATACCGTCATAAAAAAGCAATGCATAATACAGGAGCACTTATATATTACTTATTTAATACCTAAAAATGTAATATATATTACATATATTAAAAATATAATATATATTACAATATATAATTGCGATACAGTATATAAGTGGTTTGACTCTTCACACAGATTACGAATTTCTCAACTGAGATACAGTACATAAAACTAAATTGTACAAAATTAAATAACAGTAACATCGTTACATTACTGAATTAAATTACATTAAATTAACATTAAAATAAAACGAAAAAGTCAAAAGCACAGATAAATAAAACAAATACCAATTTTTCTATTTTTACATGTTGTCCCAAAACATTTTAGCAGGATGTAACACATATTTTAGTATTTTTTTTTTTTTGGTATCTCTTGTCCAGTGCGCCAATCATTTTCTCGAATCCCTCTTAAAAGTGCGTTCACACCTGTGGTGACTTGGGCAAATATATATCTCACTATTCGTATGTAGTTGGACGCTTGAACATTGGACGTGGTTTCACACCGCACATGTCAGCAGGACGTAAGCAGTGCGTATTTTTTCCGGCGCCCATGTTAACGGATGAGAGCACACAAAAGCGCGTAGCAGAGAAATGACATAAAACAAAGCACATGGCTCACAGTGTTCGGAGAAGAACGCTGGAGAGGCGGTAAATACGGACGACGCAATATGCGCGACTCTGCACGAAAGCTGTTCTGGATGTTTGCTAATTTAATTCTATTTGACTGTTGTATTTGTTATTGTTTCAGGATTAGTGTTTGGTATCCAGTTTCTGAATGGTTTAGGCACAAGCCAACAGTTTGGAGTTTTACGTCAACATTTTTTATTACCGTATACCGAGGTAAAATAGGCAGGAGGTTTGACGGTAACAAAATTTGGAAACAGCCCAAGCCCTAATATGTAGCATTTTTTTCCCCCAACATTTCTAACCATATAGGATGTTTAAGTCAGGTTTGTACAATATTTTCCTTTATTTAGTCCCATCCACTTTTTCAGCAATGCAAGATTTATATCGAACAATATATTATGCGCATTTCGTCAGTAAAGCCGGTTCTTTGATTAGT
This sequence comes from Enteromius afrohamiltoni, assembly GCA_034779775.1. NCBI lineage: Eukaryota > Metazoa > Chordata > Actinopteri > Cypriniformes > Cyprinidae > Enteromius > Enteromius afrohamiltoni. The sequence continues at coordinate 961,954 of JAUYWG010000066.1, read as the reverse complement.
GGTAAATCTCCATCAGCTGTGTTCAAAAGGAACGCCAGCTTATTCACAGAGCCGTAGATCACTGACAAGCTACGAGGTACGTTTCGCGGGTGATTTAATGGCGTTGTTCGTTCTATATATTTATTGCCTAGCCGTAAAGCAAGTATTTTTCTGTTCGGTTTTGCCATCAGGATTTAAAAAAAAAACCGTTGTTTAAACATTATAGCCTAAGCCATCAGATGAAAATTGGACAAAGCGATCCAAGACTCTGTACTTAACAGCTTTAGTGACAGAAAGAACTAAAATCCCATGAAGCATTGCGAAGGACTTAGTCGAATTAAAAATAACTGAGAAGTACATAACTATTCATTTACAAGAAGCTAAATACAAATATTTAAGTATTTTATTATTACTTTTCCAAAACACTTCTTTATCTGCTGCTAAGAAGAAACCCCAGAAGAGGTGAAGTATAGCTCCATTGTTGTTCAAAGTAAAAGAAAAGGGGGGGGAAAGCAAGGTCATATTATGTTAGTTTTAATAAATGAAAATGTCAAAAAAAAAAAAAAAAATCAAAGAAATTCTTTTTTTATTGTATTTTTGCCGTATCGAAAACATACCGAACCGTGACACTACTGTATCGTATCGAACCAAACCATGATTTTTGTCAACCGTTACACCCCTAATATATATATATATATATATATGTATGTATATATGTATGTATATATGTATATAGTGTGTGTGTGTATGTATATTTATTGTAAATACACACACATACAGCACAAATTAAGAAAATATGTACATGCATACATTTATATTAATATAATTTATATCATATATAAATATATTTAATATATAAACTGTACATATTTTTCTGAAAATTATACATGCAAATATATACATACACACACACACACACACACACACACACACACTAAAATAAATAAAAAGTTATTGGTTAGAAATTTAGTTTTCAGAAACAGTACATCAATGTACACTATAATAACACTGTATCTGAACAGAAACTTGATCTAAGTTACATCTTGCTGGAGGGATTTATCAGAAACTGATGGCGTTCCTCAAAGAGTTTTTATATCTCGCGTTCTCGAGGGGTCGTTCTAATTAGAGTGTAAATAAACCAGTTGTGATCTGGCATATGTTCTTGTGAGCGAACGTTTCCTGAACTCCCTCTGCGGCCGAAAGACTTTCCACAACACGACGTGCAGATACCAGACGTAGCTTATAGGAAATTCGAGCGGCATTTAAATGAGATGGAAAAAGAAGGATGTTTGAGCGGCGAGAAGGGCCCAGATGATGTCGTCCCCCTTCAGACTGTCATTTGGCTTTCAGCGGAGAATAATTTAGGTGAAGGGAAGAGCGACTGCTGGAGGAAATTAGATTGAGAGGGTTTCTGCTGCCGCATTCCACTGACCAACGACTGAACCCGATGACTGACAGGAAAGTGACAGTAAGGGAGAGGAAGTGGAAAGGAAAGGTGCGGAGGTGAAGGAGGTGATGGAAGGAACAGATTTCAGATTACTTTAGCTGGATCTCTGGACCAGACTAAACAGTTTAACGTGGACTTCATCTGCGCTTTATGAATTGCGCACAGCTGGTAGTGAATTCTGGCAGCATCTTAACATCTTATACATTACCATCACTCTGTTCTCCTACTTGATAATGTTCAGTGCTTTGCTACAATCTGTATTGTTAAAAGCGCTATAGAAATAAAAGTGATTGATTGATTGCCTGCATTCATTCATCAATCAATCTGAATGTCCGATAGGCTCGCTTTCATCTGTTTAGGGTTATTCCTGAAGACAGTGCATTTGTTGACTGTGTACGTAACTCCCATGTTCAAAACTGCGGTGTAGTATTTTTAAGTCTTCACTTTTAATAAAGTAAAAGAGTGTATTGTCAACAACTATAAGTAACTATCACCATCATGAGCACTCACGCTGTTTCCTAATACTAAACACTACCATATATATATATATATATATAATGTATGTATGTGTGTATATATAATATTATTTATTGAATAATATTTAATAAGCAACAGCCATCATGAAACCTATAAACATGGGGTTTTGGATCGAATAATAGATTGAGACGAAAGACAGCGGTAACATTTACCCAAACGATACTTGGGATTAAAGTAAAAAAATGGTTTGTGAATATTAATGAAAATATGACCCTGCTAACCTTCGTACTTAACCTCTAATGCTGCGCTCACACCAGACGTGAATGAAGCATTAAGCGCGGGTGATTTACATGTTAAGTCAAATGCAAAGACGTGATTAGACATCCTGCGGTGCGATTCACGCGAATGGCTAAAGTTGAAAAATCTGAACTTTGGCGATAATTTTGCGCCGCATTAAACAATCAGGAGCTTGCTCTAGTGGTGACGTGATTACTAGCAAGGAGGCAGAATTCCGAAACTATGGAGGACAAAATCATCGTCGCTGTATGTGGAGGAGCTGTATGACACATCTTCGTATTTTAATAGAAACAGGAATAAAAAGGAAATAAATAGTAGATTCATTAAACCAATGTTTGCCTATTAGATATACTTAAAACTAATTTTACCTCATGTCTAACCACTACAGAGACTCGGAGCGCCTGGCAGAAGCCCCTCCCGTCACACAAATTTTTACGAGGAATTTTTTCATGATGTTTTCACTGAAGCGAGTAAGCTCAAAATGTTCAAGCAAGAACGTACCATAATTCTGGCGAGAATTTATTAGCCATTAGCTAATGTTAAACATCATTCAGTTTGCTTGTGTGAGTGATTTACTCGCATCGTAGAGGGTTGGTTATCCAAAAAAAAATTTTCTCAGATGATTAGTTAAAAAAATTAGTTCTCAGATGATTTAAACTTAAAAACAAACATTTTTGGTTGCGGAAATGTTGGTGTATTGTTATTTTTCTTCACACCAGTATTACGAATTATTTTTGATTGTTCATTATGTTTTTGTTGTTTTTTTTACGACAAACTAATCGCTTAAGTGAGTTTTCCGTTTCATTGTAACCACAAGATGCTAAAAATGTCAAGTTTGGTTGTAAAATGGGTTTTATTTATTTTTTTATTTTATGAACTTTTAACATTTAAAAGGATATTGTGGAACTGCTGCACTTAATCAAACTGCTGTCACAGCGCTTGATATCACAGCTATTGTTTCTCTACAGAAACCGGCATAGTAGATCCACAAGTTTGGATTCCAGGACAGCGTTGTGGATGTTGTTTATTGACAGAGTTGTGTTTTTGTGATGCCGCGATCGTTGTGTCGTCGTCGTGAGTGAATTTGCTCTTGCGGATCTCTGTTTGGCTCCCAGCCTCCCTCTCTGTTTCTCTCAAAGCCGCCGTAAATATCCTTTTATCCGTCTCCTCCCCCACAGCCGCGCAATCCTCCCTGACACGAAACATGATGAGATTTTCTCTGTTGAGGCTAATGTTAAGGTGGTAGTGTTTTCAGACATTATTATATCTCTCAAAATGTTTACCTCACAACATTACCATTTATTTGCATAGTGCTTTTCACCATATACACAGCATTAAAGCATACTTACAGAAAATCTTGCTGTTAATGTTTATAATATTGTCATGCGTACACATTCAGCTGAATAGAGTTGGCCGTTAATATAGTTTATATTTTGTGATGATACAAGCATTTAAGCAGTTTAGATTTATTTTCTGGTATACGGTACATTGCTATATCGTATTTGGATAAAGTTGGACATACTTCTAGAAATATATTTATTTGCGAACTCTGTATTTAACAATTTTCATGTTTTTTCATTGTGAATTCTAATAAATCTCAATCAAACTGTGGGTAAAAATACAGCTAATTAACACAATAGAAACATAACTTTACAAAAAACATTATTTTTGTATATAGGAAAGCATTTTGCAAATGAACTTAATTTATAAAGTTTTTTAGTTTCCTAAATCAACACAGTTTTGTTAAATAATGCACTGAAATAATTTTTATTTTAATGCAGAATCCAACATTTATTCTCAAAATAACATTTCAATATAGCAGAATTTTTCAGAAATTCTGGTGTGTCCATTTTCATTGCACCAACATCTTCCAATAATTGTAAAATAATAAATGCAAGATTCATTCATATAAAACAAGCGTTAAATGTCACAGGCACTTCTGTAATTGTTTATTAATTATGACACAAACTGAAAATGTCTTCAGAACATTAACAGTAATTCAAGGTCAAAAATGATAGCTCTTTTCAGAACTTATTCACAGACTCGAATAACATTTAAAACGGTCGCTATGTAAAATACTAGCGACGTTTATGTTACCAGCACAGTCATTATGAATATACATGATGAATATTTGATCAGTCTAGCTTGAAGGTTTGTTTTCAGATGTTGAGCACATATGCATGTCTTGTGGTCATGTGGAGATCGAAGAATCCTTCCGCTCTGTAATGGAACCAGGTTTCCCAGAACCCTTTGCATTGATTGGCGTTCCTGCATTTATTCCTGATTTGGCAACAAATGATCCATTCATGTCTTTTCCTGTTTGCTACAGGACCCCAAACTATGGAAGTTGTGATTGTTTCAGTATGAGGATGTTGTTTAAGGTTTGTATGTTTAATGTTTTTTTGTTTTATGCTAAATTAAGTAAAACATCACTTCTGCCCTCCACCTCAAAGCTCCATCGTGAATGCGAAGCAGTTTTAGACGTGTGAGTGAAATACCCACTCAGTCATTGTTATGAGCTCCTGGCACATTCCCTGTGGGGGGGAAGACAATTATATGCTTCCTCTGAGCTGGGTCACGCAGAGGCAAGGGTGGAGGCTACTGAACAAAGCCTGCTGGGAGCTTGTTGGTTGAACACAGGAATCTTCCTGTTTGTGTCTGTCGTCTCTGAAGGGATGACTGCAGTAGATCCAGAGGACAGCTGGCCGGCTGGTGGGAACCTTTCAGGACTTTGTGTGTGGAGTTACAGAAACACTAAAGAAACATTTCTATTGTTATATATAACTGGCTGACATTCCAGTGTTCAAAAATGTAAAATTATTCTAAAAGGTTTGAAGTATTGTCCCATAGGGCTGGGTTGAAGAATGCAGCAACGCTCTGTTGTTTTTAATAAGTGTCTAACATTCCAGCGTTCAAAAATACAAAAGCGTTCTAAATATTTTTCAAGGCCAGTAGGGCGCCTTTTTTATCGATGTATTTGAAAAACGCAATGATAAAAATGACACTTTGGATGAACATATCTGTTAAATGCCTGAAAGGAAGTAGCCTATATCTAGAATTTGATTTAAGAGTCCATCATCACAAAAAACTATAATCTGTTTTTGAATCTACTGTTTTTGTACGTGAAACTGTGCTGGCGCACCAATTTACCGTTTCTTTTTAAATTCCAGTATAGATTATGCATTTGAGTTGACGTACCAAACTAGATGCAGAATTGCCTTTCAACTTTGAATGAAAGGAAAATTGAAATGAATGTAATTTTTGTCTAAAAGTAAAGTGTGTCCTGACAAACTTTCAATTAGTTTGAAGTTTTAAAGAAAAAAAAAGGAATACATTTTTACTGTATTTTGCAAAACTCTCATTTTATCTGGGAAAAACAAACTTTGTAAAGACCAAACTCAAGCAGCCTAGAAGTTCCAAAATTTTACTGAATTTTACAGAATTTAAGAACGGTAATTTTCTAACCCTATAAAAAAACTTGAATTTGTTTGAAAGTTTTAAAGCTAGAAGTTTCAGACAGGCTAGTACTTTTACATTTTACATCGTATGTAATTTTTGTTGTTTGTTTTTTGCAGTTTGTTTCTTATGTAAGGGATATTGTAGAGGCATTATCCCTTATCCACTTCACATCGGGTCCTGATCACACTATCGCGGCATATCTCTGCGACAACTACCGGCTGCCTCTACATTATCCTGCTTATTATATGGCTACTTGCCACATAAGGGAAAAACTGGACATGAATATCAATTTGAAACATTTGATTGGCATATTTGTTTTAAATGAACATTTTCATCCTTCCGCGGAACGATATAGTACCACGTGACTAACATTCAAACGTTAGTAAGACAATTTATAACATCTACATATGAATATATGATAACGAATGTATTTTAGTTATTTACAAGTTGTTGTACATTGTGTATATTGTGTTATAAGTGTGTTATATATTTGCAGTTGAATGTTTTTATTATATATAT
>JAUYWG010000066.1:921773-954186 GCA_034779775.1 Enteromius afrohamiltoni | reverse complement strand
ATAATTTTAAAAATGTATCTTTTTTTTTTTAACATTGCATTTCTTTTAAAAGAGAACTTTCAGATGTAACAGTGTAGGAAAGTGAAGTTTGTCTTTGAAAGATAGTTTGTTTTTTATATTTTTAAGAAATATAAGATGATTATTCGGATGCTAAAATTTTACCTACAAAATCTGCATTTAATCATATTTAATAAATAAGTGAGTGGACGAAAGTTTCATTGCCCAGGGTACTTTTTCTAGATTGAATTTCCTCTTCCTGTCATTGCCTGGCAAAAGCTAAATGTTCTGGAAGCAGTGGAGGTTTTCAGTGTAAAAGATGGTTACAGTACCAAATGTATTTTCTACATGTCTTGGTGCTTTGGCAGTGGATGTGTCATCTGTTGTCGGTTTGTCAGAGTATTGTGACAGAGCAGCTCTCTTTGTAGTGCCTTGATAGAACACAAGCGGATGAGAAACTCAGCAGAAGGTCAGACGCTCTTGCTGGGAGCAATTAATCGACAGCAGTCGTTCATGAGACGTTCCTAAAAAGACATTCCTTAAATTCACTCAGCACTTTTGTTGAAGCTTTGATGAAATCTAACAGCTCAATACAGCTAATCCTGCTTTTCCTTTCACCGTACTTCTCAGATGTTGTGCCATATTTCTGCTAGAATGGACAGGAAGTAAAGGGATGGTTGAATGTGAATGGTTTTCTCAGGCGTGGCCCTTATGGTCAACTGATTCACTCCGGTTAGTTCTAGCTTGTCTTTTATCAACAGTGAGTATATAATAGGGCTGGGCAATTAATCCAAAAGTAATCGACAATCAGAACCTATAATCGATCAAATTTTTCCAGGTCGATTATTTCGATTACTTTCCCTTTAAAAACAATAACGCCTGTGGAGTCACATGACTTGAGCAAATGAATCAGGCGAAGCGGGTTTAAACACTTCCTCAAAACTCTTGACAGAAGATAGTCTGTGCCGTCGCGATCACATTTTTCCTGAGCTGCCAGACATGTGCAATAGAGGAAGGATACCCGAGCCTGCCGGTTCCCGACGGGTTGGGCCGGGTTCGGACAGATATTTAGAAAGGATGCTCTGGGTCGGTTCGGGGTCGGTCACATCAGCGCGAACTTGTGCCTGTGTTATAAAGGTGCTTTTTGCCCCGTGTACGCTGATGCTCTCATCTGTTGACATTTCCGAACGCCTACCTACAGTTGCTTAATAAAAGCGGCCTTTCCACACATTAGCCATTTGTATGAGAAAAAAATGAGATCGGGCTGGGATCAGGCTCGGACATAAATATCTTAATGCCTGTCGGGTTCGTTTACTGCTCTGTCGGACGTGGGCCGGGCTCAGACAGAAAAATGCGCCCCCGATCCGCACTCTAAAGTACAAGACATAACCCGAAAAAGTTAACATGCTTGTGTTTCAACACCTCATGCGACCGTGTTTAGGAGAGTTCTGTTTTCATTACAACAAATCTGTTGTTTACATTGATACATTGCACATTAAAATATTTGTTTACAGAAGACGCAAGAAATGCACTGTTCAAAATATTACTTACAGGATATACTAGAGTTAGTTTATTTAGAAGAGATGCTGCTTATTTTCTACTTTTAATAAGAAAAACATTGAAAATAATTTATTTTGTCATTTTATTTTTTCCTTTTTTATAAGAACAAAGTGACTAAAAGTTAGTTTTAGGCCATGTCTGCTTTAATTTCAGTTGTTCAACAGGATGTTTAATAAATAATCATAGAAGTGCGTGTTTCCTTCAATTATTTTAAAATCAAGTAATGCACCCTTCATTCAAAAATCTCTCACTTGTATTATGTGAGCATATTTACTGTACAAGAGTTGTCAGTGAACTATGAGGGCAAAAAAAAAAAAAAAAAAATCGTTCTTTAATTGTAATCGAGATTTTAATTTTAGGCCAAATCGCCCAGCCCTAGTATATAAGTTTATAAATTATATCATTATCAGTGCTGAAAGTTGCTTTTGACAGGAAGCTTGTTTTGAAAGTAGAATCTCAGCAGCGGCTCTGACCGACCGTGTCTGGATTGGCATGTCCGTCTCAGTTACACGTGACCAGCCCGTGCATTGGGTGGAATGTAAATCAGTCTTGGTTGTGGAATTATTTCTGAAATGTCAGTCAGGCTCATTCTAGAAAAAAGCCTCTCACGGACTTCGTTTTGCATTTCTAGCAAAAACACCAAAGGTTCTTTTGATTAGTTATAACAGCTTTGGCTTTCATACAGCCCAATTTTTTTACCTTACTTCAGCAAGCATTGCAATTCCAGAAAATGGTTCAATGTTTGTGGCTAACAAGTGGTGCTTCCTGTTTTCTCACTTTCAATTCTTAGAAAGTACATCTGCAAGTTATACAGTGTTGTTTTTATTGTTGATATTACTGTTGAAAACCATCCCTTTAAAAAAAAACAGCACATGCTGGTTTAAGATGGTTCTTTGCTGGTTAATGCTGGTCCCTTGCCAGCTCATGACCATCTTAAACCAGCATATGCTGTTTTTTTTTTTTTTTTGCAAGGATGTGCAACTTGTAGAGCTAGTTCACTGAAAATAAGATGTATCACTAACCTTCAACTTGCTAATATGACATTATAATTGGAGAAAGTGGCATGGATCAATTTTATTGTGTTTTTTGATGGTTGAATGAGCTGTTGGTGTATGAAAATTGGTATTTATAAAGATTCTTAAGTTACCCTTTGTTTTCAAACAACATACGGTTTTGTAACCGCTTAAGAGAAGTTACTTTGAGTTAGACAGACCATTTTAGACCCGAGTTTGATCATTTTACTGACCTTTGGTAGATGGCCCAGATAGATGCAGCTCTCATAGATGATTCATTCTCTCGTCTGGATGGATCGTAGGAAAGTCATGTTTTTTTGTGCTGCCATTTTTTATAATATTTCCATTTTGGTATCAGTGGGATGGTGGTAGGCATCCGTCACGGCGCAGCTGCACTCATTGTTTTGTTGGGTTCATTGCCCCCTGTCACCATCCAGCTGGGATTTAGTTTGCCAGCCTTTCACATCTCCTCTTTCGACTGCAGAAAAACAGTTTTCACTCTCCGTGCCAGCCGGTTAATAAACCGTCAGCCAGAATGTCTCTTTTCTTTTGTTCAGCCTGGAGACCTTGGGTGGGCGATTGGCAGAAAGAATTGCACAGTTTGCAAGATTGTGGTGATAACTCTATTTATTACAGCGCGGGCCTCGTGTTTCTGCAAAAAAAATATCAGAGCTTCGGAATATAAATATATAAACACTGGTAATTGTGGCGTGCACTTACATGAATAAAATTGAAGCACAAGCACTGTTGTGAGAGTGCACAATAATCAGTGTTTCTGATGCTTCTTGGTGCCTTCGAAGTATCATTTTCAGCTGAAATGTAAAAATGTGGAGAAAAGGAAAGCTATTTTCTTGAAATCTGTTGTAGCTGAATCTGTAGCTAAATTGGTTTTATTGTCTATAATGTTGTAATTTTAAAAGGATTTGCTATTCAGAAATGTAACTTTACTGCGCTGATGGTCATAAAACGTAACTATATCTTTCTCCAAGTTCAAAGTACTCCCAGTAAAAACATTAAAGATGAAAAATAGCAGAGTGGTTGTCGTACATGAGTCGTGTGTGACCAGATCAGTTTAGTAGATCTGTTGTTTGATGGGGAAGCACTTTCATTGGTTGTGTGAGCGTTTCTTTTGGAGGATGTTGGTATAAGGCATTCCCCAGCAGACCCCTGACTCCTGCTGGGGCCCCACAGCTACTTAATCGCTCCAAACATGATTGTAGTTTTCCAGCCCTCTTGAGTTTTACTATAGTGCCTTTTCTTACTGATCCAATGACATGTCCAGCTCATATTTCACCTCCAAATCGTGTGTTTTGCTTACTAGTCCTGAATTTTTCTTTAATTAGAATGAATAAATTACATTCATGCTGATTTTAAATGGTTAGTTCACTCAAAAATGACTTGCCCTTGTGTTGTTCCAAACTTCTGTTGCATACTAAATTTCACATGACTGTCATGAGAATTTACATAAACATCTTATTGAAACTGAGCTGATCTAGATCATGACGTGCATTTAACAATAAAATGATTTTAGCTTAATATTGAGTGTTTAATCTTGTCATTACGCATTACTGACACTAGGGCTGGGCGATTTAATCGTCAATTAATTAATTACTGACGAAATGTGCATGAATAAATCAACAATTAAATCACCAAGCCCTAACTGACACTCTATTCTCCAGTTTGATACTGTATAGTGCTTTGACACAATCTGTATTGTTAAAATCACTACACTGTAAAAAATCACTAAAAAAAATGTGAAAATGCTATGGTAAAAATTATGGGGAAAATTTTGAGGGAAATGCCGTAAACTGACATTCCCAGAATTTCCTGCATTGCATTTTAGAGCATGTTTTTTCTTTGAAATAACTCTAATTTCTTCTTAGTTTTTTTGTATCATTTCTGTATTAAGGTTGTGTGTCATATGTAATGTTGTTAAATGAATGTTTATTGCACATTTCAGTTTAATAATTCTTACCGTGATGGTACAAAACAGATTTCACTACTTTAATAGGTTGGCAAATTAACATTATATTAGTTATTATGGTTTATTATTAGAAATGACGGTGTTTTTGGGGCACTTGAGATGCTCTGATATTTGCGCTTTTATCAGCTTCTTATAACATATTATTGACCAACATGTTTTTTTCTTGTAATCAGCACAAATTGTTCTACAACAATACGAGACAAAGGTGAATGTACATGTTTGCATTTTTTTTGAAAAAAAATATATTATGTGTGGTTAGTAAGTAAATAAGGCCATTTAACACACTTAATAGTCCTGCACAAGACTTTTGAGTAACTAGTGTATTAGGCTAGAATATTTACTTCAGAATGATGTGAAAATCATTCCACTTACTTTTTCAGAGAAAACAATATAGTGTTTAAATTTTAAAAGACGTGTTATGAGGCTGAAAGCTTGTATGCGAGGGCATGATAATGCCATTAATATTCAGTGATTCTCACCTGAAGGGACAAAGACCCCTCCCCTAATGGCCCATTAGTGACTGTGACAGGTAAGGCAGGTAAGAATGAATGTGAGAAGATGTGAGAAAAAACTGTGTTTTTATTATTTTTTTTTTTTTTTAAATTCACAACACAGTATAATTCAAATATACATTAAAAAGGTCAAAGACACATTATTGAGCACACTGATCTAACTACAGAGATGTGAACAGACTTTGAGTCAATCCTGAAAACAGATTCTGTTCAACAAATGAAACCTCTACATAATACCAGATATTTAAGAGATATTTAAGAAAATAAAAGCTTGTTTTAGCATAGAATCTCAGTGTAGTTAAACATCTGATGCTGGTAAAGCGCTCCTAGAGGTACATTAAACAGCTCAAAGAGAGGAGACAGGACTCTGTGGTACAGGTGTCTGATCACTAAAAAACGAGCAACAAAACATCTGTGAGCATGCTAATATCAGTATATGTATGGTATATATTTATATAGAATAATTGTGTAGTCATAGACCGACGCACGCTTTGTATTATCTTAAAAGAGCATTTTACAGTATATCTGAGATTTTATAATTATTGTTTAAGACATTAAACGTGTGTATATATATATATAAAAAATAGATTTGTGAACAGAGCATTAATACTAAACATTTTAAGACTAACAGGATACATCATTCACTCATATTACTTTAATATTGTAATATTTTATATTATACATGCCTGTCATATTCAAACTGTTTCACTCTATTTCAAGCATTTTTGTCAGGCATTATAGTTTGGGAAAAACCCAACCCAAAAGCCACAATACAATGTAAACTAAAGCAGAATATAAAGAAACATTACTTACTCATTATAACGATCTGCTCTGTGGGTCACCTTGCACGATGCATCTGTTATTCTTTTCATGATATCTTCCTGAATCAAGCCACGCGTCATATCTGTCTGAAGTAAAGTTAACCATATTTCTCACAGTGCGTCTTCTTCCAGAAACGAAACGCAGCTGAAGTGAACTTGAAGAAATGTTTTCAAGAAGAGCTGGGGCTGCTGTTGTGGGCGTGTACATGTCTTGCGCATTGCACATGGATGAGTGTAATTACAAAAGCGTGTGAAGTAGTGATGCTCCAGCTTTTATGAAATTATTTGGATCACCCCAGCCCACCCCACACCACTGTATCTATTTTTACAACCCGCCCCGCACCCGCGAACATTAAATAGACATACTATAGGCATTGTAATTCAAACAAAAACTTTCTTTAAGCTTGAAAGTGCTTAGAAACATCGCCCTGTAAACTGGTGACAACATATGATCATGAACATGAACAATAAATCAGGTCATATTAATAAAAATATAAATGACACACATTTTAAACATTTACAAAGCAGCGTTTTTTTTTTATTTATTTATCACACGGAAATGTTCATTTTAGCGTTTTTAATCTTATCATAGAACCTAATAAAATATGAAAATAGATATTTCCAAATATTTAATATAGGCTATAGGGAATTGCACGCAACATACATGGATTTTTTTTATTTAATTTTGTTTTTAATGACCTGCCCCAACCCGCCCTGCAAATAACCCACGGGTTGCAGCGGGTTATAAGACAACCCGCGCATAACTAGTGTGAAGCTCGGGACGTGGTCGAATTAACTATAATGAGCTCAAACAAAGAAAACGAACATGGTGTTGTTTTCATAATGATAACTTTATCACAGAATATTTGTTTTCGACATGACTAACCTCATTTTAGAGTAGACATATACAGCTTTCTGTAGATATAACTCGTGTCTGTGAGTCGTGTTTTCACTGAGTTTCAGCTCATTTTATTGACATGTTTTAATCTGAACATCACAGAGACAGAGACAGCAGAGAACGAACCCTGTTCATTTTCTTTATTTTCCAAAAGCAGAATGTTTTGTTGATATTGTGAGTGTATACAAAAAAATAGACCCTTTACAGATTTAAATGCTTTATTAGTCTTATATGTGCGATCATATATGACAGAGCAGTTTCAGTTCTTTTCACTGACATCTGAAAAAAAGCCACACGCCCCCTCCAGCGGGAGAGCAGACCTCAGTCCGTTAACTGTACATTTAACATAAAACGGTAAAACTAAAAATATTGTTACCGTATTTTTCAAAGTTTTATTCTTCTGTCTTTTTACCGTAAATTTTACCTTATTTTTTTTTTTATACATTGATATATATATTTTGTTGTTGTCAATGTAGAAAAACATGACATGTATTCTCAGTTAGATTTATCCAAATAATGCTTTAAAATTTTTGCCAAATCCTTTACACAAAATGCATTACATAAGCTTGTTTTGCAGTTTTGCAAATTTATGTTTATCAAGATTTGAAATCTACATTCATGCTACCCATTTTTTTGTGCCCTTTTTTCATTCATTTCCACTGAACCGTACAGGAAAGGTTCACCTTGTGCATTTTCTTCAAGTACTCGTTTTAGCTGCGGCATGAAATAAACATGGCCTTGTGAAGGTACCGCTTCGCAGCACCTGCAGCGCTGGGTGTTCGTGCTTCTCAGAACACACGTTTTAGAGGTTCCCCTGTGTTTTAGGAGGGTTTGTTTTTTTTTGAAGGCATGACAAGAGAAGTTTGGAATGGGCTCAGCTATGATCTGCAGAATCGGTGTTTGGAGGGGTTGAAATTGCTTGGGGGAACCTTGGCTTCAGTTGTAGCATGTGTTCATCATAAATGTGTTGGCTTGGACAAACACAATTGAACACACAGCTGCCGCCCATATTGTAGCTTTGCACAGGCGCTTTACGAAAGCAAATTTGTTGAGCGGGAGCTAAAGAGGTTTAAAATAGACCCTTTTTATGATAGCGTGATGATTGATTGATTGCTGTTTTTTTTTTTTTTTTGTTTTAAAGCATGCAAAGAAGCATGGAGAAGGCCTCCTTAGCTCAAATGCCCCTTGTATGCCATGCACGACACGTCTGCGGCTGTGTTTCAAAACGTGAACATGCATGAGTCTGAAGAGCCTGCATAAACAACACATTCTGCTAATCAAAACAGATGGCAGTCTGTTGTGGTTTTGGTTTTGTGCTGATTTTGTGTGCCTGAGATTCTTCTGGAAACCACATCTTAACACAACTCCATATCCCAGCCCCCACGCTGGGTGTGACCCACATGACAAATCCCAATTGCTTCCTTATAGTGACTGCTAGGCATATGTAAAACTGGAAATGTTTTAAATCTGCCAGTCAGTGGACTGCTTAAACAACAATTGGTCTTGTAGAGTTAGACTCTGTTATAAAAATATAGGTTATTTTGGCAGAAGTGCTAACATCAAATGAACTACAAAAAGTTTTGTAGTGTAAGAAGGTTCTTTAGATTATTCAGATATTCACACTTTAAAATAAATACTCCAAAAGTGGACCGAAACGCCATAGAAGAACCAGTTCCCCCAAGAACAGTTCTATCCTTTTTGTGTTATAGAACATTAATAATCCTACTTACCTCTTTTGTTCTAGTTTAAACCACATGGATGTTAAAGGTTGTTCTTGGAAGCATCAGTTCCAATAATAAAACTTTATATACGGTAGAAGAACATGCTAATAATGTAAAATGATCCAAATCTGAAAATTAAATGTTCCATGAAGAACATCTGAAACCCATAGAACCTTCCCATTCATCAAAAGGTTCTTTAGTTTTCTTTAGATAATGCAAATGTTCTTCAAACTAAGAAAAAATGGTTCTTGTAAGAACTTTGTGTTGCGAAAAAGCACTCTTAAAAATTAAGGTTGTTTATTGGCATTGATGGTTCCTTGAAAAACCTTTAAAATCCATGGAGTTAGGGCTGGGCAAAAAAACGATTTCATCGATTTATCAATTTTGTAGTTTAAAATGATTTATATTGTGCAAACTCAAGTTTTTTGCCACAATAGTTTTTTCAGATTTTTCCGCGCTTCGTCCTTGTGGGTAGCGCGATATGAGCCAGCCCCCGCCCCGCATAACACAGTCAAAACAACATGGCAGCGTGTAGCAGAGAACTACTTTCCAAAGAAAGGCACAGGTAAATTGGAAGCAACAGTACAACAAATATTTTCCAGCACCTGAGAAATAAAAGTGCATATATAGGCTGTATGTCTGCCACAGGCATGTTTAAAACTGAGAAGTTTATTTTTTAATTGTAACGTTATATGCTATCTGATTTCTTGAACAGAAAATTTAAGCTACTGTGAAATTGTTGCACTTTTGCTTAAACCTGGGTTAAAGCTTGAAATTGTTGAATGACAGAGCCTCATTTACTTTTGTTTTGGGATTCAACACATTTTAACTCTTGAGGACAATCGTAGCAGTAAAGTTGCTCTTTTGACACTATATCTGATGTCTGCAGTAATTTAAGTGCATTGGAAAACAAAATTTAATCGAAACTCAAATGTTTCTTTAAAAATCAAAGATTTTTTTTAGGCAAAATCGCCCAGCCCTACCTTCCAGTGGACAATACTGAAAATGGTTCTTTAGATTACTAAATTGTTGTTCACACAAATAAAATCATGGTTCTTTTAAGAACTGTTGACTGTAAGCTTATTTGCGAGCCAATTGGCTAATAGTTGTTTTATGGCATCGCCGCCGAAACCCTGTTTGTAAAGGTTTAAGTGTCTATTAGTGAAGAGAAATTATCTTCG
The DNA here is from genome assembly GCA_034779775.1 of Enteromius afrohamiltoni. Classification (NCBI taxonomy): domain Eukaryota; kingdom Metazoa; phylum Chordata; class Actinopteri; order Cypriniformes; family Cyprinidae; genus Enteromius; species Enteromius afrohamiltoni. Next base: position 944,499 of record JAUYWG010000066.1, on the reverse strand, counting down.
AAAGTTGGAGAAATTGATCATTTTTGGTGGTTGTGAGTGCTGCTGTAAAATTCCAGTCGCTATTAAATAGCGTGAAAAAACCACGTTGCGTTTCTACATGTACAGCTTTGCACTAATAGTGTTACAGCACCAATCCACCATCCTGACTCAAGAGGGTTGTTATTTTGGTAAATTACAGTGAGTTTATACAGTGAATAATTCCCTTATTTGGAAATTAGCTGACAGTGTCTGACCCTAAAGGCCTCTGTTTAAGTAATTAATTGATTGATGATGTGTTTTCAGAAAACAAAGAGTGATTGGAAAGACTGAGTCAGACGAGGCTTGTGTGTTTTTTTAGCCTGTCTGCTCAAGTCTTCTCATGCCGTGTTTGGTGTAGATTTCTGTCATCTCCAGGCCTCCGCTGGTGAACTGTCTTTAATTGCCATCTTGGCAACAAATGGCTTCACTTTGCCGAAGGGTTATTTTGCAGCAATTACCTTTGTATCAAGCGTGGCACTTTACACCTTCCTCAGATTACTTCTAATTAGGATTTACATGGGACTTCAAATTAGCTTTGCGTCTCCTTGCACACAATGAAAGATGCAGCCATTGTTTATGCACACGTTAAATATTATTTGATTGACAACACTTTCCATTCCATAGCCTAATGCTTTCAGCCAGGAACACTATCAGGATCAGAGAATAAAGGGCTGAAACACGAGTGCTCTCTTATGATGTGAATTAGTTTGTATCTGAACTATAAATGTGATGGCCGCAGTACACACTTGGCAGGCGTCTCTGGCATTAAGTCATTGTTTTATGTTTCTAACTTCAATAGACTGTTGTCACGCCTTGATTGCACACTTTAACTTCCCACACATTTGTACACTTCACCTTTGTTGTGTATTAGGTTTATGACCGATGACTTATGGATTTGACTTTGGAAAGTCATTTAGTCCCTTTCAGAAGCCCTGCTTTTAATTTACAGTTATTAAAAGCAATGGTTTTATGTGTTTGTTTTGATTTAGTAATTGATTTGCATATTGTAATTTTGAATTAATGTAATATTAGTTTATGTATTTCTGTCAAATATTTATACAAGCCTAGGTATGTGGACTTTCTTTAGAAGTTTACTTGTGTGTGTGTGTGTGTGTGTGTGTATTCTAAAATAATATAAATTTTTAATGTAGGAAATTGTTTTTTTTATTTTGTACAAAAAAAATACAGATAAATAGTCTTTATTTACTTTTTGTTGCTGCTTTGTTGAATATTTCAAGTTGCATAAAAAACCAAACTGTATATAAAAATATATATTTATAAATATGTAATACTTTTGTTATGGATTAAAATTGTATATTTATTTGTTTCCTTTGTTTTGTCATTTTTAAATAAATCTGGAAGATTTTGTCATTGCCAATGTAGCAACTATAGTTTAACTGAATGTTTAACGTATTTGGAGACTTCTGGTTGTGGTCCTTTTTTTGCTGAAAAGAGCAGCTTGAACATTCATCAGAGTTTCTCCTTTTGTGTTCCTCGGAAGCAAGTCCATCAGGGTTTGTACTGACCTGAGGCCATTGACGAAGTTACTGTGAACTGTTCCTGATTCTGTCTGGGATGAGAAAGCTGTTGAATTTGCCAGGAAACCACGCTTGTGAATAGTAGCACCATGATCTCGCTCCCCCAGCAGCCTGTTCAATCCATCTGGGAGCTTGTCAACCTCCTCAGCCGGGTACTCCGTGTGCCCTGTGAGCGGTATTTCTGTCCTTTATGTGAATAGGCTGGAAATCATCTGTGACATGAAGGCTGTAAAACGCTCTCGAAGCTGCCGCACTCCCTTCCAGAGATTTCACATACTGCGGGACCTGTCATTCGAGGTGCCAAATCAGTTACCCGTTCACACAGGCTTTTGGAGTTTGGAGAGAAGCATCTCCCCTGCTTTATTGGCGCACAGGGGAATCGAGACGAAAAGGACGAAGAGGTTTCATTTTTACACACAAGGGCGCCATGGAAGCTTTGCTACCTGACACAAACAGCTTCTGAGTGAAGAACCGTCCAAGCGAAAGGTCTGTTGTCGGGGATAATCGACGACCTGGCAGACGTCTGCTTTGGGGCAATGCAGGATGGTACATCGCGTACAGCCACAAATTGAAGTCCTGCTGCGCCTCCAGACCGGATGCTGCTCCTGACATTTCGCTGAGATGGAGTCTGGCTGACCCCGCAGGACGCTTGATTCCCGTCACCTGAAGCTTCCTGCGCATTTCTATTTCAGTCAGCAGTTCAAGCACACAATCCAATTACACGGTGGAACCTCGGTGTGATAGCTAGCGCGGAACGAGAGCCCGGCCCCGCAGGCAAACTCTTAGAAATAGCTCGTTAAGAAGCCCCCTTTCCTGCCCCTGTAATTGAGTATTTGGCTTGGCTGTGTTTGGCAGAGCTGGAAAATGTTTATGGGTTGAGGTGGTTCTTAACTTCTTTAACATCTGGTGGCTTGTCATGAAGGCATTAACTGCCACATACGTCTTTGTTGTGATTAGTATTATGATTATGCAGCAGATCTGTGCTTTTTTTTTTGTGGTGTTTCATAGGCGATAGGCGAAGTTTGGTACTTGTTAAGAACTTTTACCATTTTAAATGTAACCATTTAATTATATATATACATATATACACACACAAACCAACTAAATATATTAGGGCTGATAGTTAAGTTTTAATCTAGTTAATTACATGTGGTGTCGACATTACAAATTGTAGGCTAGTTTTAGAAATAAATATTTTATTGGATTCAACATTTAATGTTTACAAACATTTAGGCTACAACGTACTGCAAAAAATTAACTATGGAATGTAAAAGAAGATCATTTTAGAAATATCTCAGTATTTGTTTTAATTCAAACAATAGACAGGTTTCCATCCAAGGTGTTTTTGAGAAAAAATATTTAGCGCTTTAAATTTTTTACCGATATAGCTGATGGAAATGCTTATAATCGGTAGAATTTTCTAAATGTTGACACAGTATTTTTCCTTTTAACTTCAGCGCACAAATTCTACATCGATACTTCAAATATAGCAAAAATTGTTTGTAAACACCTTTTGTCATGAAAATGGGCTTTAACGCAAATAAATGTAGCATCACATGACAGAATTAGCCAGTTGGCAGCTTCCGGGTTCGTGGTGTTGCTAGTGTTATAGTACCTTAGCCTAGTTCAAAAGCGCATTATTATAATATTACTGCATCTAAAACAGTGTATATATGGTAAAAAGATGAGTTACCTCTCAAACATAAATATCTTAATTTGGTTCTTTTTAATACTTTGAAAGTTAAAATGTATTAAGCGTAATTCTGTTCAGGATATTATAGTTGTCGAGTTAGTAGTTTAATGTGTACCTGGGTGTGTCGTCAGCAGGATTTTTTTCCCCCCTTATAAAAGTGGAAATGGCTTACTATACTTGTTCAATAATAAGAAATTGTTCTAAATGTTCTAAATCTTTAAAGTTGTTATTTTTATGTAGGCCTACCTATATAATTTAATAATGGGCTAATTTATTTACTTTTTTCTAATTGATGAACAGACTATTTGCATATAATTTGTGCAATAGGTGAAATTCTGTATAGAAACTTATGTATGAATTTTTTTTTTTTTTTTTTAAGGATGACATCACGCACACAATTTTATCGGTAAAATGACAGTTGGATTGAAACCGCCTGGAGACAGAAAATTTCGCAAATATTTTTTATAAGCAAATTCTCTTTGTCGAGAACAAAACGGCATAAAAACTGGGTTGAAAGTAAGCTAATGAAAGTTAAAAAAATTTTCAAAATAAATTTTTTTATGTTCCACAAAGGAGGGTTTTGAACCAACAATTTGAACCGTAAATTATGACATTATTAAAAATATTTCTGGGTAAACTATTCATGTAATGTTATGTTTTTATTATTATTTTTTTAAAATGAAATTATACTCTAAATTCGTTCAAACAGCTGATTCATTTAGGAATCAAGTAAATGGCTCTCTTTATGAATGGGTCTTTGAATCATTGGTTCACACGATTTGTTTAAAACATTGATTCATTCAGAAACGAAACACTGTTGTGTTGCTCAGATGTGCAACAATTCTGCTATGACTTTAACGGTAATCTGTTCTCTGCAAAATTGAGCAAAAACATATTATGATGTGTAAAATATAACACTATCAACTTATCAAAGTACTAAACTATACAATCAAATTTAAATTGGGGATACAAAATCAGCACTCATGTGATGTTGCTCTCGCTGCTGGTGTTATAATTTATCATATGATATGAATATGAGAGACAAACTCATCCAGGGAAATTTTATTGCATCAGTATTTTAAATTGTAATGCATAGCTGCACTTAATAAAAAATGTAATCCTTCCCATATCTTAATGTTTATTGTCCTAAAGTATTACCCCAACATGGATAAATATCAATCAAATAATGTGCCCTTGATGATGTAGGCCTATTGTAGGTCTCTAACCAAACAATGTGCTATAAATGAGTAGTTAATGATCAGTAATTGTTTGATTAATTAACGCAGGTCACACTTTTTCTTTTCTCTTGCAATTCAGTGTTCCTGCAAGGCTCGTGTGCATTAACCACAGATTATCCCTGATTAATATGTTGCGAGTCTCTCCTTTGTGTTTGAGAGAGTGATCAGTCGGCCGAGTGCGCCGGAGGCCGAAATGGCTCGCTTGTGCTAGCATTAAGGCCAGAGCAGTAGGTCAAGTGCAGATAGGATTTCACCCTCTTTACTGTGTGGTTAAACGGGGCAACTTAACTCCTCCAGACTGGCCCAGGACAGCTGTTCTCTTCTCTTCTGGCTTGGATCAAATGTTCCCTTCGTGGGCGCTAACATGGGCTGCTGGAGATGGCCTCTGTTCAAGTTGACTAATGATGGAGTTGGCAGAACGAGATCGTCGGCTGCCCGAGAACCTACCGATCGGGCCTAATAAGAGGGGAAAGAAAGGGCCGTCGTCTCTGAGATAAAATCCTACACTTGTCTGCTTACAGATCTCGAAAGAAAAAGACAAGAAGGCGAGGGAGAATTCCAAGAGGGGAAGATGAAAACGCGAGCAGCGGCTCTTTCATCTGATGCAGTGTGTAATCTAACCGCGGGAAGTGCTTCCCTCCCTTTCACCGAGCCCGGGCTCTTCAGAAAGAGCTGTGATTTAGTCTGACGGAGAGCCTGTCAGTTCCAGCAGCCTTTGAAAGCACGTTTTTTATTAGAGAATCTCAATTACTCAATCGCCGAGAGGGAATTAAAACTCTGGCACCGACGGCACAAGCGCTTTTCAATCAGGTCAGAGGGTTCTCTTGAGTAATTTAGCATTTCATCTTTGTTGTCTTGTTGTGCTTGTTGTTTTTCTTCATCCAGTCCCTGATTGTATTCCTCCTTTTATCTGTTTCTCATCATCGAACAGGGGCGAGCCAGGTATCGATCCTCGACCCTGCCATCTTTGCGAGGCTTTTGCACGAGTGGCCGTTTGAGTTTCAGCTCACGTTTTTCTATCAAGCCGAGGCGTCCGCAGTGGATGCCTGTGTTAATTAGGCCCGTGTCGTGTCGGGTGGGTTTGGGAGCGTGGAAAGGCAGCTCGCCTCCCTCCAGCACTCCCGCTGCTTGCTGGCATGTGGCAGTGAAAGCTAAATTAGTTTAACGCCGTTATTTACAGCCCCTGGAAGGGCACCAGTACCTGAGTGTTGGGGTAATGAAAAGGACAACCTGTTCCAGAGCCGCTCGAACATGGTGCTTTTGGGTTCTTGCTTTACCTTCAATAACACTCGCCAAAGACGAGGAGAAGAGCAACTTAATTACACTTCTCAATAAACAGCTTTTCTTCAGGCATATTGATTGGTTGTCCAACATCAAAAACAAAACTTGAGCGAGTGCGGCACGTCCTTGTCTGGCTCAAATCAAAAGCTTTGTCTCTTAGCCTTTTTGTTTTGAATGAGGGAACAGACAAAAGGTTTCTTTTTACTCCCTTTTATAGCAATAGTGCCGAGCACAGTTTCGTCATTTGGTTGCTAATTAGGTTGTGTGTGAGAACCGTGACAGTCGCTTGCATCATCAGCCGTGTTGGGATATGAATGAGTTTTGTAAAGCTTTCGCTTTTCACATTTATTGGCAATGTCAAAAACCTGCTCTGAAGGTGTCTCTGTTTCTCAAAATTTCCCAAACACCCCGTTGGCCAGAAAAAAATATTGGCAAAAATTAAGTAGCCCAGCACCAGCTTTAATGAGGTGATTGATATGGTGTTGTGGCATGTCATTGTTGTTTGTGTTTATCACCTTCAAACATTGCATCTCTTAAAGTTCTGCTTTGAAAGTGTCTCGAGAAACACACAGAACTGATGAATGAATGTCGTATTATTTGTTACAAAGTCTAAAACTAGCATCACTGGTTAAGTCTGAAGCTGATTTGTCAGGATGTTCAAACGAGCAGATCAATACGGAGATCAGAGTTTTCTCTGACTCTTTAGGAAGCCAAACAATCACTTCTAGAGCTGAAAATCTTGACTTTCAAACTCCAACAGAAAATAATATTTAAAGTAAGGGACGACTGGTATGGACAGTAGAACAACACAACATGCTTCTGACATAGAGAAAAGTTATTGACTTAAGCAAAAAACTGCCAATTTAAACATCAACTATCACTTTAATGAGGTAAAAACTGTTATGGCAGCTCAGAAATAATGTAACATTGATATGGTGTTATGGCATTTCATTGTTGTTTGCATTAATTGCTTTCAAAAGTGGCATCTTGTGAAGTTCTAGTCTCAAAGCTCTTGGAAGTGCCCAGAGAAGCAGGGGACTGATGAATGGCTGTGATAGTGGAAGTCCATCTTATCTTGGGTTCCAACAGCAGACGTTTGGAAAGCTTCCTGCAGGACACACTCCATGTTCCCTGGTGGACTGACGGATTACAGCAAACCACTGATTAGTGTCCTCTCGTTCAACCATCTGTCTCCTCTGCTATTTAAGATGCAGCTCAAAGCCGAGCTCATCCTTTTCAACTTAAGTAGTGCTTAGTTTTATTAGACAACCGCCAAACTGTAGTAGTGCAGTTAAAGCACTTTATGGTTTCTTACAGTCTTTTATGTGACCTCTTTGAGTATTATGGGCAATGACTTTGACCTTTAATCTGATTCGGTCTGTTCCATTTCTGTTTTAAACTGAATGTAGAACTATTTAGCTGAACTAGTTGTCTGGGTTTGTTGATGGGTTGCTTGATGTTCTTAAGAATCTGTAATGAAAAACATTTTAAGCATCTTTGGCATTAAAAGGTTTCTGTTTCTATATAAAGGTCCCAAAGATCAGTGACATTTGGAAAGTGGTGATTCATGTCCATGGAAAGTGATTATAGTGACACAAGTAGTAATTTGTAAACTGAATTTTGATGAGCATTGATGTTTACAACATTTGAATATTTATGCATAGTTGACTAGTCAGCCATTCAGACCAGTTGCTTAAAAGTTGACCAGCATCAAGTGTTCAACAACTAGTTAACTGTGTTAACTTTTTCTTTTTTTTTAAGAGGTGGTTAATTGAGATGGTTTACCATGTCCTGTCTGAGATTTGCTGCTACAGCCAGCAAAACACAGAATTTACAACAAATCATGTTTTAATTACATGAATTACAAATTTACAAGAAATTAGCAAAACTTTGTTGATTGGTTTTGCATTTGGCTTTTTGTAGCATCATTTGTGCATATTTGTTTTTTTAATTGATTTAAAGGGTTAAATCACTTGGGTTGACATCTGACCTTTACATGTTTTAAATATTTGTCTGTAATATTCTGACACTGTGTTTAACCTTTAGGTATAAGTCTACAGACTAAGTAGTTAAGCTGTCATCCAGCAACATTAGTTGACTAATGAGTTTCTTTTTTGTTTATTTTCTTTCATTTCTGTTCAAACTGGGACGCTGAGTGGTTTACAAAATGATGCTTTATTTTGCAAAAGTAGCTGTAAATGCACTGCCAACATGCTGAAATCATGTAAGCTTCAGATTTTAAGAGTTAATTTTAATGCATTGCATTCAATCTGCTTTGTTGTAATGAGCTTAGTAACTGTTTTTTGTTATGATTTAATCAGTTGTGATTTAAAAGTGTCCTGCAGAAATCTGGTGTAGGAACTTTAACAGGTGGACAACAATCTAATTACAGTACTGCCTTAAAACCAATCAGTCATTCAGACAATTCGCAACTTGATGGTTTTAAAAATATGTGGTATAGCACATGCTTAATATCATTAGTGCTAAGGAAATGAATAGCAATGCTGTTTAGTCTCACAGTGAGTGGCACGTTTGAGTCATTATGATTCCTGCAGTCATTCACAGAGCTTTGATGTCAGTCTGTCAAGTGTTTCCATGTGCGTTATGATGCAACGTGAACTGATGGCTACCATGATTCAGCTGTATTTGTTTTGTCCTGAGTCATCGAATATGATTCTTCTGGCCTAAAAAGATTACTTGGCATGTATTTGTAATTCATGTGCAGCTTGCAAAACCTTTTTATATCTAGACCTGGGTTTCTGATGTTATTGAAACATTCACTTTGAGAACATTCAGCATTTTCAAACCCGTTTTCTAAAGGCAGTGCACGTTTCAGGTCTTAAAGCATTGTATTTTACTACATTTTGCTTATTTCTTACACAATTCTTTTTTTCCCCCTCCAGGGCAACAATGTGGGTTACTGGGAAGGGGAAACCAACAGGACCCTGAGGCTTGTGTAAATGTGCTTCCCGACCGCCTCATTCGTCTGAGAAGGTCAGACCTCCCTGTGGCACACTTGGGCCGCTGGCACTAAGATGTCCCTCAGTAGTGGCACTGCAGGCGGGAAAGGTGTGGACTCGAATGCGGTGGACACTTACGACAGCGGGGATGAGTGGGATATTGGTGTAGGCAACCTGATCATTGACCTCGACGCCGACTTGGAAAAAGACAAGCTTGAGATGTCTGGCACTAAGGACGGGGACGGAATGGCTGCTGCCTCGAGCGCTGTAGCAACATTGCCCGACAACATCAAGTTCATTAACCCAGTGCCACCTCCGCCAATCAAGGACAGCAAATCCAAAGCTAAGCGTAGTAAGAATTCCAAGGACAGTAGCAAGTCCTCGACCCCTGATGGGGTCAAAAAGGATGCCCAGGGGCGTACCCAAAATGAGGGCACTGGGCCAACCGTGGGAAGCGGTTCCACGGCTTTACCTTCCGGGAAAGGTTCCGATAAAAGTAACAAAGCATCTCGTAATGTTGCGAGTGGAAAAAAGGACAAGGAGGGTTCTGGGAAAAGCAAGAAGGAGAAAAACGAAGGGGTACAAGCTGGGAACGTGCCCTCGGAAAAGGACTCATTGGCACAGGTTATGACTTTAGGCCAGGCACGCAATACCCCGTTTGAGGGGACGCAGAATTCGGACCTCGTTGGTGCTGAGCAACTTGGGAATATTACCCTTGATACCACTGGAATAGTCACACCTTTGGCTATCAAGAGCGAACCAGAAGAAGTGGAAAGTAATGACTGCAGGACCATGAAGAAAGTGAAAAGTGAAAAGGTGAGTCCACTGAAACCAGAATTACATTGTTTGGTGTTTAGTTGGGTTAAGCTTCTATTTGTATAAGAATCTTGTAGAATATTATAAACAGTGATTGTATAATGGCAGTAGAAGCTGGAAGCTAATGCTGTTCCAACTGTTAGATGTGAACCAGTGACTGGTATGCCAATTTGCTGGCTGCATTTCCTTTGGCACTAGTCCATTTTAAAGAGCAGAAAACAGGGCAGGCTTAGTTTGGTGGTCTCGATGTCTGTTTAGTAATGCATATAGTGCTGCCAAAAGAGATTTAGGACAGAGGCCAGATGCCCAGAGATACAAGCTCCCAGAATTTTGTGCACTTCCATTTTAGTTCTTTATATGAATAAAGGAGTTGTGTATAGTACAACTGTAATTTTAAGATGATTGTACCAATTGCTGGTAACCAAATAACTAGCTATCTTGCCAACTGGATAAGCCTTGGTCTGTGTTGTTACGGAGCTCATGTTTATTTTGAGATATTGTCTTATATTTTATGGGTGTTATGTAGTTGTCTTATATAGTTAGGGGTGGGCGATATATCGGTAGACACGATTAACCAGTAGAAATTTGTCAACCGATAGAGATTTTGGTCTGTTGTCTTAACCACGGTTGAGATCACGTGACGTTGCATGTAACGTAACCACGCAATACACTAAAGCTGGGCGATATACATCAGACGATATATTACGCGCATCTCGTGATTGATTAGCGGTAAATCTCCATCACCTGTTTTCAAAAGGAACGCCAGCTTATAAACAAAGCCATAGATCACTGAGAAGCTGCCCGTTAACTTTCGCGGGTGATTCAATGGCGTAGCTTCTCTGTGATTTTTTTTTAAATGTTTATTTGTGCATTTTCAGATACAAATTGCTATATCGTGATATATATCGTTATTGAGGTAGAAAATTGCTTCTACCATGATATAAGATTTTGGTAATATTGCCCACCCCCACATCAACTTTTTCTGTCTGATTGATGTTCTTGTTGCTCAATCTTCTTTAAGTTGTTGGCTGATTTGAAGGGGGTTTCTCGATTATTCATTGGACTCAATTATCAGCCTACTAGTTCCTAAGAAGTTTTGGCAGCTGGTCTAATTTCTAGCTTGATCTCTCATGTTAAAACAAGAATCCATGCCTCGACAGATTGTTCTTAGAAGAATGTAGACTTCAACATATTCCCCATAGTAGCATCTACTATGCGCGTTTTCTTTTGCACATGAGATCCGTGAAGACTAATGCGTTAGTAGTCTTTGAAGTCATCCAACTCTGAGAACTTATTATATTGCACTACTTTTAGTTGAACATTGACTAAGCCAGGCTTCTGCATTACAAACGTAGAGGATAGGCCAGCATATCTGCTTACAACAGATCTGTGAAATTCCTTGCTAGTGACTCAGTCAGTAGTTGTTCATACGCACAGCATTGTATAGTGGGCCTCCGGGGAGCCATTGAAATGTAACACTTGGACCCCTTGCATGCTTTCAATTGTGACAGGCAGCCAAATATAGGCTACTGGAAAGAGCAACAAGGGGTTTTCTTTATACAGAACTGATGGTGATCTCTTTGTGATGTTCTTGAAAAAGATTTTTGGGTAACTACGGCTTGAAATTGAATCTTTTAAACCGTTTGACCTTGTTTTTGTGTGTTTTGAAAGTAATCTCAAACTTCTCCAAAAGTATCTCAAAAGTAATCTCTAAAAACTATTCTCTTTTTTGTCCCAAAAAAGAGAGTTAAGAACAGTTCTGTATGCTTTAATAGCGTTCCTGTTCTAACAGTAGAGCATGCCACTAGCAATGCCAAGGTCATGGGATTGATTCCCAGGGAGTGCTAAAAAATGAATGCAACGCAAGCTTTGGGTAAATGCCTGCCAAATGCAGAGTAGTATTTTGTGATGGAAATTGGCTTGTGTAAGCTAAGCATTGACATTTGCATTGAATTAAATTGTGGTTAAACATTAGAGCAATGGGAAAATTATGAGTTTCCCAGGAAATGCAATGCATGAGCTCATGAAACATATGCTTGAATGCAATCTAAGTTGCTTTGGATAAACGCGTCAGCCAAATGTAAAGTATTAAATTCCATTTTGTGCCTTATTGTTTGCGTTGACTTGATTTGCGTTGTCTTCCTGTAGCTTAAACGGTAGAGCTATGTCAAGGTCATGGTCATGTTTGATTCCAAGGAAATGCATTATGATGATGAAATGGATGCCTTTAATGCAATTCAGGTCACTTTGGATAAATGCATCAACCAAATGCACAGTTGTAAATGGCATTGTGCTCACAAAGCATTGACTTGCATTGTGTTCCTGTAGCTCAAACAGTAGAGTAGGTCATAGGCTTGATTCACATGGAATGCAAAACTGATGAAATGCATACTTTGAATGCAATTCATGTTGCTTTTCTAGGTATTTTTCATAGTGTCCAGTATTGATTGATAGCTGCATACTTACAATTCTTATGTTTAAGTTACATTCTTAATGTTTTGGTTGTAGTTATGAGGGACGTTTTCCTGCTTGGTTCTGTTCTGGTGGTTAGAAGAGCCATTCTGAGCTTTGTCCCTGCTAGAAAGCTTTCTGTTGGTGCTTATAGTTCTGCGCGACCAATGGCCCCCCATTCACGACTTCCTTTCTCTGCAGCTATTGTCTTCTGGTACATTACTTAAACAAGCACAGGGGGTTTGCTCGGGGCCTAAGGGGGAGGGGGCCTCTTTCCTCTTCACAACCAGACCTCGAGGTGTGAGGAGGGATGCTATCGAGTGTCAGGGAGGGGGACCAGACCGGCTTTTCAACCATCTCTAAAGTGGTTTCGCGTTTCCACATCCCGTGATGCTGGCAGGGCAGTGTGGGCTCGAGCCGTGCAATGGAAGGCAAGGCTGGTTTTCCACCTCGCGAGGCCGTGCAGGAATGCTGCATATGCATATCCACTAACAGCGCACACACAGTCGTTATCACCCTGAGAATAACACAGGCTAATTTGTCCCTCTCTGCAGTGATTTGACGAGGGGAAGCGTCTTTCTTTAACAAGCCGAGTGCATAAGTGACAGAAAACCAAGCAGAATCACACTTTTGTCATTATTTGTGGTGATTTGTTGTATTTAAACATTGAGATGATTTAGTTTGGATTGCCTTGTTGTTTTTGCAGCTTGGCTTTTGGCTTTTTAATTCTGTTTTGAGGCAAGTGACTTATATCCAGTCTTTTATTTTGAGTTTTTAAAATGTGCCAATTATTTGATCTTATATTTGATTTCATAATGTTCCGATGCCTAAAATCACTTTAAAATAAATGTTTAGATAAGTGTATTTATGTATTTAATTATGCATTTTAAACTTATTTAATGGTACAGTTGTACAAAATAGTACAGAAATGAACATTTATTGTTTATTTGTTGTTGACTTGTCATACTGGACAGAATTTCAATATTGGTGTTTTCCTATTAAAAAAAAATATATAGGCTATTTTATTTTAGTTAAAAATATTATTGTTGTCTTTATTATTTTTCTTCTTCTTTTTTTTTTTTTAATTTAAATTTATTTTTGGAATTCCATTCCTGTTAATTCGTAGTCCTTATCATCTTACAAATCAAGTCATGCTCTTTTCGGCACTTAATGAATATAGAGTTTCATTCAGAAGCAGCTCACATTACAGCCGTTAAATGAGTTGTGAATGCCATTTCACATTGAACATGTTGTAAATAACATGTGTCTGCTGTTGACACTCGAACCATTTGCTCGTCTGCATCCCATGCAGTCATTCGTTATAGCCGCGTTGATTCAGCAGTCTGCATTCTCACCCTAAATATAGAGCCCACATCGGTTCGAGTCGGTGGACGTTGCTCTCAGACCGCACGACGCGGGGTGAATTCGCCCCAGCAGCGAGATCAGAGCTCACGGTCGTAACTCTGACTGACGTGAGTTGCTAAGTTTATTGCTCCATCGGATGGTGATCCAGGAAATCCTTTCCAAGGGTTTCGTCGGGTGTGTAAATGTTTAATATTGGGATCTGTGCTGCCCATAAACTGCGTTTTCCAACATCTGGATCTCCGCTCGAGTCGAAAACAGGCCGGCCGTGGGTTCACAACCGTTGTTATTGGCTCAGGCAGGGAATTAGCTGCCGTTGTAGACTGCAGCTCAGTGGATTTGTTAGACGGCCAGCGCAATAAACCATCTCAAGATAATCCAGATTTAAAGATCTGGGTGTGATGCAACCCTTTCGTCTGCACATGATGGTATCGCCACCTCAGAAAAGCCACCTGGAAATGGCGTTTATAGCATTTTACTGTTTTCGTTTGCTTCAGTACTTGATGTTAATGTGGTTTTGTATAGCCAACTACCAGTCAGACTTCCTTCACGAAATGTAATTTAGTTTTTTGGTGCTAGACGGAGTAATTAATTAAAGCTTTTAACTTGGGTATGTTGTAAAATCGTTCAAGCTTTTCTCTGATTGTTTACTTTAAGTATTGTTGCTCTAAAGGTGACTTTTTCTTGTTTTTTTTTTTTCTTAGTCCCATCCCTCGGGGTCTTAAGAGTGCACATTCGTAATCCCCCGGAGACGCATTAAGCTTTTCTTCGAGCTCTTCTTGGCAGCTGTTTTTGTTTCCTAGAACCTTATCAAAACACACCAGCTTTGGCGTAAATGCCCGATGCGTTGTGATTAGCGTGACGTGCTGTGTACTAATTTTAAACCTCGACGACACGGTAACAGCGCGTGGTATTTCGGTACGATCTGTCAACCCACACGCTCTGGCACGCGGCACTCCATTTTAAGGGATGCTGACAGGAACACGGATTGACTTATAGTGTCTCTTTCTCTCCCTGTCAGAGGGTTGGTCTTGTGCTAGTAAATACCCAGGTTATTTTTTTCCCTCTTAACACTTCTAAAGGTTTCATTATTTGGTGGATGTGTGTTCCCCGAGGCGATCTCCGTAATGCTGCTTCGTAGTTTTGGTGTATTCCTGGCTGACATGCCAGCAACAGGATTAGGTTTATCGCTATGCGATGCTTTCGAACCTCACTTCTCTCCATCTCTCTCTCTCTTTTTCAGACTCTCCTCGTTGGAGTGTCTTTCTTTGAAAAATTCACGTTGTGCTGCTTGTTTTGTCTGTGCGTAATTGCTACATCCTCACCAATAAATCCAGCGGTAGATAAAGACGAGGAGGTGGGAACCGGTGAATCATGATGGCCTTTCCTCTCTCTCTATCTCTCAATCTTGCTCTCTCTGTCTGTTTTAGTGCTTTGTGATTCAGCCATTACCTCTGACAGTCAAGTCATCATTTTTTTTTTTTTCTTCATAATTAAGTGGTGTTTGCTAAGGCAACCGTCACTGTTACTATTACTCATACTTAGAGATTTGAACAACATTGCCTTCAGTTCAGCGTTAGAGGTGGGAAGGTTTAGAGGTTTAAGAAATATTGGTAGTGAATGGTTTGCATGACCTTGTTTTTGTTAACCATTCTTCCAGCAGCACTAGCAGTGGTGTCTAACACATGACCAGTTTGCTCTTTTGAACAATTGTTTTATTTTTTTCGATGACAGACTGGCATTTAATCCAAAATCATTCAAAAAAAATGGCTTAGTTTAAGCCAGTACTAGGCATTAGTTAATTTAAGATATTTAAGCAACTTTTACAAAAAAGTCTTATAAGAAAATATTACAGGTTAGCATCTTAACACAGAACAATGATAGTGACATGTTTTAAGATATATCAGAGTAAGATATTTTCATCTGAGACAGCACAAACATGCAATTTAGTCTGGGACTAGCTTAAGTCTGTGAAACTGGGGGCATGAGTTATCAGTTTTTAGAGTTTTCTATTAATAAATGATCATTTATTAAATACGTGTTGCTTTTGTGTGATGCTTAGATGGGTGTATTGTTTTTCAAAAGTACTAAAATGGTTAATTTAATACTCCAATTGATTGTTTAAGAAGCTGCAAATATAATAGTTAATTTCCTTTAAAAATTAAGATCTGGGCAGCGTTCTCCGAAACCACCTTAATGCTACGTCGTTCTTAAGTTGTACCTTAAGACGTACCTTATCTTTAGCGCCTGTTTTCCGAAACCTTCTTACTTAAGTATACCTTCTGTAAGTCATTCGTTCGTAAGGTTGGTCTGGAGCACTCTTAGCTATACCTTATTGCTGCAGACGTGACCACTTATACGCAAAAAGCTTTTTTACATCGCTGTTTAACAACAGTTTAAATGAACATTTATAATAAAATCTGATTTAGTATTAAATTTACATTCTTACTTTACTTAACATTTTTACACATAAAGTACTTAAGCTGTTAAAGCTGTTATTTTGCCATTTTTTGGAGGCCGTTATGCGGACACTCGCGGCGACGGTTCTACATTGAATTACTCCCTGAGCGAGACCCCCTCTTAACCCCTTTTATAATTACAAATAACATCAGAAAAGCATTTATTTTTAATAAAAATGAAAGAAATAATAAAAACGTTGTAAATAATGCATTGGGACGGGTTAGGGAGGACTTGTAACCCATGCCATCTATTTAACGATGTGAAAAAAAAAACAAACAAAAACATTTACACTCAATAAGTTGCATCCTATTTATAATGCACTTCAATCGAGGTCAACGCTATACGGCTGGTGGGTCGGCATACGGAGAACATTACATTGGATTGCATACTTGCTAAATTATAAACGCATAACCGTATTTATTTCTGCATGTACATATTTAAATTAGGCCCGGTAAATGCAGTTCGTACTATTTCCAAAACGCTGCTTTATAAAGAACATTGTTTTCTCAATACTTTTCCTATACCGCTGTGAAGGAAAGAGCGCACGATCGATCATCGAGGCATCGATATCAATGGACAGCACCTGCTAAGGTCGCACTTAAGAAGGTTTACCTTAAGCACCATCCTAAGGTATAGTTCGGCGAACACACGTAGTAAAGGTATAACTGTAGTTAAGGAATACCTTTTGAGTCTTCGTAGCGCGCCAAGAGACAACGTTATCGGAGAATGCAGCCCCGGTCTTACTTGGAACCAAATTAGTTCAAATTTCTTAAACTTCTCGAGTGATTAATCGCAATTAATAGCATCCAAAATAAACAATTCTGTTTACGTAACATGTGTGCGTTAGGTCTGGGTGATTTTAATCATCAATGTGTATGTGTGTGTGTGTGAATATATATATATATATATATATATATATATATACACACATATACACACACACACTTGCATGTATTTTGAATTATTTACATGTATATATTTATTTTCATATAACTTAATATAATTTTCTATATATGCATGATTATTTAACAGCACTAATTTAAGCAAAATAGTATTGTTTTAGTATTTGCAATTTTAATATTTAATACTTTGTTTCCATTTTATTATTATTAATAAATAAAAGATTATTAAAATTTACATTCGTTGATTAAACTTTTCACCATCTAAATCACGTTTCTCTTCATTTATTTTATAACTACAGCTAGTGAATGATTTTCATGATGATGTTTGTCAAGAACTCGTATGCATAGAAAAATCATTCCCATTGTCTAATTTGCGATCAACTGACTCTCGAACTCATTTCGTTAAAGCTCTTGAATCCAAGAGCTTCAGAATTGTTTTATTTAATAAAGTAAACAAAACAAACTAATTGCTCCTTCAAAAGTACTTAAAGGACCAGAATCATTTGCTTCATCCCTGCCTCAAAGCTGCACGACACAGTTGTTATTTAAATACTATTAATATTTAATTCACACAAACAAATGAACACATTGCAATGTATTGGATTTGGTCAAATGATCAAGCATTTGAATCTTGCTATGGCGGCGAGGCCTGTGGAAGCCATCAGAGAAATGTGAAACAAAGCCCTTTCATGGCCGCCTCTCCCCTCCCTCCTGTTTTTCTCCATCTTTCTTTCTTGCTCTCCCTCCCGTCCTCATGTGCTCGCTCTGTCTCTTAGAGAGTGTGTGTGTGTGTATGTGTGCGGTGAGCCGTGGGGGAAGGGAAAGGAAGAACGGGCGAGAGAGAGCAGCTGTCCTTCGCTGTCAACCAGTGCATTTTCCAATGCGTGAGGAGAACGGGGGGGAGGCTAAGATCCATGCTGCTGCGAGGAAATGCGTTTTTCAGTGCAGAGACGCTGTTCAGTTTTCTGTTCCTTTCCGTTGATGGTGTTTTAGGTGTGTGTGTGTGTGTGTGTGTGTTTGCTCTTGCACGTGTGCATTCAGCCAGAGTGACGGCCATGTTTCAAAAGTGCTCGATTAAGTTTTATTTTTTAAGTTTTGTCACGTTAAATAGAAGGCAACATTAAATCTTTAATAAAAATGTTGCGATATGCTTCATTTACGCGCTAATTTATTTAATTATTTACTTGCTATGTTTCATAGCCGGAGAGTGAACCAACCCCAGATAAGACTAAATGCAGCCTAATATTAGTATAATCTACTATCCACCTTTTTCTTTTTTTCAGCGGGGAAGTAAGCCTATAGGATAGGCTTCTGGTTCGTTAGACACTATAGGGAAATAACAACGTGCAGTAAAGGAGAAAACTGCACTACGAACCAGATTAATACATTAAAACGATAGAAGACACACCACTTTTCAACATCAAGCAGCAAGACGAACCATTTTGTACATGGGTGAGACCCATAAAATATTTTTAATATGACGGTTATTTGAGCATCATCTACAGAAAATGAATTAAATAAATTTTTATCATCACTTATTTTAAAAACCTGTTATAATCAGTGAAGCGGTCTACACTGTATGATAAATACATCTCTGATGCTTGACTTGCATGCACATCTGCACTTTGTTGTTTGTGATGAGAGAATTCGCAAAAGAGAGATGAATTCAGTCAGCGAGTTTCTGTGAGGACTCATCTGAACGCCTCTGATTGGCCACTGCATTCATAAACTCAACGGAATCGCGCGTGATTGGTTATATCAGACAACACTGTAAAATAGGGAAAAAATGATTATGGAACAAATAAACCCTACATTTTATTAGATGGTATTACTAGCCTGATAATAATAATAGTAATAATAGTCTTGCTATCAATAAACAGTATTATTGTCTATCAACACAACCCTTTATTGTCTATTGAACTCTTTGACCTTTAAAAATCGATTTGAAGTTAATATTTAAATCATTTAACATTTTTATTATTATTATCTTTTATTAGCTTTTGAACATAAAAATTTAGCAAAATAAATTCACTCTACTTCTACAATGTTTTTTACATCATTACATAATTTCCTACTTTTAGTACTACTGGATAAAATCAAGTGCCGTCCCTTATTAGCCTATTTCTGCTAGTGTTCAGTTAGACTCAGAAATACAACAAATTAAATTAAAATGTCAAATTTTCCAAAAAAGAAAGTGTGTAAAGAAAATAGATGTACTGATTCAAAACATGGGTAAAGACAAATATGCCAGTTGTTTTCTTTTTTGCGTTTTTATAATTGAGTAAATTAGCTTCTTAACAGCTCACAAACCCCTTGCAGTTCCCTCCTGAGTCACCAGGGCTTTGCGAACCCAAGTTTGGGAAACCCGGACAACAAAAATGTTTGTTTTTCTTTTTTTTTTTTTTTTTTTTTTTTTTATAAAAATACATTTGCATTCTCCACTTTAATGCAGCAGTGTTTTTTTTCTCTTGCCGATGTAAGCAAGGCCGTGTGGGCGTGGCAGTGACATCATACCTCACAATATATTGGAATGAGATATCTCATTGCTTGGCCCAGAAATATGTCAAATTATTTGTGTTAATTGTGTTGAATGCCATTTCATGTTCTTTTCTTCATAGAAGTGTAAATAAAGAACGACAACACAAAACATGGCTGAAAAGAGAGCAGGGCAGTGTGAAAGAAACCCATTCACGGTTTGTTTCTGAGATCAGCAATCTCCCCTTTCTCATCCTCGTCTGTTCCCGAGTTGACAGCGGCCAGGAAGCCTGTACTCCATTAAAACAAAGCTTTTCCAGTTGGGAGAGAAGGGGAGGTCTGTCTGTTTTCCTGGAATGTCTCGTCGTTTTGGGTCTCTTGCTCCTCCTGGGCCAAGCCTCCAATCTTTTTGTGTCTTTTCCGCAACGAGAGCTTACTCGCCACACTGTAAATCCTCTGCTGGTGTTTACACGAGTGTCTGCAGTGACCTTTTCTCTTCTCATTTCTTTCCCTGTCTCTCACATTCACTTTCCCTGCCCCCCCCATAGTTCCTCCCCTTCCTCTCACCCCTCATGCAACTTTGGCACAGCGTCTCAGCTCTTGAACGGAGAGGCTGTTAACTCTCTCACCGCACAATTTGTGAACGCTGCCCCTGGGTATTTTAGGCCCCTGGGTTAGCGAGCCAGGAAACGCCCATGCTGTCCCGTCTACGGCTCAAACAGAGAAAAAGACTCGTCTGAGCTCCAGTTATGAAAGCAAAGGACATCCAGACAACAAACACCGCCAGCTAGGAGGGTAAGAACTCGGGAGACAAAACTGTAGCCTTCAGAAAATGGACTGACTTGACTAACATCCACATTGAATCGAACGCAGTACTTAAACATACTTCCATTTTCATTGTGTTCTCTCAGTGCACTAGCAAACCCGACATCGTTTGATTGACTGCAAACAGCAACAACAGGCTAATCTATGTTTGTTGTGTTTATATTTCCAGGGAACATGTGGCATCACGCCAGAAGCGAACGGCGCAATTACTATCGACAAAGATATCTACACTACACGCTTTGTGATAACAGAGATAGCTTTGTTGATAGAGCGATCGCTTCCAGTGTAGATAGGGATTATTGAATCCATCTGGCAAGCGGCCGTTCACATCTGATCTAGTTTTAATACAACACTCATGGTGCAAGATCCTCACCGTGAATGACGACATTAAAAGACCAACATGTCAGATATATATATATATACACACAGAGCATGTATTTAAAAAAATATGTGCATGTATTTACGTGTATATATTTATATTCATATAATTTATAAACGTAAAATTTGTCTTAAAATTTTTTTTTTTCTTGATGTAATATATTTTGGATGTGATTAATCATTTGACATCACTAATTAAAACTGTTGTAATTGTAATCTATTTAATTAATTTTGTAAACCAAGATCATTGGTTTAATTCACAGCGAAATGATCTTGCTTATTCTAAGAAAAAAGTTAATCATCACAATTTTTATTTATTTGAATAAAAGCATCCATGTAAATACGTGTAAAGTTCCGACATAATAGTTCTTATTTATTTTTATTTGATTAGGCTATGTGGATCTGCTGTTAGCCGAAAAATTGCAGGTCGAATTGACGAACATAAATATCATAGTAGAAACTTCGTACGAACATCCCACAACACCTCAAAGTGTCTTTGCAGACACTAAATAAAATTTTTTTATAGGTTAACCATATTTTCGACAAACTGACCTGCGACATAAGCTACTTGAAAGTGTTTAAACTAGTATTTTACTAAGTTACAGTCTTAATTTGACTGATAATCACAATTTTCCATAATTAAAATTGGTAAAGAGCATGTCCTAATATTTAACTCAGACTGACTTCTCAGGCTTTAATCAATCACTTGTCCCCGATAACCCCACGAAGCGTCTTTTCTCGCGGGAAAAATTGCAGGTCGAATTGACGGACATAAATATATTAGTAGAAACTTCGTACGAACATCCCACAACACCTCAAAGTGTCTGAACTTTGCAAACACAATTTTTTTTTTTTTCCCGCAAAATCCTAGGTTAACCATATTTTCGACAAACTGACCTGCGACATAAGCTACTTGAAAGTGTTTAAACTAGTATTTTACTAAGTTACAGTCTTAATTTTGACTGATAATCACAATTTTCCATAATTAAAATTGTTAAAGAGCATGACCTAATATTTAACTCAGACTGACTTCTCAGGCTTTAAACAATCACTTGTCCCCGATAACCCCACGAAGCGTCTTTTCTCGCGGGCTTCAGTTTGCACGCTCGCATTAGAACAGACATCTATAAATGGGTCAAGGCAGAGGAACTGTGTGAGTCAGTCCATTGATTGTGTGCTGAAAGGAGAACATGAGCATATCTGTTTCATGCTCAACGTCTTTGTGCTTTTGTTTGAATGTGGGCCACTCCCCTCACCAGTTCACACTGTTCTCGTGTGTAAACGCCGTGGTGTTAACCGAGGTCAGGACTGCACAAAACCACAATGTTTTATTCATCTGTTTACCTCACTCTCGCTCTCCTTCCTCTGCAATCCAGCCGCTGCAGGCCTGATCCAGCCTCACCGCAGGCCGTAACACGCTCAGGCCATTGCATGCAAGCCTATTGGATGAGTCCAGACTGGCCCCCCTGTTTGTTTCTTTTTTGAGGCTAATTTTTTGTCGTGCAGCGTTGCTCTTAGTGTAAAAAGTCTCGATCAACAACGTGTTGGCTATCTTCGTTGCTTGGAGTCAGATGAGGTCTATGCAGCAGTGTTGTTTTAGTATTATCAACATACTAATAAAATATTATTAGTAGCCTATAAAAATAATGTCAGTTGTTATTAGTATATAAATGTTATTAATCATTTGAATTAGCATTTTATATTTAAGTATTTATTTAATTTCTAAGTGTTTTTTTTTTTTTTTAATCTTTTCTGGTGTTAAACATAATACAATTTTATCACATTAATATAAATATGTAAAAATGTTAAAAATATATTCTGTATGTATGTGCCTTTATACATAAAATATACACAGAATACACACACACATATATTATATGAACAAAAACTTATTTAGGATGTAATTATTTTAATTTTAGCTGCAGCAATGTTTAGTAATTATCAGCATTTCTTTTTTGTTTTTAACTAATGTTGTTAATTCAGTAAGCGGAAACATTCAACCTGAAATTCTTCAACCTGATTTATTCTCCATACAAACATCTGATGAACAGTAATTAAACAATCTCTCATGCTCTCTATGAATTCTATATGTCCGTGTCTTCATGAACAGCGAGCCTTGTTGTGCAGATTCCCTTGAATTTCCTTCTGCCTCCTTTGTGTTTGGTCTAGCAACCGAATCTGACATCAGATTATTTATCAGAGAACAATCTGTGCCTTTTAGGAGGAGGATATCACACTTAATGCCTTGCTCAAACCTGAGCTATTTTGAAATAAATCCACAGCTGCGGAAGAGCTTTGTAAACCGTTGTCTTTTTTATATATATATATA
>JAUYWG010000066.1:905830-921673 GCA_034779775.1 Enteromius afrohamiltoni | reverse complement strand
TATATATATATATAAGCCAATTCGTTCTTAGAGCCTGAGATCACAAGCTTCCTTTTTTCTCTTTAAGGAACTATTAAAGAAAGGCAAATTTAATTTAAGATTATCGCAGACCATTGTGTTAAGCGAATGTTTGCTAACAGACACTATGCTAATTGCCAGCTAATAAGTGTCTGCATTGAACCCTGCTTTTGGTGAACTGACTGCTAAAAGCTCTGGCTGGGGCTGCCATGTTCTCATTTACAACACACACTGATAATGAGCTCGCCTGGTGTCATATCCCTCTGGTTCAGATGTATCTGTCCGGTCCATTGATTGACGGTGGAAAAACTTTGCCTTCTCTCCGACAGGTAGACTGACAGGTGTGCTGGCAGGTTAACAGGACCAGTGTCCGTCTGGGCCTGATGCGGTCGGACTTGGAGAGAAGGCTGCTTTAATGAGCATTACAGCATTGGTCTAAGGGTCTAACGCTGCTGAGACTCAAAAAAAAAAAAAGGAAGTTATAAAGGTTTTTTTGTACAAAATGATTTGCAGCAACAAAGCGACCTTGAAAGGGTTAGTCCACAACATTGTCATTAATCACTATGTCACCATGTCGTTCCAAACCCATAAAAGCTTCGCAATTTAAGATATTTAGGATGAAAACTGGGAGGCTTGTGACTGTCCCATTGACTGCAAGGTAGGCATGGTACTGAGCTAAAACCAATATTTTAGCTTCAGGTTGTTTTATTGTCATATACTTCGTAAAAAGAGTTTTATACAATTGCTAAAATTCAGCAGTATAAAAATTACAATTCACATCATACCTTTTGGAACAAATAGTACCTATGTACACTGTCAAGGTCCAGAAAAGTATGAAAGACATCGTCAGAATAGTCCATCTTCCATCAGTGGTTCAATCAGAATTTGATGAAGTGACAAGAATACTTTTTGTACGGAAGGAAAGCAAAAACAACGACTTTATTCAACAATTCATCAACAAAATTTGTATTAATGATTTGATCCGAACAAAAACAGCATTTGTGAATATTCACCAAAATGTGGATGTAATCCAAAATGGAGCTACGTTCCGAATCGATGAATAAAGTTGTTGTTGCTGCTTTTCTTTCCCTACAAAGAATATTCTTATCACTTCATTATGTTGCGGTTGAACCACTGATGGTAGATCTTTTCTGACGGTGTCTTGTGTAATTTTCTGGACCTTGACAGTGTTCATTACTTGGCAGTTAATGGGACAGTCACAAGCCTCCCAGTTTTCATATTAAATATCTTAAAGACAAAGATAAACAAAGCTGGGTGAGGATAAGTGATAAATAGCATTACCCACAGCACAAGAGATTGAACTGCTGTCAGTCTGAATGTCGCTGTTGATGAGGAGTTCTGGTTTTAGTAAGACAGACACTGTTTATCCAAGTGTGCGGTGGAGTTTTGTTTTCTGCAGACATTTGTGTGCGTGTCTCTGTATGTGAGCGAGCTGGGAAGGACGGCGAAGAGAAAACAACAGAGTCATGCCTTTTTTATGTTGCGTTTTTAAAAATGCATCAGGCATAAATGTTTAAAGGCAGGTGCCAGTTCGGTTCAGGCTCTCTGAGAGTTTGCTGCTGCTCTCACCTCATCTCTCCCTGACAGGACCCAAACTTTACTGCCAGACAAACGAAAAGTTTTGAGAAATGCTATATGAATTCTCCAGAGATATGGCGGAGCTTTGTTTATAACCCTTGTTGCACTTTCCTCCTTTGTCTGGCTGAGGCTGTCTGTTTTTTTTTTCTTCCATGTGCATTTGAGAGATGACGATGACAGCAAACAGTAGGATAAATCACATTCTGTGCAAGTATGCAAAGATCCATTGTCTACATTTGGTCAGATCTTTCTTGAACGTGCTACATGCAAAGATTCAATGGTAGATGATTATGGTAAAGTACTGCCATCCCTTGAAGCTGTTTTCTGTTTTTCACCTGTCTTTGAACTCTTCATTTATGTCAGTGACCTGTTTTTAGTTTTAGGTTTGCGTGTCATTTCTGCCAGACCTTTGGTTAACCTGTTAGGTGCATTTTGCAACCGTGCAGTTGAAAGTGCTGTTCTCATGAAATGCGTGCGTTTGTCTCTTTGTGAAAGGTGGAGAGAGAACTTTCGTTATGGTTGTGTTGCACAAATCTGAGAGCTCTGGCAAATTTCACTGCTGTTCCTCTCTCTCTCTCTGTCTCTTTCTCATATTCTCTTTCTTAATTGTCCTTGTATCCGTAGGGCTCTGATGGTGCAGTAGGGGGGAGGAATGAAGGGATTTATGAGGTGTTAGCATGAAGGGGCCCCCCTGGCCTCCTGCGCTCTCTGTGTTAGAGAATGTCAAGCGTTCTGTGAACTGCGTCGCAGTTACTGCTCAACTGTGGAATGTGTTTTCAGTTCACGGTTTATCTCCCAAACCTGCGTGTCCATGTAGTTCCTTGGCTTACACCCTGAGCTGTCTTTTGATAGCAGAGAGATAGTCTTTTGTCTCTTTCGGAAGAAAAACGCAACAGTTGCAAGAAAATGCAGTGTGACTGAAGCCACCGCTTTGCAAAGAAGATTTGTTATAGCCCGACTGAGTTTGAGAAAAGCAGAGTGTGCGATTGATTCAGAATTCAATTGACGCTTTCGCGCGGAGGATTAAACAAGGAGTGCTTTGGTTCCCATTTGGGGAACTGTGCAGGGGCTTGCATTCCTGCAGCCCTTCATCGACAGCAGTCTGGGACACAAAGCGGGCATGTGTTCTCTGCCAAGGGACCTGATGGCATTTCTGGGCCTCTGAGTCTCTCTGGATTAGCGCCCTGGAATCTGGCTTCCTGGAAGCAGCGAGCCAGAAGGGCCCCGCCAGCGGTACCTTGTCACATGCTCGGCCATCCATCTGTAGACGCTCTATCAGGCGTTTGTGAGGAGGACCTTGTTCTCGACACAGATATACAGGGGTCCGTTCTTCATACCTTGCTTAATACATTCTAAAGAGGCAGGAGTGTAAAGGTACTATGTTCCACAAAACATTAAAATGTTACTTTAAAATTATTATTTTTTAAATATTATTTTAAATTATCGACCAATATAGTGCTCTTGTAATAAAGTAGCTGTGGCCGGGACAGATTTTAATAATTGATTCATCTTAGAAAGATACAGTCTAATCCTGGAAGCCTGCTCCCGAGCAGATTTAAGGTTACAGACCTGTTGCTGTGAAAGCAACTCTAGGATGAGCTTCGAAGAACCATCCAGATCATGCCAAATCGTCAACAATCAAATCCAGCTAACTGAGTTGAAGTAAGAAGAACAGACCTCTGGTATCCGCTCAAAGTTTAATTCCAAAAAACTCTTTTCTAAATACTGCAATGAAAGGACTCCCGGAAGAGCCAAGATTCAGAGCCTAATATCAAATGTCTGCCAAGCATTTGTAACTGTGGTTACCAAAAGAGAGAGATGAGTTTCTGAAAAGAGTGGAGGTGAACAAAGAAACCTTAGATGTACTTTTTTAGTTATGCAGAACTTCACCAGAAGACCCTGTATAATGTATTGCATATTTTTTCCAAGAACTTTAGACATTAAGTAACTTGACTTGAAGAGGTTTTATATGGCTTTCACACTTTGTGCACCGAACAGGGTCAACTGCATTTGGCCCAATTTATTGCTCTCTTAACTGACTAAAAAACACTAATGGATTCTTACTCCATCCTTTAAAAGTTTCAAATGCATGACTTAAGGCTTTCTTCGGAATTTCACAGAGTTTCCGGCACTCAGCCAGTGTTTTTCGCCTGGCAGAAGACGCAAAGGTTTGACCCCACAAATCACCACAAAGCTGCTTCAACCTTGGGCAGAGAAAGCAAAAATTCCCATATCTTTACCCCTGCATGTGTTCTCAAAAACCAGCATCCCTACCTCCCACATCATGTTTGACATTCTTACGTTTCATCTGGCTCTGCCGTTTGGTTTGTCCTTATTAGATACCCAGAGAGCCCTGTGGTTAAAACCACAATGTTTTTTCCTACCCTTCCTGGCAGAGCAAAGGTGCTGAGCCCCAAAAGATAAACCACCTGTCATCATTTGGGCCTGAATTAACTTGTCTTATTTGTGGTCCTGTAGGTCAGCGCTGTTTTAGATGCAGCCTCCCAGAACCCCAGTGACGTTTGCATTCCCAGAGTGTTTTCATAAGTCTTTGGCCAGCACATATTCCTTGCCCTTTTTTCAGTCTGGGTTTTTTGAAGTCTTCACTCTCTTGCCCTCGTTCTCTGTCCCTCGCTCCTCCCCCCTCCTCTCGGAGTCAGAATTGATTGAAAGCAGCTCTCTCTCTCGCTCCTGGAGTGCTTGCCTGCAGGCTTCCCTCCAGAGTACACTTAAGGACTTTTCCACTCCTTCTGACAGGCATCAGTAATCAAGTCCTCGGCCTGATCCAGGAAGCGTGTGTTGGTATTCAGGGCCTGCTGTCTCTCCCTGGCTGCCGCTGAGATCGGAGCAGCATGCTGGTAATTCATATTCGAGAGTGTCGTCGTGCTGCACCCTTCTCCGAGGAACCGTCAGAATAAATCCGGCTATTCATCAAAGTCCTGTAGATCTGCCTGTCTCAGCTTGGTGAAAACGGAGATGTTTAGACACATATACACCAGATACATTTGGCTGCTCAAATTCTGTTCATTGTGCGGTATGAGAAAAGCTTGTATGCGTGAATATTTTATCAGCCCTCGTCTGGAATGACAGGAAAAAGTAGTAGCTCTTCTTTGTTAATCACATGGATAAGAGAGTTGTATTAAAGACTTTTACTTGACGTGTGCTGACAATTAGGGGAAAAGGCTAATAAGCAAGAAAAAGTCTGAAGGATGAGTTTCCATTTCTTGCCCTAATGAAAGTTTGGAAGGTGTTAAAGTTTGTGATTCAGATCAAGACTTTCTCTTGATTTGTGTTATAGGTTTGTAAGCTGTGGACACTTTATAGGTGCTAGGGTTTTCCTCTTTCTCTCTAGGTGAGAATTTTTTTTTTTCTTAGATGAGATCTAGATCTAAACGTCACATGGAAAGATGTCCATTTAAAGTCCATTTAAACCTTGATGGCTTGCTTTTTGACTTTGTGCAGGTATTTTATCCCTTAATCTTAATCACGTCATCAGTCCCAAATTATAAGGTTAGTCAACATATCAAGCTCTTGAATACGGTTTGAATATTTGCGTTAACTTGGCGCAACTAACATCTTAAACGGTGAAGATCATCTGCTAGGGATGCACCGAAATCAAAGTTTTTATCCAAAGCCATAAACAAACAAAATGGGCCAGTTTTAAACTGTTAAGATATTTGCTGCATTTTATAGAGCACCTGTTCACAGATTTTTGTCAACTGGCACTGGCCGCGATTCCGTTACAGATTTGTGTAAAAGATATTTGATAAGATATTTGATTTTTTTTTTAATTTAATTCAACTTATTTTAACATACAACTCTGTTAACAAACATAGCACTTCTAAGAGGTAGCTTGAACTATCAAGTATAAATAACATAATTTTTCTTTGGACAACAACAGTATATCTCAAAAAGTTTAATTTGTGCTGTCTTGGATGAAATGTCCTGCGCCTTCGTGCTGTCACGGGGCATTTTTTCTCTCCTCTTCAAACTCTCAGGTTTGTTTTCCACCTCTTGCAATCCCAAGTTTACATATCTCACAGTTTGCTATGGCAGTGTTGTTAGGGCTGCAGGATAATCATCGCGCGATATGTTTTGCGCATCTTGTCGGTAAAGTCGGTTGTGTAATCAGCGGTATATTCCGTCAGGTGTGTGATCTTACGTTTACTACGCAGAGCCGTTGTTCACTGACGAGCTGCACAAAATCACGCTGATCATGAACCCGAATTTGCGCAGCTCATCAGTGAACAACGACTCTGCGTAGTAAACGTAAGACCACGCACCTGATGGAATTTTCCGCTGATTACAGAACCGGATTTATTGACGTGATGCACAATACATATCGCGCGATGATTATCGTGCAGCCCTAAACGTTGTTGTTATCAGCTTTATAATCCCTCCAGAACTCAGACATACGCTACAAGCTGCTTCCGTGTTCTACTTTAAACCAATAGCGTCTCTGCAACAAAGCGAGGACATGCCGCACGCGTTGCTGTTCCTGTGTGGAGTCAAGAGGTCTAATTCTGTGCCAATGCATAACTATAGATGTGTTCAAAAAATTATGAGAATATATACATTTATATATTCGAGTCCTGATCGGGAGGTAACCTCCAATTCCGATCGAGTCTGAAATCACGTGATCGGGCCCGATTTCCGATCATGTGATTGTATCAATTTCAATTAGGGATGCACCGATCCAGATTGGCCAATATGTTTGCGCATTTTGTCAGTAAAGCCGGTTCTGTAATCAGTGGTGAATGCCATCAGGTGCGTGATTTCACATTGAGTATATACTAGTGTTGTCAAAAGACCCGGTACTTCGGTACCAAGACGGTACTAAAAAATTTGAAATGTTACGGTACCAGGTAGTACCGAGCAACGGGTCAACCCGGTTCTTGCTGCGCTACCCGGCGGCACTACTGATGAGGCGGCTCTGAATCTGCTCGTTGAAAAGAAAGGAGGAAAGAGCCACGTGTGGAAGTATTTTGTTTTTGAGGCTGATGACAAGCGCAACATCATTGATCACCAAAAACCCATCTGCAAGCGGTGACATCGAAGTTTTATGTCAAAAGGAGGAAACACATCGAATATGTTTTGATATGTCAGAATATTCTGCAGCAGTAACAGCTTTGCATGCTCTACCATCACTCTGTTCTTCTATTTGATAATGTTTAATGATGAGAATGAAACTTCTAATGCATTGAAGAATGGTAATACTTTTCACATTATTCCATGTGACCTGTAAATGCATAAAAAAACATTTCCATTGCAGTTTAGCGAAATACTCCTTTTCGAATTGCCTGAAAAGAAACCCTTGTGCAAGGTTAAAAGCGTTTTTGCGATTTAGGGGAGTTTTTTTCTTTTTTTAACTGACACGGATATTGTTCGGTAAGATGTATTCGGTCTTCACACTAATTTGTCTGAACACCGAAAAAGCTTTATTTGCTATTTTTGGCAGAATAGTTTCAGTTGCCAAACATTCGGAGCATCCTGATGCTCTACCTCAAAAGGAAGAGCTGTGTTTCATTGCCCAGTGTGTGACTGTGTTTGAAGTAACAACAGGGGGTGCAACAAAAACTGACCCCTTAGCCTAGGAAAGGCCACATCAA
Source organism: Enteromius afrohamiltoni (assembly GCA_034779775.1). NCBI lineage: Eukaryota > Metazoa > Chordata > Actinopteri > Cypriniformes > Cyprinidae > Enteromius > Enteromius afrohamiltoni. Next base: position 914,447 of record JAUYWG010000066.1, on the reverse strand, counting down.
AGTCCTCAAACCCTGTTCTGGAGGCAAGCCAGACCCTTTCTCTCTCTCTCTCTCTCCCTCTCTGTAATCTGTGGTTCACCTCTCCTCGGAGTGCAAGAAGGCACTCTGGGTTCTCATTTCCTTTTGTCTCTCTGCCCTGCAAATTGATCCCTTGGCTCTGGATGAAATGGTGCAGTTGCTGAGTTCTCTGATTAAACCCTTTTTTCCTTTTAAGGATCTGCCTCACAAGAGGAAATTGGGTTTCGTTCTGAGCCAAGAGAGCTGGTGCTTGCAGAATGCAGTATATCATGGCTAAGCTCTAGAATTACTTCTAGAGTTTGTGATATCATGACCTTAACCAGAATTTTAGGTCTCTGTCAAACGGTAGAGGCTGTGCAATGGTTATCCAATTATCGGCTCAAACTGGCAGAAGTTTCAGGGAAACCACGAATATTCAGACTTGAGCTGGGGTAATTCACAACCTCTTGACTTGAGTATGGCTCTATTATTTAGGGCTGGAGGAGCCCAATGTTTGGGATTTGCTCTCGCAGTTTTTAAACTCGAGTAGTCGTTGTTTTGCATTTATAGTTTTTTGTTTTTTCGAATTGATGCTGGAGGTTCACTGGATTCAACACCTTCCCATAATTCCATGGGCTGTTAAATCTGGGCTCAAGCATGTGGCCAGAATTTCTTGGCTTGGCTCTGCAGTGTGCTGTCTGTTGTCCTAACTTCTCTCTTTCCCCTCCTACTCTACTCTCTTTCTCACCCCTCCCTTCCTCCTGCTACCCTCCTCCACCCATCCTCTCTCATTTAGTTTTATCTGGGCATTAGCGGATTAAGTGCTTGAACTAACGAGGTCATCAAACTAAGGCTTCTTTCTGAGAAAGGCAGAGCGAGAGTGTGAAAGAGGCCATGTTGTGGATACCGTCTACCCAGGAGCGTTTCGGTCCACCCAAGGGGCGGCATCTACCAAAGAGGCCTTTGTTGGTGGATGCTCATGGTGAAATGACACACAAACATTCATCTTTAATAAGTCATTGACACTGCCCCCAGTGTCTATTCATGCCTGTTCTTACCCGTCACTCAGAGGGGAGAAAACAGTCTTGGCCGCTATGATTTTCGTTATTGTGATTGTGTGCATCGCAACTTTACCGGGGGACTTAATCTCCCTCCCTCTTGCTTTCTCACTCTTTGTTCCTCTGAATACAGTTCACTCAGGGTTTGCCTGCCAGACTTATTTAATCCTCACTTCACTCCTCTAAAAATTTGAATGCATGCAAAGCATTAGCCAGTGTCAGATTCACGGTGTAGGTTCTCAGGTATAATCAAAAGTGGCTTTGTTCGATCTTTGAGAGATGACAGTGGATGTTTCTGTTCCATTTCATTCAAAATGGATAACGTACTCTTTAGTTGAGGTGTTTAGAAATTCTTGTCAATAAAGGAGGGTGTTGCAGCAGGCTTCTGGTCATCGGTGATGTTCGCTGACTGATGATGGGTAGTCATGTTTCTCTGTGTGGATGAAAGCGGAGGGGTGAGTCTCTTTCAATTTCTCATTACCCTTCTATGCCTGGCTCTCCCTCTCTGGGAGGTTGCCCCTCCTTTCTGCTTTGGTGAACAGTAACAGGAAGCCTTTGAGAGGCTATAAATAGTTGGCGCTCTCTCTCCTCCTCTCGTTCTCTCTCCATTTTTCTCTCTCCCCCTCTGTAAATCCCTGCAGATAGCTCACTGTAAGTGACAGGTCCGTTGTTGACTGGGGATGCAGTATTCAACCTCCCCATAGCCAACGGCGCACCAGCAGTGTCGGCTGACTGCCAGCGCCCAGCAGATAAACTCTGCCTGAAGAGCTTCTCCAAGCCCTGCCAAGTCCAAAAACACCCAGGGCGCTTTTTCCCCTCCTCTCTACCCCTTCCCTCCTCCTGCTGTCGGGGCGAACAAGCGGTATCCTTGTACCGCAGCTCTCAACATTCAAGAGTGGTGTCAGTTACTCAGAGATCCTTCAGAGAGAGGGCTGTTTGAGTAGGTGGGGAAAAAAGAGGGAGGACAAGGTGGGAGGTGAAGTAAATCGAGAATGCGAGAGGAGAGAAAAGGAGGTAGGTCGGTTTTTGAAGTCTGTGGCGTTCAAGCCGTTCTGAGAGGTAAGCTTGTGGTCGTTAAAGACGGGTCGAAGAGAGTTTGTGTGTCATGTAAGGTCTGGCAGCTGAGAGTTGCGGTGGGGTGGAAATAGTATCACGGTCTAAGGGTCAACTCCGCCTTGCGTGGAATGCTAGTCCTCCCTTTTCGGCCTCCTATTTTGCTTTGCCTTCAAGCTTTGGGTTTTGCGCTGAGTACCGGTTATTGAATCATTTTCGTTCTTGACTCTTAACCTCCGAATAGACAAGTCTAACAAAACATGTATTTTCACGGTTACTACATTTCCAGCAGCTTGCTTTTTGCCGATAGCTTATCTGTAAATGCTACCCCCAAATCTTTGTTCTTATTGTGATGTTTCCGGTTTGGTTTGACTCATTTCTAATGTTTCCATTTTTAGCATCCTGCGTGCGTTTCCTGATTCTGCAATTGTTTTGCTTTTATCTCACAACATAAAGAGAGCTTCTGCTATCACTGCTGGTCTGATAAACTCATGGCGTGCCAACTTTCAAGCCGCTGAGCCCAGGGTTGTTTGTTCAGTCAGATGCCTTGGCTTTAGATGCAGTTCACCGCTGTTAGCCTTGTGCCGTCTTTCAGTACTCCTGATTAGCAGATATCCGGCAACAGCTGGAGTACATGTTATTTAGTGCCTGTTTATGGCTGATGACGAAGAGAGGTATGTACAAACATAGCCAAAATGGACTTAAAGGTTAAAATACTCACTTTTTGCCATTTTAGACATGCAAGATGTTATTAGTAAAGCATCTTACCCAGTACTCCTCAGTTATTTTAGCTTGCGCTAACATCAAACACTGTTGAAATCAATTGTGAGTTAAGTTTTCCAAATCAGTTGCTTATAAGGTTACTATGTAGGCAGTAGATGAGGTTTGAGGAAGTATATCTTGAGATATAAAATATTCCACTCATTTTGTGTTAAAGTGTTCATTACAGATCATTGGTCATTGACAAATAGGATTACAAATGAGATTAAATCCAAAATCCGTTTGTGATTGTTGGCATGTGCTGGGTTGTTATCCAACATTTAGACAAGTTAATCTCCTCTGGAAGGTTCTAAAGCCTAACACCAGTTCCCTGTTCAGTCCACGTTGCCAAATTCCAAGAGCTGTTTCTTCTCCTCAGTCCCTCAGGGCTCCTTATCTTTATCAGCTCTTTCTTGACCCACCCCGCCCTCGTTCCACCCCTTACTGCTGGTGCACCAGTGGCTGACCTTGAATGTGGGTTATTATTGTAATGAGCTCTGCTTGTGTGGAATGATCTGAGGTCAGGCGGGCGGGACCTGGTTGGCAGAGAAAGGTTGGGGTGGCCCAGTAGTTTTACTGGAACCCTGTTCAGTTTTGTGTTTCAGCAAAGTTTGATTGCGTAACTTCTGGATGTGAATGGGGTTTGTAAGTGTTTCGAACTAGGAGTCTTTTTTTGCTGGCTCATTCCACTTACGCCTACAGCTTAAATGGTGCAAAACAAACTTCGAGAAGCCAGAGCTCGGTCTCACCAGTGTATTGATGAAAACTGTCTGAGGGCGAGATCAGGACCTCTTCACAGAAATATCAAAAGGTTTTATTGCTATTTGGGCTTATATGTGCATTAGTATCAAGGATAAACCAGCCATACAGATTTGTGCCTAGATTCAATCTGCCCAATTTTCAAAAACTTTGAATTGTTTAGAAGCAATGATATATATCACAATATTTGCTTTAAATAAAATGTGTATAAAATGTCCAAAATATCTTCAAATGCACAAGTCTCGCTGACTTTCGCTGCTTAGTGCATTAGAGTGGCTTATAAAATCACTTGTTTTTTAAAACACAATGCTTAAAAGTGCATGCAAAAGTTGTCGTGACCATGTCATCAGAGTCATGTGTCCTTGTAACTGCGATAGAGATGGAAATATCTCTGACTGACTGATTTCTACTGGTTAATTGTGTCTTCTGGTATATCACCCACACCTAATTTTTAAGCTAACACCGTGTCCTAATGCATGATGGGTTTCTAACAAAGAGAGAGTTAACCGAAGACACTTCAACAGCTACTCAGATTTGCATTTGACTTTTCATTTTCATACTTACCCAACCAAGCTTCTGAAATCCAGATACAGAAACGAAACTCTGCGGGGTTACGATTTGCAATCTTGCCATTCCTTGCTTGAGGTCCACAGCTGTGCGTCGTTTACCTTTCTGTGCTCAACTGGCTTTGGTCAATTCCGTTTCCAGCCAGTAAATCCGTCCTGTTTATTTTAACGAGTTTATGCCGTGAAATGAATTCCACCGCCGCCTTTTTCATGAAAGAAGCTCGGTCTTCGCTAGATGAAGCCGAGCGTATCACAAGCTAGTTTCATTAACGATCGAGACGGATTGGACGAAGTGGGCCGGAATGGACTGCTTAGATTGACTCATGTGCATTTACTTAAAGTTGTTTGTTAGCCTTCACTTCACTTTGTTCCAGACGGCTTAGCATGCACTTCCTTATGGAATCAATAGATGCTAAGCCATCCGTTAAAGCTTGTGTGGTTATCAGGCAATCTGAGGTCTCTTGCTCTTTCTGGGCAGACTGATCTTCTACCATCTGGCTTAATGCAGGTTGTTTGCCCTGAATACTTGTGGGCTTCAAGGACTCGTCTTTTTTTTCTTTTTCCCACGCAGGAAACACTATCTTGATTGTTATGCTGTCTGTAGGGGAGATTTTCCTCTCGGCTCTTGCTTGCGTTGAGGTCAGATTACTCAGAGCTGTACTAGGCTGTGTTTTTTTTCTGTTTTAGGCCACACAAATACATCTTTACCAACACTCCCATTTCCCCCCTACGCTTTATTCCACTCGTTTTCTCCTCTCAGATTGTCTGTTTTCACGCATGGTCTGAAAAGTGAGAGCACCCCAGAGGTGAACTGGCGCTGATCCATCTTAGAGAAACTGGGGCAAAAGCGGAGAAAGGCCTAAATGCTGTGGTGTCTACAGTACCAGTGAGTAAAAGCCTGGCTTTGTTTGTACGGAATTTCACAGTGTTGTGGTTTAATTGACAGTGCTTTGAGTGACGGAAAGTCGTTCAATTTCACTGAGAATTGGATTGACAACAATCGCAATCGCTGTTATCGGTTTTTACAGTAACTTACTGTTGTTGAGAATTGAGCCATTTGTTGGGTGGGTCAGTTAAAATCGTTGTGTAGGGGCGGAACTGCTTTGCTCTGGTTGGTTGTTTTAACAGCCCAGATGTTGTTATAAAACACGACTTTCAAAGTCAGCAGCCTGGAGATAGTTATAACATGAACAGTCCTTATCTTTATTCAGTCCAACAGTTCAATCTTTATCTGCAAAAAAGCAACACCTCAAACTGAATTTGGAGTCAAGTGTTGCTTAATAAAAATAAAATAAATAATAGTAGTAGGCCTAGTTATTATTATTATTATTATTAAAATAGTAACATTAAAATGTCTTTTTAATATAAATATATTTTTTAAATAATGTTTTATCCAGTATTTCAAAACAAGTTATAAAATAATAATAATGTTAAATAGGCCTATTGCTAATTAGTTTGAAAAACAAAGCATTATAAATATTGACTTTTTAATGTAATTAATTTGAAAGTATATTGAATATGTTGATTTTTATATTCTTGAACAAAAACATTATTGTTATAATAGTAACAATAATAATAACAAGTTAAATAGGCCTATTGCTAATTAGTTTAAAACATAACATTACAAATATTGACTTTTTAGAATTATTTCAAATTAATTTGAATATGTCTTTGTTGCTTTTTATATTTCAGTTTTGAACAAAAACATTATTACTAGGGCCGGGACTCGATTAATTTTTTATCTAATTGATTAGTAATTAATTGTAATTAATCACATTTTAATCGCATATGAATATTTGAATTGAGAACAGTGAGAAGTACGTTTTTTCATATGGATTTTAAGTATACCATTGAATAATAATAATTGAGAAACGTTCCACAGTGCAAAAAAAACTGTATGTGTTGTTTTTGTGTAATTAATTAATCTAAATTAACACGTTAAAATCCCGGCCCTAATTATTATATAATAATAGTAATAATAATGAGTTACATAGGCCTTTTGCTAGTTAAAAACACAAAACATTCATAAATATTGACATTTTAAAAATTGAATTAATTTGAATATTAATATCATCTTTATGTTGCTTTTTATATTTTAGAACAAAAACATTAATAATGTTAAATAGGCCAATTGCTAATTACTTTTTAAATAATACTGAAATAATACTCTAAAATAATATGAATATCTTTGTTGATTTTTATATTTTTTTTGTTTTTGAACAAAAACATTACTGTTATTATAAATAGTAATAACAATAATGATGTTATGTATATAGTAATAGCAGTCTTTTGTATAGTATTGTTGATGTTATTAATGCATTATTTTATCTTTTAATGTACTTATAATTAAATCAAACAGCATGAATAAACATAATAAGATACAACAATATTCTTACTGAATCGCATTTTAAAAGCGGCGTAATAGTAAATGCTCAATATATACATTTACGATGCTTGTGTTTGCAGTACCAAAAACATTTGTCCTTAGGTGGTCTTGTAACAGTGATAGTACAGTCTGTGTTTTCTCCTCACTGTCTCCATATTTAGCTCTGAGCGTCTGCTGACATACAGTAAACTCACACTATTGGTTGCTAGCAGCAGCACACAGGTGTTGTTGAGGTTACCACTCCTTGCTTCCTTTCTAAGGCTCTCTCTTTCGGTTGCTCAACAGATGCACACACACTCACACACGCTCGCTCACACATGCACACGCATTCACATTCACAGCAATGCATGCACACACGCTCATCTCACAACGCCGAGCCGGATAGAGGCGTCTTAAAGGTAAACAGTTGCATATCTGCATGTTCTGCTTTTTGTTTCCTGTTGATTGCATTTGACGTTGCGTTTTTATCAAGCGCCGTGAGACTGTTTGTTTTGTTTCTGCTTTTTTTTTTTTCTTTTCTTTTTTTCTCAGTGCTCGTAATTGCTTTGTGTGGCATGTACTGGAGGTATATTTCTGTTCTCCAGGAAAGAGAGAGTCGTTCCTTATCTTGTTGCAAGAATGTGCGTCTCTTCATCCTCTTAGCAACAGGTGATCTCTCACTGAGAGGCTGTTGCTAAGGGCCATCGGATAAAGGGAAACTCCCCGCGATTATCCCATGAGGCTGTGCTTGGCCTTCCGCCCACTCAATCAACCACTGCATCTGATTGGCAACGAGCGCTGCCAGTTAGGAGCCGATCCAATCGTTTGCTTCGAGCAGAGGAGGTATAAAGCGTCTCTCAGATGGCGTCATTGTTTGTGGTCTGAACCAGGAAACCGTTTCCCCTCTGTGTTTCCATCGATGCAGAACATCGAGCTGCTCAGCATGGTTTCCAAAATTGATATTCTGCCTCAGTTCTGCTCGCGTGGCCAATTGAACCAAATTAACCGTGCATAACGCTTGTCTGTCTGCAGAAGCTAACAGTGTGTCTCTGCCTGCTGTCACTGAGGTGCGGTAACGAGGTTTCTGTGGTAAACACTGCTACAATGCGGTGCTCCGTTCACCTGTCAGTTCGTCTCGCTGTCAAACCCTTGGTTGTAGCTGTAACGAGTCAACAGCCAGGCTTCTGTCACAATGAAGAGAGGCTAGTGCTGCTCTTCACCCTGACAGGAGGATAACAGGAAATCCACAGGGATGCTGTTACCAGGAGAAAAACTCTGCCTTTCACATCTGCTTTTTGTTCCTTTGATAACTGCACGTTTAAAGCTAGCCAAGTAGGCATGGATCAGGAAGGACTAGTCAATTTGTGAGTTCAGGTGTTTATGTAGGCCGTCTCTTGTTTTTAGGTTTTGAAAAAGGGGATGAATTGAGAGTTGAAATCTTTTTCAATTCACTTTGTGGCCGAATTTGTAATGCCTTAGTCTTTTCACAGACATACTGTACTTCCACTTTCATTAGCATTGTAAATCTTTTTTTGTATACTACTTTTTTGGTGTCCCTGTTTAGGTTTTGAAACAAGGATGCTGGTTTGAACTGGTTTAAGCTGGTCCTTAGATGGTCATGAGCAACTAGCTCCTGTTCCGGACCAGCTCCTGACCAGCACATGACCAGCTTAAACCAGTTTATGACCATCTTAAACTTGCGCTCCTGAGCAGCTTAAACCAGTTTATGACCATCTTAAACCTGCTCATGACCAGCACATGACAATCCTAAATCAGCTCATGACCAGCTTTAACCAGTTTATGGCCAGCTTTAACCAGTTTATGGCCAGCTTAAACCAGCTCATGACCAGCACATGACAATCCTAAATCGGCTCATGACCAGCTTTAACCAGTTTATGACCAGCTTTATCCAGTTTATGACCAGCTTTATCCAGTTTATGACCAGCTTTATCCAGTTTATGGCCGGCTTTAACCAGTTTATGACCAGCTTAAACCAGCTCATGACCAGCACATGACAATCCTAAATCAGTTTATGGCCAGCTTTAACCAGTTTATGGCCA
>JAUYWG010000066.1:882004-894123 GCA_034779775.1 Enteromius afrohamiltoni | reverse complement strand
CCCGAGCAAGTTTCTCTTATTATTGGGATTCGTCCATAACCGGTCCTGTGTTCACCGTCTTCAAAGCGTGATGTTCTGGTGTTCAAATAAGCCTCAAACACAAACCCTTTCATTCCCGGAAATTTTGAAGCGGCGAATGGCGAAGGAGATAAGACAAACTTTGTTCTGGAGAACCTCCAGACCTTTCCAAACAATTAGAGGTTGTTTATTTCGCCGTGAGGAGGTCCTTGGAGCTGTCTTGAAAGCTGTTTCTACTGGTGGCTCATTTCCATCTCTCCAACCGGCGTGTCTGTCATAAACATGGTGGCGTTGTCCAAATCCAGAGCAGAAGTCTAGTGCCGTGGATAGTGTCCCCTTTTCTGGAGGAATGTAATGAAGACAGGCACTTGACATGTGGATGTCGGCTCAGGCAAGCCGGTCTGGAAAACGCACAAAGAGCCCTGTTGGGCTGTCATGTTTGCCCTGGAGAGAGTGGTATTCAGTCCTTTTCTTAGTCTCTCTCGTCTCTTTTCTCTTTTCTCTGTCAGTCAGATAGACCTTGCCAAGCCGAGCGCGCACAGAATGCCAGATCTAGCCTGTTCTTTTCTCTCTCAGCTTGCGGTCAAGCCTCAACTCGGCCTCGCTCTGCTTTTGGTTTTGTTCCACACTTCCCTTTTTGTCTCTTCCTTTTTTCCTCAGATCTTCCATCAAAGTCTTTCTCCTCCTCGTCTAACAGCTCTTACATTTCGCAGTGGGGATCCAGTTAGCTTTCTCGGTTCCTGTCAGCACTCAGCAGGCTGTCAATATTGGACAACAATGACCAGATGCAGCTCGTTCTCGCTCTCATTTCTCCTCTGGCTTTTGCAGGCTGAAAATTCAAAACCGATAAAGACACACCAGCTAAGAGCAACCTCAGCAGTGTTTGTTCTTCAGAGCTGTAAAAAGTGATATCGCCTGGGAAGACGGGAGTCTTTGTACTTATTTTCCAGGTTTGAATGGCAAGTTTTGTTGTGTACCTTTCACTCTCTTAGGATACCTTCCTCCTACTTTACTCAAGGGTTTATAATTGCCTCCTGGCAACCCTTGGTCGTCTACTGGGAAGAAGTGCTGAGGATGGATGTCTGGGGGGAAGGGAATGTTCTCACCCCTCTGCTGAGCACAAGTTACTCAGCTGTGCCAAAGCACTAGTGTGGATATTACAAAAGAAGGGCCCCTTCACGACCCCTCCTTCCCCCTCTCTCTCCTCTCCCAGGAGACCTGCTCACCTCGGTCATGTGACCTAGATAATCAGTCGAGGCAGCCACCCGAGCAAGCATGTCAAAGAATCACAACCTCATAAAAAAATCAGGTCTTTGACAACCAGTTCTGTTCTCAGTTCTTTTTGAGATGACTGATTGTATCTGCACTGGTCTCGTGCAAAAACAGATATCAAACAGGAAAACTGGTGGTTGTATGAGGTAACATGAGCTTATAATCAATTAATAAATAAAAATAGATAATAACGCCCCCTCACACACGTGTGTGCATAAGCATGTGATTTATTTATTTTTTGGCCTAATGATTATATTATCATAAAAATATAATTTTTATCTTTTACTTTTTAAATTTTGTGTACTGCTACTATGTTGAAAACATGTTTACCTTTTAAATATATAAAAAGAAAAATTTCAAAAGATGTGTACAAATATTTACACTTATTTAAAAAAAAAAATAAAAAAAAATGTGTACCACTAAATGAAATAAAAATCAAAATCAAATAATAAAATGAAATAATTGAAATAACTAAATAAACATTTATTGTGGACGTAATCCTTTGTTGTTGTGTTTGTATGAATGTATTTGTGGGTGTGTGTGTATATCAATCATATATTGATGCACACATAGAGAGAGAGAGAGCTGTTGTCTGTATATTCTATATCCTATTTGTTTAACAACCTCTTGCTTCTGCTCTGCATTTGTGCTAATCCCAAATTAATCAGACACAATAACTTCTAAAACGCCATTGAATACAGACTCTCCCTTTGCTCTCTTGAGTGACTTGTTAGCCTGTCTTTGTCTTACCCGGTCACACCGATGCCCTTTTCCACCTTTTTTTTTTCTCAATCTGACCTTCAGCTGGGGAAAAGAGGGTCTATGGGGAACGGTGAGTTAAAAGAGAATGGGAAAGGAGTTGCCGGGTCAATGCCGGGGGACCTGCAGCCTTGCCCCCTCCCCACACCCAGCGGGACACAGGGGCAGATTACGGGGACCATGCTTGCCCATTAATGAAACTCTTTGCAGGAGAAATTAGACTGGTGACCCAGGCGGTAAGGGCCCCTATCTCTCCCCCCCCCCTTCTCTTTTGGGTTTGTCAGTTCTTTGTTGTCAATAGGATACTCTTTGATGGGGCTATTGGGGGAAGGTTGAACTAAGGGGCCCAAAGCAATGGCGATGACCCTTTTTTTTTGCTCAGAGGCAAGGGCGTTGGGTGGAAATGGAATATAAGATGACAAGTGCACTGCTCTTTGGGTAGAGGGGTGTTGGGATCAGACTTCCATTCTTTTAGTCACTGCCAAGGTTCTTAAAGACTAACCCAAAGAGAGTAATCTTAGCCTCAGTCTCGGAATTCACCATGTTTGTTATTTCTCAGATGTATTATAAGGAATCTGTCTTCTGTATATCATCATCCAGACTTTTTAAGCTATTGGTTCCCCATGTCAGTTCCATTTAATGTAGCTTGTGGTTATATGTAGAAATGCTACCTGCCCCTCGAACAAAAGCAAGCACAAACAAACAAGAGCCCTCAGTCGACTAGTGTCAATCATTCAGGGTCTATTTCTTAACTCAGTGAGACAGCGAGCTCTTCTCTTAGCCCCGAAATTGAGCCTGCAGTCTTAGTTTGGACTTGTCTGGCACACCAATTTGCTTCTCTTGGCAGCTAGGCAGCACAGAGGTATGCAAAACAGCCATTGAGAGCCCCGCACAGTGAGTGGGAAACACAGCAAAGGCGAGCACAATGAAGCAAGTGCTTTCAGTTTTTTCGCCGTCACGTTTTCCGTGATCCACGGACTTGTAATGATTCATTCTCTCGAAATTTCACCGGGTTAAGAGGCATGCAGTGAAAGTTTGGGCAAGCTCTTGCAAAAGCAACAAACAAATGTCGATGGCTGCAGTGAATCTGTCATGTAGAATTCTCAAAGCGTCTGACTTAGCTCGGCACGCTGCAGGGCGAGGACTCCGCGTAGAGCTGCGGTTTATTGCAAACCAAGTGGCATTAAGATATGTATTCTTGTTTGTCAATCCGAGCAGATAACCATTTGCAGAATTGCAGATTGCATAAGATTCAACTGGCATAGAGAGGAGGGAAATGTGTAACGCTGAAAGAATTCACCAAATAAGTGGAACCAACTGCCTGAGGCTCCCTTCCCCAGAGAGAGGGAGAGAGTTACAGCTTGGTTAATGATTGGGCGGCTTTAGAGAGTGAATAAACGGCTGCTTCATGAGCAGATGGAAACAAGGTTGGGTTTTATGTCTCATTGTTTGTAGCTGGTTCCAGCAGCCCTCCAACCCCCAGTTCTCATCGCCTCGCTTGCCTTAATCTTCACAATTAGGAGCGCTGTCTTAATCTGTCTGAGACCAAACCTGTATGAATACTAAGATGATTTACAGGTTATCTGTGACTAATTACAGATGAATGAAGACGTAGGGTGCGGGGAGGGTTGTACTATACAGTGTTTACAGCATTGGTAGAGAGGGATTGTTTGAGACCTGCATTTCATATTTCTTGTTCATTTTAGGCATCGTTTAAGGTTTTATGATGTAGCATGCAGAGGTTTGGGTCTCAGAATCTGAGGATGACAGTTCTCACCATTTCCATCCAGCATTATTGCTGTTGTTGTTTTTATGCATACACAGGAAAATATGCATATTGCAGGGATAATCATGCACATCTAGTCAGTAAATCAGCTGGTTCCTTGATTAGTGGTAAAATATCACATTCAGTATTGCGGCTGAATCCTCTGTGAAACTGAACGTGATTTTGCGTAGCTCGTCTGTCATCTACGGCTCTTTGTTTTAACTGCTGCTCTGTTTGAAAACAGAGCACCACCAATCACGGAGCAGAACCATGCAATATAACGGCCCTAGAAAATAGAACCTCTAGAGAATTTTCCTAAAATGCGTTTTGGTTTCTAGTAAAAATAACCGAACACTAGCATGAGGGAATGTTCAATGTCAGTTGGGAAGACCATTTGGCAAACATTAGGAGGCTGTCGGTCTGAGCAGGTCAGGGCTTCCATTTACAGAATTAAGCACCTACTGTGGAAACATGAGCCATGCGGGAGAATTTGCAGTTATACAGCAGACATTGTGTCTTAGCTTATTAAAACTAAAGTAGTCTGCTGTAAAGATCTCTGGTGCTAGGGTGCAAATGTCGCTTCAAAGCTGACGACTAGCGCTCAGGTTTCGTCAAGAGACTTGCTGACACGTAGAGGTCACTGGCAGGGAATGCGAGTTACGCACATACATATTCTCTCTGTTTTCCCGTTGGCTGTGTGGCACACCTGTGCCATAATACTCTTTATTATTTCTGGAAGCGAGTACACACCTGTTTCCCAGGCTGTACTGTACTGGACTGTTTCAGTGTGCTTTTAATGAGGCTCTGAAACCGAAAAAATCAGACAGGGTTCCAATAACAGCTTCCTTTTATAGGGTGCTGGAATAAGGTGCTTGCGCTGCCTGCGTTCCATTGGAAATAATGTTGTACGTTTCAGAAAATCCCACTGAATTGGCAGGTTGGTTAACTTTGCAATTCACCTTGCCACGTCGGTGGTCCTGAGTCTGGTTTCAACGGTAACAATTGCCATTCCAACAACAGCTGATGTCATGCTAATTGTTAGCAGATGTAGTGGTATTTTTTCAGTCGCGCACGAAAGGCCAATTATGAACATTTCCCATTTGGAGACGTGATTCGAGTATTCTGCTCGATTTCCCTACTTGTGTCATTGAGATGGAATGAGCGCAGTGGCTGGTCGCAGTTGCCAGTTGTCAAGGAAACGCAGCGTGAAAGGCAGAACTAAACACATGGAGGGTTTTTGTCTCCCTTTGCAGTCGACTGCGGTGTGAAATTTTTATTGCCTGGCACCTCTTGATAAGCTGTTTTAGAAGCAGGCAATTGATGCCCCATTGCGAATAGCACGTTGCTGCTAGATATCAAACAGATATTTCTTGTGTGCTTTGTCAATCACAATGAAAGGTCCTGGAGGCTGTCCTCAAAAGCACCATAGATAAAAAATTTTCTGTGGCGATTAGAAGGTCAGTCGCTTGATTGAGTGTGCACGGTGGAATTGCGTTGTGGGTGGCTGGGGAGTTGTTGGTGTGCGCTGCCTACCAGGCTCTTGATGTTTCCTGATACATCCCTAAAAAATGATAGCTGCTGCCACCTGGTGTTAACAAATGAGGTTCAGTAGGTGAAGGCTAATTTCCTGTCACTCTTTTGGCACTCTGCATCTCTCAGTGTCTGAGTTTTGTTGTGCTAAATGTCAAGCAGATGGCACACAACCTGCAGGAAGCTGAGATTTAAGTTGACAGATCTTAGAATTGCTGGATGCGAATGAATCTTTTTGGATGGATTTCAGTTCAAAACAAACGCACAATATAGGATATAGAGTCCCTGCTTACTGCAGAATTGCAGATGGAGGACATGGGCTGACCAGTGTTCCCCACCACCCTTTCTTTTCTTCTCTTTATCTTTTACTTCCCTCTGCATACTAATATACTAGGGTGCATACTAATTTTGTGCACCCTGCTGTTCCTGTTGTCTTTATACAGGAGGTGTTCTAGATTTGGACATCTGTGCAGAGGAATGTAAAATCGGCAGTTTACTTGTGCCAACAAGCACTCATTTATCTTTTTTTTTTCCAACTCTCACTTTTGTAGATGAAGAACAAGACTAATGCTTCTTGTTCACAATGGCACTGCATACAATGTACCCTAGTAAAACAGTAGAATATTTAAAATACATTGATTTCATATTAAGTATAGTGATTAAAATTTGAACATTAACATTAACAAATCGCTTATAATAATACAAATAATAAAACTTTACTACTTCCACACAATGCACATTGCTTCACATTAAGCCTAAATTTCCTATATTATTTTTTTTTCTGCAGGTATGCTGGTTGTAAATGTTACCTGGAGGAACAAGACGTATGTGGGCACGCTGTTAGACTGCACTCGACATGACTGGGCACCCCCACGGTAAGCTTCAATTTGAATTTACAGATGCATATGTTCAGCTTGTTATGAAAGCTTTGCCAAATAAATGCAGTATGACGTTAATACTGTTTAAATTCATTCTGGCCACTACGTGCTCGACCCTCTCACCATCTTCTCTGGGCCTTTGTGTATTGCCATTGCAGTAATGAAGTAAACATTGAAGGTTAATGTCTCAAAACGCCCCCCCTGTTGACACCCACCTTTTGAAATGCAGCATCATGAAGGAATTGATTTCTCCCAGCCTTCTTTTCTTTTCTATTCCATGCATCGATCTAAAACAGCAGTAGTTCCCCACAGACCAGTATTTCAGTTACGATTCTACTGGGTCCTAATGCCATGAAAGTCTTGCCCGACACAAAGATTGGGGCTAATATAGCTTGAGGCAATAATAGTGTGTTAAGGCTTCTTTTTGACCTTGCAAATGTTTTTTTTTTTTTTTTTTACAGTACACACTCCAACACCTCATTTTAATTTTTTTTCATGCTTTTTTTTTTCTGCCCAAGGTCAGATACCAGTACTGTATGGCACAAATAATTTTCTGTACATAACACGGTGTGCATTTAAGAGACTCTGCCTCAGGAGGTAGCTTGTAATTTCTAATCATAATGTTCCAGAAAAGGCTGTATTTCCATGGTGCACTTTATCTGCTGGCTGCAGGAGACTGCAGGCAGGCAAACATTACTAACACAGCATTAGCCCCTGGGGAGAGTGTCGGTGAAGATGATGCAGTGCATTCATATAGGAGTGTTTCTTCTGTATGTTTGCTTTCCAGCCACAGCTGCTTTGAGTCACATGTAGTCCCTGGAACAGGTTAAAGCAATTACAGATCAGTGCAAAAGTCCTTCCTGTGTTTTTTAACCTTTTACACCATTGCAGAAGCTTCCAGATCTGACCCAAACTCGAAAGTGATAGTGATGATGTGGGTGTTAACTTGTGGTCCAGTTGGTTAAAGGGGGAGACAACTTGTAAAGCTGTACACAGTGACTTGTTGCACCATCAGAAACCATCATATAGTGAGACGTATTTTATAAATAGACCATATCTTGTTCCTTTTAACCCCCAGTTTATTCAAATGCACATTCCTATTTGACAAACAGATTTTCTCCTGTTAAATATATCTTAACAGCCAGTGATACATATCATTATTTAATTCCTGTACTGAGTACTGGGGGCCCTAAGGTAGCTTCCTTAACTGCTCTGTTTCACTACGGTTTAATGCCTGTGCTTTGATCAAGCTCTCTGGTTGATCTTGCCTCTGAGTATCTGTTGGAGGATGTTATCACACTGCATCTAATCAGCAGCCAGGTCACCCTGGCTTAATACTGCAGCAGTGTGGCACTGCATGCAATTCATCAGAACAAGCATTGCTGTCGAGATCAGGGATAACGAGAGGATAAAAACGCACAGCACGTTGCTGGCTCTCCTGGGCCCACTGGAGAAGCACTTATAGCATCCAAATGGAGAGGCTGATTTAGAAGAGAGGCCATCTCTCATCTGAGAGAATATCTGCAGCACTGTTAGCACCCTTTGTGGTTTGCAGAAAATTGTGAGAGGTTTAGGTGGAAAAAAGACAGCACTTATTTATTGGATTGATGATTCTGAATTCAGTGTCATTGGAAAAGTTGTTTTTCATATGTTTTTCTGCTTCCTCAGGTTCTGTGAGTCACCCACAAGTGACCTGGAGATGAGGAATGGCCGTGGAAGGGGTAAAAGAATGAGGCCCAATAGCAATACGCCTGTCAATGAGAACAGCAACTCTTCTGATAACAAAGGCAGCAACAACAGCAAGACTCGAGCCGCGTCCAACAGCAAAGGGCGACGGGGCAGTCAGAATTCCTCTGAGCGGCGCACCCCACCAAACAGCAATACAGAAGATGTAAAAGCTAGTCCTTCATCTGCTAACAAACGCAAGAACAAGCCTGTCTCAGACATGGAGCCCAATTCCAGTTCAGAGGACACTAAGGGTAGCAAACGAATGCGCACCAATTCAAACAGTGGAATACCTCATACTGTTCTTCCCCTCTCCAACATCAAAGCTGAATCCTTGCCTCCCTCTTTGGATCGCAACTGCCCATCGCCGGTGCTTATTGACTGCCCCCATCCCAACTGCAACAAGAAGTACAAGCACATTAACGGCTTGAAGTATCACCAGGCACGTGCTCACAATGATGATGACATCAAGCTGGACATAGATGGGGATAGCGAATATGGAGAGGACTCCACTTTACATCCAGAGCCAAGCAGTTGCAATGGCGCATCCATTTCTCAGAAGGGAAGTGCATCTCCTGCACGCTCAGTCACCCCCAAAGGCAGAGGATTTGACGCACAGAGCCCATCACCATCATCAGGAAAGTTCAGCTCCAAGCAGCCTGGCAAGAAGAAATCAGATCCTGAGCATGACTCTGGTGTTCCCATGGATGGGTGTGAAGATGGCCCATGTCTTACAGATGAGACAAGCAACGACGGCATTGATGATAAAAGATGTTTGGACAAAGCTAAGAAGTCTGGCAGTGGTACCAAGGCAGACAAGCTCGCTCAGAAGGCAATGAAGTCTGCAAGGCCCCTCATTCCTACCTTACCTCCACAGCAGTTGTACTCCACCTCTGGCTTCCCTGCTCCCAGTTCAGGATCCTCCTCCAGCATAGGCTCTGTGGTCCAGTCTATTAGCAAGAGCCCCCAATTAAAAACAATTCAACCCAAACCTGCAGTAATGGGAGATCCCTCAATGAACCCAGCCATGGGCAGCTCTAAAGACAAGAAAAAGAAAGATAAGAAAAAGAAGGAGGGTGGAAAAGAAGGAGACAGTCCAAAAGCCCCTGGCAAAGGAGGGAAGCCTGAAGAAGGTAAAAGCCCATATTCTGAGAGCTCAGACCAAGGCAGCAAGAGTGAGGGGCTGTTAAATGGATCCACAGATCCACATCAAAGTCGACTAGCCAGCATGAAAGCAGAGGCAGACAAAATCTACAGCTTTTCTGATAATTCTCCCAGTCCTTCTATAGGTGTGGCCAGTCGGATAGAAAGTGGGGGGATGGCACAACCTCTCACTCCACTTCATGTAGTTACCCAAAATGGGGCCGATAACTCTTCTGTGAAGACCAACAGCCCAGCGTATTCGGACATCTCTGATGCAGGGGAAGATGGAGAGGGCAAAGTGGAGGGAGTGAAGGTCAAGTCTGAGGATCAGGCAGTTCGGGAAGGTGCCAAGAAATCCCTGTTTCCATCCCAACCACCAAACAAAGACTCTTCTTATTATCCAGGTTATGAAACATACTACTCGCCCAGTTATGTCAACCCAAACCCCAGTCCAGGAGTTTCTAACACTGTCACATCATTGCAAGATGGTACAGTGAAGGTGAAAAAGGAGGAAGACCCAGAACCTGGGAACGACAAGGGCAAATCAGAGCCATCTGAAGATCGAAAGCCAGAAATAGGCGCATCCTCTCAGCAGCCACCACAGCCTTCAGTCATTCAGCAGCGTTCTAGCATGTTCATGCAGCCTCTCTATTACAATCAGTATGCTTACGTACCTCCCTATGGCTATTCACCTGATCAGGCCTACCATAACCACCTGATGAGCACAAACCCAGCATATAGGCAGCAGTGTGAGGACCGGCAACGGCAAGCAGCTGAACAGCATCGTGCTGCGGAGAAGAAATCAGAGGCTGCTCAGAAGGAAAGGGAAGCATCCATGAAGCAAGAAGAATGGAAGCAGAAAGCTTCGGTTCCTCCTACCTTGTCTAAAGCGCCTAGTCTCTCAGATTTGGGCAAACCGTCCCCGCAGAGCAAGCCCAAAGATCCCTCGGAGCCTGGCAAGTCGGTCATTATCCCTAAAGGAGACGATAGCAAGGGACAGACCCAGCAAGGTGAGGGGCTGAAAATGAAGCTAAGTGAAGCTGGACATCATGCGAAAGATGAGCCGAAACCAGGCCTGGAGTCTGGGAGGTCAGCTATGGAGCAGGCCATGTACATGTACAGACAGGTATGAAACATCTTCTTTCTACAATATTTAATATTTTTTTTATAGCAGTTTTAACCTTTATGGATTTTCTGAGAATGGGCAACTCTCGAGAGTGACCTTTTGATAATGCATCCATTCTCACTATGCACTTATCTATCTTTAATAATGGGCATTCAAACTCCACTTTCTTTCTCAGGAGCCCGACTCTCGACTGTGGCCGTACGTTTACCCCAGCAAATATTCCGATGCACAGAAACAGATTGATGAGGAAAGATGGAAGGAAGAGAGAGAGCGGGATCGTGAGCGTGAGCGTGAAAGAGATCGGGACAGAGACCGCGAGAGAGACCGGAAAGGCAAAGACGAAAGGCCGCGTCCTAAAGACGCTCCCTCTAAAGAGGAAAGCAAGGAAGGGGCCGAACCACGAACTTCCTCTGCCTCAGAGGAGCATAGAGTCAGCAAAGATCCACGAGCACATATGCAGTTTTCCTCACCTCTGCCGCAGCACCAGTCGTATATGTCTTACATGCATGGATACCCCTATGGCCAGGGTTATGACCCCGGTCACCCGGGATATAGAGGGATGCCTGCTGTCATGATGCAGAATTATCCTGGTAAGTCCTTTGTGGAGCTAACTATAAACCACTAAGGGAAATCATTTAATTTTACCCTCTACTAATGGCCGTTATGAATTTCACCCATTTCCTAGGATCGTACCTGTCACCAGGGTACTCTTTTTCTCCATATGGCAGTAAGATGCCACATGGAGAGGAGGGTGAGAAGGCTCGTGCCAGTCCTACAGTGAGTGGGAAGTCTGCATCTGAGTCTAAAGCAGCTCTGGACATCCTGCATCAGCATGCTAGCCAATACAAGAGCAAATCGCCCACGGTGGGTGAAAAGACGCCTCATGAAAGAGACAGAAGTGGGAGCGAGAGAGAAAGAGACGGCGAACGTCCGAGATCTTCGCCCTCTCAAAGGATCATGCCTTCCCACCATCACCTTGGCTATCCACTACTCCCAGGACAGTATGACCTGTCCTACGCTACAGGTAAACTATAAAAATAGCTTAGGGTGTGGTCACACTAGGCAATAGCGATGGGAAGTTCGGATCATATGAGTCATTTTGCAGTAGCAAAACATAATTAAAATCACTTTCCTAACATTACAACAGCTGTCTCTGGTACATATAAATCAGGGAAGGATGTTCATGTGTTCTCACAAAAGCTGGCCTTGACTGATTTAGCGTAGTTTTTCAGAAACACTGATATGTAATTCTCCATTTCACAGGTATCTCCTCTTCAGCCATTGTTGCCAGTCAACAAGCCTCTGCCCCCTCGCTTTATCCTCCACCACGGAGGTGAGAATGGTAAGAGGATCCGTCTCTATGATTTTACTTTATGCATTGGGCAGTGTTTATGTATAGTTACATACAATACGTAGTTATATATACAGTATCTTCCACCACTTGTAAATATCCATATCTTTTAGCAGAAGAACCATTGTTTTGGCAAAAAGTCATTGATGCTCAGTAGAATAAAAATACTTTAAGCAAATATAAATTAAAATGTAACATTTCAAATTCAATTGGAATTGACTTTTATTTAGTTTATATAAGGTATTTATCATATGAATATCGTATGTGAGTATTTGAAAGCTTCCACATACATTGAGGTGAATCATTCAGTGTGTTTATTCTGTAATGCTTTACGATAAGGTGTCATTTGTTAACTTTAATGTATTAACTAAAATGAATAAACAATGAACAATGCATATATTACAGTATCTTTGTTAATGTAAGTTCATAAATAAACCTTGTTAATTCACGTTAGCTCACAGTGCATGCGATTTTAATAATGCATTAATAAATGCAGTTCATTCTTAGTTTATGGTAACTAATGTTTACCTTATTATTCTTTACGCTGGGCAG
>JAUYWG010000066.1:850529-873276 GCA_034779775.1 Enteromius afrohamiltoni | reverse complement strand
AATGAATGAGCCAGTGAACTGAAAGATTGCCACATTACAAATGCAGCACTTACACTGTGCCATCACTGTACCATCATGCAGCACTTACACTGTGCTTAATTGTCTTTGCTAGTGGTAGTTGCATACAGTGTTGGGAATGTTACTTCGGAAATGTAATAGGTTACAGATTACATGATACAAATATAATAAGTAGGCATAGTGTTAACTATTTCAATTGCTTTATTAAAATAATGTAACCGATTGGGCTAGATTTGACTACTTTTTTACATTTCTAATGTTTCAACTGTCAATCATTTGCAAGCATGTAAGCCAGGCAGGGTTTTAGTGAAACGTTGTCTCATATTAAGTCTCTGTGTTATATGAGGGTGTGTGTGGGGGAAAAAAGATCTAACCTTTGTAATCATTATAACTCAAGCAATTTAATTACAAATTCTAAGTAACTGCAACTTATTGCAATGACGTTTATTTTTTTTATTCCAATTTAGTAGGCCTATTATATTTATTTATTTATTTATTTTTTAACATTTGTATTTTTTTTCATTAATTATTAGCTTTTCATCAAGCTCCTGCTGTTAACCGGTTTGGGAAAACATGTTGTATTATAATGTTTCACGTTGCAGTTCACGTTGTAGATAACAAATTGAATAGTTTATAATTTCTCACTCTTAGTGTTTTGTAAGCTATTAGGATTGTACAATAGCTATTGATCCATCAAGGTGAAAAACAAGTCAAACATAATCTAAAAATAGTCTGATTAAATGATCTAAAATGTGTGAACTAAAATTTTATTCAGGTAGCCTAATTTGGACTCAGTAATACGATAACAATTTGTAAGTGTGTATAGTTCTGTTGTGTTGACCTTCTATTGCAGCTGATGTGAAATCACAGAACGGAAGAGAGGAAGCGCTTTTACACAAGTGCTTTGCAGGTACATCCGTCCACGTGCTTGAAGAGCTGCAGCAGCGACGGTGGGGGGCGGGGCCTGTTCTCTAAGCCACTCCTCCGGCGCTCAGCAACAAGTCGCAACCGGTCCGCAGAATTTCCCGTTGCACGGTTATGATCTGCGCTCGTGCCCTCGAAGACCAAATACGCTCTCGGTATTTTCGCGGTCGTTTGGTGTTTATATGCGACATCCACATGTGAATGTACACGCGATGGAGAAACACATCAGCTGTGTGTCATGAAATCTCGCTTTGAAGGTAAGAGACGGATACAATCATGTCCGCTTCTATACAGTGTTACTTAATGCGTTGTTACTCGATGCATTCAAGGATTTTAGAGTTGGAGCCAGGATTCTAAATGATGCTTTATTGGACACGCGCACATCTCTGGCGATTAGCAGTCAAACTCTGCCACGTTTGCAGTGTTTTCATCCCAAACCCTCGCTGCTTCATAAAGACCCATAGTCATTTCTGAACAAATTTTTGCTTTTGTATTTTTTTATGCTGCTGTATTCTGAAGTAATAAGCCTACACAATTACTAAAATCTATTTAAATAGAAAAATAGATTTACCATGATACAGTACATGTCTTCTGAAAGAAAAGGTAAAAATGACGCTGTCAAACAAAAAATAAAAATACAAATATGAAGAGGACAGTCTGAAAGGTTTAATGTTACTGTAAGTGGCATGTATCAAAGGGTTAAAAAGAGCTATTTGGAACTGTGGCTTTAGTTTAATATTTATTTTGATACTGTAGTAATCTACAGTAAATGTCATATAACGTAAAGTGTATAATACTGTAGTATTTACAGCACTTACAGTTAATGAATGCTACAGCATACTGTAGTACCAACTATAGCTATTAAACTTCTTAATTTTTTGCTACAGTAAACTGTAGTATATATACCCTAGCTGTAGAAAACGTAGTACAGTATCCGGTGAAGTCATTTATGTTACTACAGCAACTATAGAATTACCACGACAAATTACTATAGTATTTTTTTTTCATCAGACTAGAGCTTGTTTGATTACATTAGTATTTAATTTGATCACGACTGCAAGATATTTGGTTGTTTTTTTTTTTACATCTAGACATTAACTAGGTGCTAAAAACGCTCCCAACAACATTGTTTTATCGTGTTGAAGGCATTTCTTGGTGTGTTTGGAAGGGTTAAGCAGCAACCGGTAACTTAAGGAGCGCGGAGGGAAGTAATTTAATGTGCCGCAGCTCTTTTGTGTTAAAGTCTGTGAGTGTGTCTTCTGGGTTTTCAGCCCTCTGCGGTCATTTAAATTGTCGTTACCTATACCCTTAAAAACTCACTAAACCCTTTGCATTGACTGTAATGGTGTGTGTTTTGGCGTCACTTGCATAACCTTGAAGAGAAAAAGCAGTCTGTTCGTTTTTCCTGTGACGTGGACTCGGCTGAAAAGGGTATCCAGTGACAGTCGTTGACCCCTGATGCTCATAGTGAGAGCTCAAACATGTAAACACACACCCTTGTGTATTATGGCTATAATTAGCATCTATTAAACCACGATATTATGCCATTTGACAATAGGTTTATGGTGCGCAGAATATGATCTGATGTTCTGTGTACACGCTGTGTTTGAAGTGAAACACTCTTGATGTTGTTGCAGTGAATGTGGAGTGAGTGGTTTTGCGGTCAGCTCGGCTTCTGTTAATGCTGGATGTCAAACAGCAAGGCTTGGCTCCAATTGCAAAAGCAAATGTCGTAAGTGTTTGTGTTGAGAAACACAGGCATATACATAAATGCTTTTTGTGTCGTGCGTTGAATCGGATTCTGACCTGCTTGAGCTCCACTGTTGAGCGCATCAGAGCATGTGCAGGAGCAGAGAGTTAATCAACATCAGCAGACGACCACAGATATGTGTGACTGCGCTTCTGCGTGGTATGTGAGCTTGCACGTGTGATATGCATGTTTGCATACGTAACGTGTACTTGATATGTGATATAAATGTGCTTTTATGAATGTGCATGCATGCATGTGTGATATGTTTTTACAAGCATAATATGAGTGATTTCAGGCATGATTTATGTATGTTTGCTTACATGCATGCGGGATATTCATGCTTGCATGCATGTGATAGGCCTATACTATATGTGTGCTTACATGAGTGATATGCATTGACATACATGCTTGCATTGTGATATGCATGCTAACATGTATGAAATTCTGCTTACAAACATGATATGAGTGGTTTTATGCATGCTTGTGTGCATGCATGCATGAGAAATCTGTTTTTCACTTGCATGATGTGTTCTTACATGCGTGATATACATCCTTGCATGCATGCGTGATATAGGCCTATAGTTTTTTACAGGCATGAAATGTGTGCTTGCATGAGTGACACGCATGCTTACATACGTGACACATGTGCTTGCAGTGTGTCTGATATGCATGCGTGTATGTGTGATCTACGTGGTAGTTTCATTGACTGGATCTCAAAGAAAGTGAAAACATTGGTTTGTTGGTTTGTAGGCACCATTGCAATTGAGTCACCGTGTTTTTACTTGTGTTACTCTGCATCTGCCCCTCTTTGAATTGAATCTTTGACATGCATCCTCTGCCAGACATCTCTTCGGTATCCTACTAGTCCTCCTCCTCTTAAGGCATTGTAGGTTATTTATGCGAGCTTGTGTTAAGTTATATGAATAATAGAGGCTCAGTATTAGTCATGGCAGTCATGTAGGTACAGGTCGAGCCGTGGCTCTCTAATGCAGAGATGTGGAATGTGTTGAGAGCGGAGATTTTCTTACATTTGCATTATTTTCAATTCATGCTATGGAACTTCCGACATCCTGTTAGTGTGTGTTTTTAATGCCCAAATGTGGACAGTTTGCATGTTGTGTGTGGTCGCTGTGAAGTAATGTTGAACGCTCAGAAGGGCTTGTGTGTTTTACAACTTATGGGTCCCTCTGGAAATGTTTTAAATTGGTTCAAAACGTATGTAACAGAAAGGACATTTTTAGTGATTATAGGTGACTGTACGTCAAAGAATCCTGATATATTATATGGTGTTACACAAGGTTCTATCCTTGGGCCAGTTTTGTTTTTATTATATATGCTTCCTTTGGGTAGCATAATTGAGAATATAATATGACAGTTATTACAAAAGAGTTAACGAAAAGCAAAACTGTTATGCATTTCTTGTCTGTAGTTTCTTGTAATTTGTGTGAAAGGAAAGATAAGGGCTTTTACCGGGGTTTTATTTTAACTTCCTGATAGCATTCTCAGCACACCAGGAAAGAAGCAAAAACGAGTCTGTCTGTCACCGCAGCATTTTCCCTTTGAAGAAGATATGAATTTGAATAAAACTGAAAGCGAGGTCAGGACGAGTTCAGCTGGCTGCTGGTTATTTTACAGGAAGATTCGTTCAGAAAACACTGTGGAGCTCTGTGTGAAACCCACCCACCCAGAGGATTCACATTCGTTACTTGAGTCCGTTACTGCCTGGTCTCACAGGATCTGGTTTGAACGGAGCGGAGCAAGTGATGCAAGAGACATTTTGTAAAAGGTTTCACATGTGTGCAACGTGGGTTCATTTCACAAAAACACATTACATCCGTGATGATAGTTTGCATGAGCTAAATGAAGCCTGCTTGAAGGACCATTAAGAATAGTTTTTTTGCATTGTGACAATTAAACACATTTTCCTAAATAATTGTCATTACCTTAATATTTGTTTTGCTTAATTTTACTGAATCACATGACAAGAATACATGCTATGTGTCGAATTCTAATGTTGCAATGTGCCAGCACAAATTAAAGGCCATACAATGTATTTTCCATTAAAATATGCATGTTTTTACTTCAGGGTTATGGTGTTAAAGTCAACTAAAACTAAAACCATTAAATAATGTTGTAACGTGAAATACATATGCAATAACCTAAGCTAGAAAGCTGCATTTCTTATGTATTTTAATTTAAAATATAGACAAAATGTAAAAAAATAAATAAATAATATTGTGGAATATACTTTTAAAATAACAAAAAATGTCAAAATAATGACTCAGTTATAAGCTAGAATTAAAATAAAAACAATAAATAAACATCTTGATGCTAAAATAGTTAGAAATATTATTGTCTATTATGTAAAAGTAATAAGATTAGTTTTACTTGTGAGATACATAATAATAATAAAATAGAATTTTTTCAAATAGTTTTATTTAAAAACAAAACGCTGTCTATATTAATTATGTATATAAATACACATGCAGTATATATTTTGGAAATATATATAAACCTAGCATATTTTTCTTAAACATATATGTATTTGTATTTATATATACAAAATAAATAAACACAGTACACACACGTATATTATGTAAACAAATGTGGTTAATCGTTTGACAGCGCTACCTATTTCTAAAATAGATCATTTTCCCCCGCTTAACAGTGATGTTAGGAAAATGTGTTTAATTACTAATTCCTTCCGTTTGAGTTGTTCTAAAATAGACTTTAATTGTACAATATTTGTGTAGTTATGCTCTTATTTTGTTGGTTTGTTGTGAAATATGAGCTTATGTTGAGCTCTCCTCTCCATGTGAAGATGTGAAGGTCTTCAGTTCATGAGACTCCACAAACCCGGTCATGTGACCTTCTTTAAGCCTGTTTCCATGGTGATGTGAAAGTCTCATGTTGAATCTCTCACCTGACTGAAGGCTCATCAGTGACATCACGGGCATCTGAGGTCACATGACCGCTTCACGCCTCTTTTCCCTTCTGACAGGAACAAAACACAAGGGGTCACCTGACGTGTTTACGGCTGCGTTTGTCCAGCCGTGGAGTTTCTGAGCCACTTTATGGAATTAGTAGTTGTTTCTGTGCCGTCTCTTCAGCTGACAGACTCTGAATAGAGTTTGTGTTCTAGTTCTAGGTCGATCTGTCGTCTCTTTTGTGGTGTTTGAGTCTGTGCTGCAGATTTTCCCAGGGCTCTGTGTTCTTCGCAGCTTGGATGAGCTCCAGGAAAAACACACAAGACACACAACCCCAGGAAAACTTTCTCTGTCTATCATTCTATTCAGTAATATATATACTGTACTCTCTCTCTCCCTCTCTCTCTCTCTCTCTCTCTCTCTCTCTCTCTCTCTCTCTCTCTATATATATATATATATATATATATATATATAAAAGAATGAAAGGATAAAATTATATATATATATATATATACACAGTATAAAGTATATATAAAAATATATATATATATAATTTTTATTGTATCATTTAATTATTTCTGTCATTTTACAAGCTACTGCTGTCATTAACATTCTACAGGTAATTTTGATTTCTTTTTTTACAGTTTAAATAATATAATAATATTTGTATGTACCTGTTTTTATTAATTTTTTCAGTTTGTCATTTTAACACAATTTTTTTAAGCTAGCTTTTTAAAAATATTTTATAGAAATTGTATTGTTTGTTTTTTCATGCCTTACTGTCATGTTAAATGTTTCTATGCGGCTGTTTATTCTTTTCAGTTTTACTCATTTTAATACTTTCTTTTTAGATTTTATAGTAATTGTATGTGCTCATGTTGGTTTTATTAGCTTATATATATAGAATTTATTTTTTGTTTATTAATTTGAATTAAGTTTTAGTACTTTTATTACTATCTATTAATATTTTGAACTTACATTTACACACACACACACACACACACACATATATATAATACTGCTGTCAAATGATTCATTATGATTGATCACATCCAAAGTAAGAGTTTTTGTTTATTTAATGTATGTGTGTGTAGTGTGTATATTTATTATATATATACAAATACACATACAGCATATGTTGTGAAAATATTTCCATGTATATGTCATATTTCTATAATCAGTGTTATATATAAGTATGTTTAACATATAAACGTACTATTTTTCTGAAATCTATGTGTGTTTATATAGTATTTATTTATATTCCTGACTATTTTGAATGTTTAGGCCCTTGTCCTTTCTCAAAGCAGACTGCATGTGTTGCTGGTTTTGAGCTTGTCTCTTGATCTCCAGAAAGTTTCCCATGTCACGAGGCTCTCGGGAGACGCTTGGCCTCTTCCTGTTTGAGGAGGATCAGATGCTGGTTTAAACACATGAAACGGCAGACGCCGTTCAGATGAATGTGTGTGTGGACAGTCACACCTCTATATTTAGAGCTTGTTATCAGCTTGTTTTCTGTCTCTGTGTTTCTCTCAAGTCACTCTTTCGTCTGATGCCACTCGGTTGGTGAGCTTTACTGTGTGTGTGCGTGGAGGTGAGCTGTTATCACTTGCCCGAGTGTTTTCACACTGCCAGATCTCTCCACAGAGAAAGTTCGATGCCTCCAGCTTCATAAGAACATCTGAGGAGCCTTAAAGGAGCTGTTTTCTTTGGTTATTTTCTTTCCTCTGAGAGAGAGAGAGAGAGAGAGACTAGATTAAACTAGACTAGATGGAAAGCGCTGCATGATTGATCCAAACCAAAGTCACAAGTTTGCTGAGGGTCACACATTTGAAAACACAATGTGGGTCAACCATATTCCCACATATTATTTTAATAATTTTACATTTGCACTGTAAAAAAAAAAAATTATGTTCCTTACTGTTAATAATTTTTCTTTACTTTTGTAATAAATTATCATTATATTAGTGTTCCCAGATCTTTTCTTCAATTCTCAAGAATGAACTAATTCAATATATTTTTTTTTTTATATAGTAATATGACAATGGTAATATTTTTTTATTTTCTCATATATTTATTTATTTTTTTAATATATATTATTTTTTTCATAGTTTATTTGGTAATAGTAAGAATAAGAATGAAGAATAAATAATTTATTATTATTATTATTATTATTATTATTTGTTGTAATAAATTATTATTATTATTATTTATTAGCCATTAGTTATGCTGTGAAGTAGGTTTTTTTTTACTTAAATACTCAATTTGAAAGAAAATTTTAGCATTATTTTGTTTTATATTTCATTCAGTAATAAAATTATTATTATTATTACTACTCCTACATCTACCATTATCATTAATTATTACTATTACAAAAAACAATTATTGTTGTTATTATATTAATATATATTATGTTTCTAATTCGATTTATTTATTTATTTTAATCTTTTATTTGGGACTAGTAAGAATAAATAATGAAGAATACATTATTATTATTTGTAGTAATAAATTATAATTTATATTTTTATTAATGTTTTTAATTAATTAGTTATACAGTGAAATACATTTTTTTATTGCTTGAATGCTATTAAAATAGTGGTTTTATCATTATGTCTCCTATTTCATTCAGTAACAAAATTGTTTTATTATTATTTTTATTATTATAACTTGAACTACTACTATGGCTATTATCATTATACTATTACTATTACACAATAACTACCTATGTTGTTGTTATTATTAATTAGACATTAGTTATACTGTGAAATATTTGTTTGTATTATTTTTATATTTTTTGATATTATTATAATTAAACTGTCATATTGATATGTAATCACAAAAAAAAAGAAGTTTTTCTCACTTTAATCTTCTTGCTTTGGAGCTTCAGCTGGTTTCAGTGATGCTTTTCTCTCATTCTCTCAGTCCCGAGAGTGACATCAAATGAGGCCAAACTTCCACTTCAGTGTGATGACTATTGATCATCCTGCTTCAATTCTTCAGTTGTAAGGAAATCTGCTTCCAGTCGGACAAAAGCCTGTGAAGGGAGCGGCTCGGATCAGGTGTCTGGGAATTCCAGGACGTTTGTTGAGTCGTGAATGAAGCGGGTGATATCTGGGTGATTGTTTGAGTTATGACAGACTTTCTCTGGACGTGACGTGGCCTGTTTAAAGCGCTGTGATTTAGCATGCTACAATAAAGCCATTCTCTTTTCTGGGTCAGGCTTGAACTGAAAGTGTTTGAGAGCAGCGTTTCTTCACGTGTTTGCAGAGAAACCTGCTCTGATGCTTTGAGGCATCTCTGGTGTAAAGGCTACTAGACAGAGTCACGTGTGTCCTTCTGAGAGAAAGCTATCCCAAAATGCACTGCAGCAAGATCAAAGGATAGTGTGTTCCAGGATTGATGGCATATTATTATGTTCATTAATATGTCTATTAAAATTATTTTGCATCCGTATTAATATTAACATTCTATTTGTATTGTGAAAATCATTGTTTTGGTTATTTTTATTTTTTTTTTCTTGAATAACAAGCATCAAGAAAAAAAGTTAATATAAAGTAGTTTACAATAATGTGTAAAATACAACAAATTATAAATTAAATACAAATTGGGTAAAAAACAAATAAATATTTATATATTTATTGATAAATTGAAGTCTGCATTTATGTATTTCATTATTTAATTAGTATTCAATAATTTTTATTTAATTAATTAAATTATTTCATTTTCATTTTTTCATTTTATTTGATTAACTTTGCACTTTATACTTTTTTTAAAATAGATTTTTCTTAATCTAATCTTAAACTTTATATATATGTATATATAATAAAAATATATTAGATTTAAAAAATAAACATAATAAATATTGAACAATTTAAAAGATTTATTCAGTCAACTTTAAATTTAATATGTTACCCATTATTTTTGCTGTTCCCCAGTATATTTTCTATTAATCAAATAAGTAACAGCAACAAAAATGAATTTAAATTAATCTGTAACATTTTAGACATTTTATTTATTTATTAAACCTATGATATTATTGTTAGATATTTTAGATACGTTAGATACTAGATAACCAACTACGAAGTGTATGATGTGTTTCCCCTCATTTGTGTTTTGTCTGTTTAATTGTTTTGAACAGAATAATGACGGGGCTCGTTGATCAGGGCGAAGACATGGGCCTGGTGACGCCGATCGAGCTGACGGACCCTCAGAAGGACGACGACCCCCAGTGTCCCGCTCACTTCAGACAGAGCCTCATGTGAGAGACGCACATTACACAATAAAAGTCCCGAACGCCATTCACTGCATCCTCTATAGATCAGCTTCAAAGCTCTTCACTTCATAAACATCTGGTTCCGACATGCATCTGCCCTAGTTTCATTCCCTGGATAGTGTGCGACTGGAACACGATGAATGCAGGGATCGTTTTCTGTTAAATAATTCTACTTCCTGTATTGGTTTTGCTGGTTGTGCTGTTCACAGCATCTCAGTGTCTGTTAAATCTACACCCGTTTCCCACGAGTCTGTGCTTGTCTTCAGCAGGTGGTTTGAGATCAGGGCCGGGCCGCCATCATCCGTAACACCACAAACACAGGCTTCTGTTCAAACATCTCCCCGCCTCAGAGCCGCTGTTAACCAGCCGCTTTATATAATGATGACTGTGTTTGTGTTTCGCTCTGAGAAAGAGGGTTTATGAAGACGTCTCCGAGGAAGATGGTCTGTTATGATCTGTTATCATTCACTAAAACAACCATAAAAATCATTACTATATAAAATAAAAATAAAAATTAATTGCAATTATAAAATGAATGAAATAAAATAAATAAATACGTTTTCAGCTAGTTGTGTTTCTCAAAATTTCTCTTTTTCATTTTAAGTTGAAAGTCTTCTTTTGGTAAATGAAATAAAATGTAAATGTTTGATGAAAAATGTAAATTTGAACTTTGAAAATTTTAAAAAGCTGTAAAATTACTAAAATTAAAAAAACAATGCTACATAGAAATGAAGAATAGAAATAAAAATAATTAGAATGGCAAAAACAAAAATGGAAAGAAATAAAACCAAATAGAAATAAAATAGAAATGGGCAGAATTCATAAACCGTCAAAGCAGACATGAAATGGTGCTAAATAGAAATAAAATAGAAATTACAAAACATAAATAAAACTAAGCTAAATAGAAATCAGACATAGAAGTGACACAAATTACACAAATATATATTCGCATATAAAAATATAAATCAGTTTTTGTTATACAGTATAAACACATTTATATTATATTTATTATGTATATATAAACACGCATGCATGTATATATTTAAGAAAGGTATGTAATGAATTAGATATATTCATGTATAATATAAAATAAAAAAATTATTTTTATATACATGTTAATATTTAATAATATATATACTCTATGTGTGTGTGTGTTTATATACATAATAAATATACACAGTAAAACTTTTATTTTGGATGTGATTAATCACGATGAATCGTTTGACAGCACCAATGTTTATATATATACAGTAATAACAAAGACAACTAAAAATGTAAAATGATATCTAATATATAATGATATATTATTATGTTACATAATGTATAATTCACACACATACACACACATATACCTTTAATACCAGTAATACTTGTAATACTTCTAACATAGCAGTACTAAAATAACCTTGTTCTTCAGTCTCTCATCCAGGCATGACGGGTTATTGTTGAAGAGGCAGTATGAGACTGATATGTTTGCACAGAACAGCGTTTTGTGTTTTTTGTATCCGGTTCTTGTCTCATTTGTTAAGTGAAGTTTGCACACTATTTACGCACATGCAGTCAAGCTATTTGTGATTGATGAGAATCTGTGCACGTGTGTTTCTGAACCAGAGACGCAGTGATCCGTGAGCAGATAATGTGCGTGTGGTGTTTGGCTGGAGATCAGAGGCCCATAGAGTGGAAAACAATAGAGAGAAAATGGGACTCATTAGATGGAAACTGTACAAAGAGGCATTTGAGAGAGGAAGAGCTGTATTAGAGTTGCTGACATTAATAAACTTCAGACTGGAATGACTCCTGAGGAGATAAATGCATTTTCACGTGAAGATACTGAATGCATAAAGAATTTTATAAAGAAATTTTATATAAAGAAATATTTTTTTAAACAGGATTTTTTTAAGAAACGCTGGAATGAAGGTTATGAACCCAAACCAGTAGGTGGCAGTAATGAATGAGTGAGTCATTTAGTCCTTCATCTAACAGATTTTTTCAAATGACTGATTCATTCAGAAACAAAGCAAATGACTGCTGTCTTTATGAATGTGTTACTGAATCATTGGCTCATTTGATTTGTTCAAAAAAGTGGATTCATTCAGTCATTTTATCAGCAAAATTGAGCAGAACAGTCAATATTGTGTCTAAAATGTAAGTCACTTTGTTTGAACGTATTGTTTATTGAACTACTATTGTATAAAATCACATTGCAGCTGTGGGACACAAGTAATGCAAAAAAATAAATAATACAAATATAATAAAAATAACAACACATAGCAAAATTACTCAAATTAAAGCTATGGAAAAATATATTATTATATATATAATATTTTACATGTGTATTATATAATATTTTGTATCTATTATTTAAATATATTTATTAGATAAAAATAAATTAAACATGTTATATAGACATAACGGATAATAGATATAAGAAAACTAATAAAATTCACAAGAAAACAATTTTATTACTACAATTTTAATTTTTAAATAATATTATTAAATGTGATGGTAGGTATTATAATATAATATAATATAATATAATAAATTGAAGCTAAAGTACTAAAATTAAAAATGCCACAACATATTAAAAAGAACACAACTTTAAACTATTTAACAAAATTTTGTTATTATGTATTCTATATTAATATATATAGAAATCGCAGACTGTTCAGAACAATTGAAACACTAGTCTTGATTGGTCTCTTTTGTTTTCACTCATTTACAGCAAGGCTCTTTTGGTTTAGTGATTAATTGAGGAAGCCAGATTCGTCTCGCAGCAGAAGTCTGTTTATGTGACTGAAGTGTCAGTTTCACCACAGTGTGAGATGAGGAGATGCTCCACGTAAACAACTCTCATGTTTGTAGACGAGCAGCTCTAATTACATAAGACAGCGGAGTGAGGGGCTCGCGCACACACACAATCATGTTGGTTTTTGTGGTCTCTTCATAATGGTGTTTCTACTGTACAGACTGTATGTGGTATTGTCCTACACTGACCCTACACCTAAACCTCCCCCTCACAGGAAACACAACACACTTTTACATTCTCAAAACACTGTTTAGTATGTTTTTTTAAGTCTTTTGTTTTACGGGGACACTGGAAGTGTCCTCATAAACCATGTTTACGTTGTAATACCCATGTCATTATACACATTTGTGTCTTCGTAAACCACAAATGCCTGAACACGCCCTAGCAACCACTATCAAACACCCTAGCAACTCAAACCCAAACAGGCATATCTTCAAAACTGAATGTCATAGAGACATGAGGGAAAGTCATAGAGTCATAGCAACACCCTAGCAACTAACCTGGTTATTCTAGCAATGGCCCAAGCAACCACCCAGGGTACCCTAGTAATCGCCAAGGTACCCTAGCAACCACCTTAGCAACCGCCCCATTTACCCTAGCAACCACCTTAGCAACTACCCCAGGTACCCTAGCAACTACATAACAATGCCCTAGCAACTACCCCAGGTACCATAGCAACCACACATCAACACCCTAGCAACCATTCTGAGGTCTATCTACAATCTGACTCTAAACTTAAAACTTAACAAATTCAAAAAACGTATTAAACGTTTTAAACGGTCTGGTCCGGCTTTCTCAAGCCTACTTAAAGTTTTTCTTGACTTGGGGGCCAAATAATTTTTTATGTGTCACAGAAATATTTATTTTATTATTTTTTTAACCTTTCGATCATTCTGTCATGTGTTTATGTCTAGTCTTTTCTTGATTTCATCAGCATTTTAATCCGTCTGGTAAATGACCTGGGAACTAAGGTTCACTTAAAGGGGGATCTAAATCTATCTGTAACTTGAAATATACAGTCAAAGAATTGTTATTTAAATAGAATCTGTATCAATATCACGGACCATAAGCATCACCTGACCACTGAGTGTAGTTTGGGCTCCTCCTCAATACATCCTATATATATGTGGGTGTGTTATGTGCCGTTTTGTTGGTTGTGTGAGTCATCATAGTTGAGTATTTGACCCTCACTTGCTTCAGAAGACAATCAGCAGATCCGTGTTGATCAGGATTTATGGAGAAACTGTGTGTGATTAATCCATCAAACCAGAAGAGTGTGTGACGTGTTTAGAGATGAGAAAGCCTGAAGGGTTTTCAGCTGTTTCTTCATGAAAGCGCAGAGTTCTTCCGCTTCACATGACGTATCATTACAGGGACGTTTCTCCAGGAAGGAAGCACTCCTCTGAAGACTTCGGCAGCCGAAGCTATAAACAATGATTGATTGTTTGTGAGAGGAAGGTCAGGGAATGAGGTGAAGGAGAAGCGGAAAAACCCCCTGATACTGAAATATCACAACCATCACTTTCTGTGCTCCTGTCAGGACAAATATCAAATTAATAACTCATTCATTTGTTTAAATATTTAGTTATGTGTATTAAAGTATATTATTACTTATTTATTGATATTCTATTCTGTAATTGTCTATAATTTCTTAGGCGTACTGATATGGTAATATAATATATATAATATAAAATTTTATTTAAAAAAATAGATATTATTATTTAAGAATATAATTATTATTGAATACCTTTTATTATTGTATTAAATATATTTATTTGTATTGAAATTAATTAATAATTGAAACTATGACTATATATATAAATATTATAACTGAAAAAAAAATATATATATATATACATTATTGTATTATGCAAACAAAACCATATTTTTTTAACTAACCCTAATTTTGTAAAATAATTGACATGTATTTTCGTGTAGTTATAATCATGATTAATCGTTTCACAGCACTAATATACATACATATATATATATACATACATATACATACATACAGTGGGTACAAGAAGTATTCAGAACCCCTTAATTTTTTCACTCTTTGTTATATTGCATTAAAATCATTCAAGTTAATTTTTTCCCTCATTAATATACACTCTGGAGAAGGTTTTGGTCCAGGATATCCCTGTACTTGGCCTCGATTGCGTCCAGTCGTCCTGTCCCTGCAGCTGAAAAACACCCCCACAGCATGATGCTGCCTCCACCATGCTTCACTGTTGGGACTGTATTGTACTGGTTTTCTCCACACATACTGCTTAGAATTAAGGCCAAACAGTTCTATCTCGGTCTCATCAGACCACAGAATCTTATTTCTCACCATCTTGGAGTCCTTCAGGTGCTTTTTTAGCAAACTCCATGCAGGCTTTTTCCTGAGGAGAGGCTTCCGTCGGGACACTCTGACATAAAGCACCGACTGGTGGAGGGCTGCAGTGATGGTTGACTTTCTACAACTTTCTCCCATCTCCCGACTGCATCTCTGGAGCGATAGCTCAGTTTCTAGGGTTCTAGTCGTCTCAAACATCTTCCATTTAAGGATCATGGAGGCCACTATGCTCTTAGGAACCTTAAGTGCAGCAGAAATGTTTTTGTAAGCTTGGCCAGATCTGTGCATTGCCACAATTCTGTCTCTGAGCTCTTCAGGGAGTTCCTTTGACCTCATGATTCTCCTTTGCTCCGACATGCATTGTGAGCTGTAAGGTCTTATGGGCTGTCAATATGGGCTGCTGTGTGTAAATTAATGAAATTAATGAGGAAAACATTTTAACAAATGGCTGAGATATAACAATGAGTGAAAAATTTTGGTGGGTCTGAATACTTTCCGTACCTACTGTATATATATATATATATATATGTGTGTGTGTGTGTGTGTGTGTGTATGTATATCAGGTTTAGACCTCATAAATAAATATGAAAATGTAGGTTTGCAGTCATTTGCACACATTTGCCTGCGGCCGGAGCCGGACTGATGCTTTTGGGCTTCATGTCTGTTTGTATGATCATGTCTTCACACAGTTTGCATGATATTTGGGTCTCGTTTGGACCGTGTGCACAGACACATTCATCATATTTTTGCAAATGTTTATTTGACTGTGTTTGTTTGCACTGAACTGAAGAACTTTTGCATATCAGAAATCTTTCTAATAACTGCATTTGCATCGACATGAGCACATCTTATAGAGATGAAATGTGTGTTCATTCTCAATTATTCTCTTCAGTCTTAATATGGTTGTTTTATTGCTCAGTTTTTGTTTCTTTGGGCCTTGTTTAGTTTTATGCTGCCATTTGCTTGAGAAAAGAGATTTGTCATCTAAAGGGACTGACATCTAAAAAAAAATTGAAATAAATATTTTAATCATCTAAATGTTTATTTATTTATTGAATAGAAAATATAATAGAAATGTTTTAAATAAATCATGTAAATGTCCAATTTATGTATGTGTGTATTATTATTATTATTATTACTGTTACTATATAATTTGTTTATGAGTTTTTCATTCTTAGAGACTTTTATTTTATTTAGAAATTTTATTCAGCTATTTTGTCATGGTTTTATTTTTATTTTTAAATTTTAATTATTTTTAAAACAATTTTGTAATAAAGTTAGCATCTGTATTAGTATTATTATTATTACTATTATTGTTGCTATTATTGCTTCTTTGTCTTCTCTATATACATAAAAGATGTATATACATACTCTTATAAATATTTTAAATAATTACTTTTTTTAGAGACTTTTGTTGAGACGTTTTGTGATATTTTGTCTTTCTCTTTTCATATATATTAGTTATTTGTTTATATATTAAATATAACATAAATATACACAAATAAAATTGGATCTGAAATATATTTTTTGGAAATATGTAAAGAATGTTGAAATATTAACTTGTTAAAATTAATGTAGTTTTTAAATAATAAAATGAAGTTATTTTATATTAAAAAAAATAATTTTTATTGCTTCTGTAATATATAAAATAATTAAATTGAAACTATTTTAAATAAATAAAATGTTGCATATATAAAAATGTGTGTATATTCATATGTATTAAGATTTATGTTTATTTATCATATGTATAATATAATGAATCCACTAGTATTAGTAGTTTTATGTGTGTATTTTCAGGCTTCAGCTCATTGACGATCTGTCATACGAGGATGTAAAGAAATGCTACAGGGGTTCAGTAAGTATATTTCTAGCAGATACATTTGTATATATAGTATACAGCTGTTTTGTCACCCGTTCTGTTTAGCTTTGGTCAGATTTGAACATATTTTGTGGATGAAGGAGTGTTTTTGTTCACAGACCGTCAGCAAATACAACTCTCAGTACCACAAACTCTTCTCGACCGTCCCGAAGGAGGAGATCCTCATGAAGGGTGAAGTATTAGTCTTTTCCACTTGACATTAAAACGCTGTCATGCATTGATATTATAACACAGACTATGCAGGATTATTGTGTGTAACATGAGAGATGAATAAAGCACTGCTCTGCTGCTCTTTGCAGCAAGTTTTAGATGTGAATACGTGTTGTATTTCACACAAACGGTTGAGTTAATATTAAAGCATCTCTTCTGCTTCTCTGTAGTTTATTCCTGTGCTCTTCTGCGGGACATACTGCTGCAAGGACGCCTTTATATTTCTCGAAACTGGCTGTGTTTCTACGCAAACCTCTTCGGGAAAGATATCAAGGTTTGTAGCACCTTTTCAAGGATTCAAGATAAACGAGTGACCAAAATATGCGTCAGTGTTGTTACTGTTCGCTAAAAGTATTGTTCATTAATTGAAAAAACAAAAATAGGTGAAAAATGAGAAATGTTGCTGTGGACACTAACTGAAATAAAAAAATTATTAGAGCTAAGAAATTAGACCTAATAAAAATGACAAAAACTACAATAATTATTAACACATAATATAAAATGAAAAAAATATATATATATAAAAAATATATAAAATTAATGAATGTAAATAATTAATAATATAATAATACAATAATAATAATAATATTAATTAATGCTGTAATAGTGTATAAACAATGCAAAAACACTAAAGCTAAAAATATGATTAAAAATTACAGATGCGCATTAAAATTACAAAAATATTTAACTAAAATGAAAACTAAAAATATAAATATCCAAGGTAATTCAAAATATCAATTAAATGCTATACTAGTGTATAAATAATAAAAAATAACACTAAAAATATGACAGATATGAGTAAAATTACTAAAATGAAAACATAAATGAAAATATAAATATCCAAGCTAATTCAAAATATCAATTAAATGCTATACTAGTGTATAAATAATAAAAAATAACACTAAAAATATGACAGATATGAGTAAAATTACTAAAATGAAAACATAAATGAAAATATAAATATCCAAGCTAATTCAAAATATCAATTAAATGCTATACTAGTGTATAAATAATACAAAATAACACTAAAAATATGACAAATATGAGTAAAATTACTCAAATGAAAACATAAATGAAAATATAAATATCCAAGCTAATTCAAAATATCAATTAATGCTACTGTATGTAATAATGATACTAAAATAACGCTGATCTGCAAATTTAAGCTAAAACATAAAACTAATAAAAATGAAAAAAGCACTAAAAAAACATTCTAAAACTAAAATCAATAAAAGCTGTACTTTTATAATAATGTCAAAATAACACTGATCTTCTAGGGGATTTTAAAGGGGTGATTTCCAGGTCTGGAAAAAGTGACAGAAATCGATCAAAACCATTTTGAGGAAAGTTGTAAAATTCATGTTATATAATTGCTGTTCATGAAATGAGACACATCATGGAAAGTCATGGAAATTTATTGGTCAGAATGTGGGAAGCAGGTTATTATTATTCATCATAACATTAAAATAATCAGTGGCTGTGGTATGGGATGTGTTTTATGAGGCCAATATGTTAATAAGCAGCTAGTTTATAGTGAGAATCAGTCCCTATACTAAAGTTAATAAAGTATGTTATATTACAACAATATTTTAACACCTGCACAAATAAAATATCATAAGAGCGTAGTATATGGTGACACATTAAACTGATATTAAGCATGACTTATATACATTTTTATGGAAAATCTTAAATGAATAATCGTGATTAATTGCATCCATAATAAAAGTTTGCTTTACAGATATGTGTGTGTGCTGTGAATAATATGTATATATAAACACACACATACTTGTATATATTTAAGAAAAATGTTATGTTTATATATTAAATGTATTTATATGAGTATATCAAAATATATGCTGTATGCGTATGTTTTTACACGCACACATAAACAATTATTTATTCTTTCAACAGCACTAGTTACTATGAATCAATTCTTACATTAATTAAGAAAGAATATAAATGTATTGCTTGGCATTTTATAATGCGTTATCTTTGTCGAGCCACCTGATCACAACAAGCACTACCCTTCTCTGCTCAAAACTCCCGTTTAAATAGTAAGTAGCAGCTTCTTTTAATAAGAAAACCTAACTAAAGGTTGTGAGTGGTCAGCAGCAGACTGTTAGGTAGAATTGCCTCTCTTTCTAGTCTCTGTGCACAGCCAGCATAGACTGCTCTGTCAGGTTCAGGAATCAGTCCTCCGGAAATGTGCTGAACACACTCCAATATTTGTGTTCAACTGTTCTGCAACAGTGTTGGAAACACAACTTAACACTGATTTCTAGTCGTGTCCTCTTTTGGAAGCACAAACAAAGTAGTTTGACTTTCACAACGACACACAGCGTCTCCAGAACATGGCGCCTGCAGCAACACTACAGACAGAATAATAGCTCTTCTTTGTGGAAACGTTTGAACATAAACCCACTCTGCGGAGGTGTGTTTTAGGGTTGGGTCAATAGACAACTAGTCGTTTTTTATGTGAAATTACATCATGTGACCACTTTCATTTTCACGTTGGGTTAACTGTCCATCACTGGATTTCTTCATGGATCTGAGTGTTTGAATTTGAGCTGCTGACCTTACGTTCAGTTCACTTTCTTTTGGCTTCGTCTGGATGAGGTTTTTTGTTTTTTTTCATTTTCTGTTTGTTTTGTCTGATAGAATGAGAAGTACAAAGATCCTGGATCCGTGTTCTCCTGGTAACTGCATGTGTTTCTGTCTGCTGTTTTCTGCTTCAGGTGGCCATCCCCGTGGTGTCTGTGCGCCTGGTGAAGAAACACAAGACGGCTGGCCTGGTGCCCAACGGACTGGCCATCACCACCGACACCAGCCAGAAGGTGCTAAACTACACACCGAACACACAAAACCCTTCAAATCACTCCACAATAAAAGTGTTTGTTTATCTAACATACATGTGTGCACCGTGAACATTTATTATATATGCATACATGTATATATTTAAGAAAAACATTTAAGTTTATATATATATATATATATATATATATATACACGCATGTATATATTTTGAAACATAAGCTGCATGTGTGTGTATTTATATATACATAAGAAATTGTACATTGTGCATTGTACACATACATGTATTACGTAAACAAAACGTTTATTTTGGATGCGATTAATCGTTTAAAGCACTAATAAATGTGTGTGTGAGACTCTATTCACTTTTATGCGTGTGTGTTTGTGGTTGGCAGTATGTGTTTGTGTCTCTGCTGTCACGGGACAGTGTGTATGACGTGCTGAGGAGAATCTGCACACACCTTCAGGTAAGACACAGACACACACACACACACTTGCAGTACTGTATTATATTAACTGTTTGTTTGATGCTCAGGTGAACGGGAAGAAGAGTCTGAGTCTAAAGCAGTTTCTGGAGGAGCCTGGCTCTCTGTCGACGGTACGGGACACACACATCACATGCATGCCCCGCAGCGGTGTGTGTAATGACGAGGGTCTGATGTGAGATTACTGTGTGCAGGATGAGTTTCCCGTGTCCACTGACTTCACGCCGGTGTTGAAGTGGCGTCGGAAACCCACGGCTCCGTCGGTGTCTTCATCGCTGCCGGACCTGCTGGGAAACTCCACAAGCAGCCTGAGCGCAGGAGACACCCCGTACCCTGTCGAGACACCGCTCGAGGGTAACACACACACACACACACACACACACACACAAACACAATGAAGAGCTACAGATTCACCACTTATATTTCATTTAGAAATTTACAAAAACTCTATCTCTATAAATCATGTTTTTTTTTGTTTTTTTTTAAACTAAAAAATATGGTTACTAACAGAATAAAACACCATAAAACATGCTAACATAATAAAAAAAAAACATAATTTTGGAAATATAAATATAATAATATAAAATATAATATAATTTATATAGAGAGATATTTATATATACATTTCTGTGAAATTATTTAATAATTTATATAGTATTTATTTGTATATTTATTTATATTATTTATAAATATATATACATATATATTTAACATAAA
The DNA here is from genome assembly GCA_034779775.1 of Enteromius afrohamiltoni. Classification (NCBI taxonomy): domain Eukaryota; kingdom Metazoa; phylum Chordata; class Actinopteri; order Cypriniformes; family Cyprinidae; genus Enteromius; species Enteromius afrohamiltoni. The sequence goes on along the minus strand of JAUYWG010000066.1, from coordinate 852,141 downwards.
ATTGCATTATTCTGAATTCTAAATTATTCTATTAAATAATAACTTAGCAAGAATTGTAAATAATATATTTTAATTATTAATAGTATAGTATTAATAGTATTAATTTACCGGTGAAGTAATTAAAGTGTTTCTCTGTTAGTCACATGTTGGTGTTTATAGTCATCGATGTGCTCTCTAATGAACTATTGCTCTTGTTCTTTTGTGACGGGACACTTACTGGGCCAAAGGTGACACGATCAATGCTTCAGGCCAGGGACTTTTATCCCTGTGACAGAACTAGGAAAATATCTACACGTTATTTGATTATGAGGCGTATTAAATGAAACTGGCTCTATTTGACTAAGAGACTTCTGTGAGGAGTCTGTGTTTGACTGGCTGTTATGTTGGTTCGGTGCATTTGTGTCGACTTTTAAACAAACAAGGCATTCTTGGCTGCGTGAAGCTTTTGAAACAGCAAAATAAAGCCAAATAATGTTGTGTGATCCTCAGAGAGACGGCTGGAGGCCGAGAAGATCCTGCTGACTGAACCCGTGTCTGAACTGGGTCACATGGAGTATCATCTGCTCAAGTTCTTCATCCTGCTGTGAGTCCAGAGACGCTCTCTCACACACGACTCTTATTCCTACAGAACAATCAGCAAGCAGCTGCTGAGACTACCTTGACCTGTCGTAGTGTTATATCACCCTCTGCTGGATGTTCAGCAGGATTACGCTCATCCTGCGACTGTAAGGAAGTCAAACATTCAAGTAGGGACCATTTAATGAAGTGCTGTATGAGTGTGAGCAATAATTTATCATTCTTAACATATTTATAATAATAATTATAATAATAGCAATGTCAACTAGCAGATTGGTTCAATTGTTTACTCAACTAGAGCATCATAAAAAAGTCAAATAAATGAATTTGTATAACCTAAAAAATCTATTAATAATATATTAATAATAATAATGTATAATTGTATTTATAATAATTAATAATAACAATGCGAACATTGATTTCTTTACTTTCTCAAAGAGAACATTTGAGTCTTTTTTTAAGGAAATATTTAATAAATATTAAATGAAATAATAATAAATATTTAAGTAATAAATAAATATTTTTTGTGATTATTATAAATAATAATGTATATAATAAGAAATTCTTTATAAAAGGATCATATGTCAAACTATTTTTTAATAATTACAAATAATCTTTAGACCAGTTTGACATCTTTAGTCTAATTATTTTAATGTGATGTCATTAACATGCATGTGTGTGTGTGTTTCAGCATTATTTTGCTCATCATTTCATCGTGTTACCTGGCGTTTCGCGTCTGCAGTCTGGAGCAGCAGCTGTCTTTCCTCAACACACAACCAGCGATGAGCATGAGAGAGAGGTACAAACACACACTTGTGCATCAGTCACCTTCAGGTGTTTTTTTAGCAAACTCCATGCAGTCTTTCATGTGTCTTGCACTGAGGAGAGGCTTCCGTCCAGTCACTCTGCCATAAAGCCCCGACTGGTGGAGGGCTGCAGTGATGGTTGACTTTCTACATCTTTCTCCCATCTCCCGACTGCATCTCTGGAGCTCAGCCACAGTGATCTTTGGGTTCTTCTTTACCTCTCTCACCAA
>JAUYWG010000066.1:804176-833588 GCA_034779775.1 Enteromius afrohamiltoni | reverse complement strand
GCCCGGGCAGATGAGTTCCAGGTGTCGTTGGTTTGCTGCCAGGGCGACGCTGATCGGCGGCCGTCACAATATATATAATATATTAAAGTATTACATCATTTTATTGTTTTAATTAGTTTATTAATACATTTATTTTTCAAGATACATAAACATATATATATATATATAAATTAAAGTGTTAAATCATGTAGTATTTATTTAACAAGTAATTTATTTACTTAGTGTTTATTTATTTTTCAAGATTTGAGATATTTGATAATAAAATGTAAAATAAATACAATTATAAATTATCTATTTTGTTTTATTTGTGCTGTCAAACAATTAATTGCAATGCATCACACACACACACACAGACACACACACAATACATATTAATATATGACAAATGAATTTTGTATGAAGAATGTATAAATGTATTATATTTACTCCTTTGTTGATTTTTATGTTTGTGTACATAATTAGCTAGCGATTTCTCAATAGATTTGGAACGAAATTAATTATATTACTTATTTTTAATACTTCTATACATTTAAATAAAGTAACTTCTATGAGGCGTGATTAGTTCACAGAATGAGTGTGGAGAGAGTTTAATCACATCATGAGCTGACGTTCTGCGTTTCTGAAGATGTCTAGATAGGGTTTGAGAACGAGTGAGAACGAGGTCACAAACAACAACAACAGCATGGACATCCTGTGAGCGCATCCTACTTCCATGAAAATACATGCACATGTTTGTATATATAAAATAAAATAGGGCTGGGCGATATATATATCGACCTATATATTAAGCTCATCTCATCAGTAAAGACGGTTCTTTGATTAGCGGTAAATCTTCGTCAGCTGTTTTTAAAAGGAACGCCAGCTTATACACAGAGCCGTAGATCACTGAGAAGCTGCGCCACTGGCGCTGCATTTAAAAACAGCTGACGAAGATTTAGCGCTAATCAAAGAACCGGCTTTACTGATGAGATGCGCGTGAATATATTGTTCGATATATATCGCCCAGCCCTAATATATAATCAAATTAAATAGAATAAATCAATTCTATTAAATCTAGATTATTTTTTAAATTCAGTGTGGTGTTCGTTTGACGGTCTCTCTCAATTCTATTTAATCCTATTCTGTTCTATTCTATTAAAATCAAATAGCTTTATTGCCTTGTCAAGAAATGATTTTGTAATGCCAAAGCATTAAGACAACAAAGAGAATGTCCGGTGAATTATTAGAGAAATGATGCACATCTGAGGTGGTGAGACGGTCACAACACGGTTATTTTTCGAATAATTCAACAGCCCGGAATCAATTATTCTGCTTATACTACAGTTGCCATACCTCAAGACATTGGTCAGATGATAGATTTCAAGGTATGTGTCTGCTTTTCGTACTTAAAACGCTATAGTGAGTAGGATTATTTCCTCTGTTGTCAATATCAAAACATCATTTTAGACCTATAACAGAGACTTGAGGTTTTGATAGCAGACTAATGCAGTTCATAACTAAGTTATCAGTGTGTGTGAATTAACAATTCAATTCAATTCAGTTCAAAATGGCCTTTTCTGGTATGACTGCAGATACAATACAATATTGCCAAAGCTTGAAATGTATGTGGAGAAATATAATAATAACAAGGAAAAGATCAAAATAATAAGAAAGAAAATCTTTCTGACAAATTGAAACTTAATTTAACAGTGTAATATTTTTTACGTGTGAACGTTTTATGGCATAGTATTTTAACATAAACACACGGACTGAGGGTCACTGTCTCTCTCATGTTTCAGGAAATAACAAGCGTCTCTCTCTCTCTCTTTCTCTCTCTCCCCTCCCCCTCGATGCATTTCCTCCTCCCCCTCTCTCCAGCGCAGCTGCCCCACACACACACACACACACACACACACATGCTCGCGCTCGTCTGGAGGAGCGGCAGACAGTGTTAGGGACGCGAGCGGATCTCAGACCAGCATCCCTCCTATTTAAGGTCTGCTGTGTGCCGTGTTTCTCCCGGACTCCAGCGCTTCCTCACCTTATAAGGATCAGACCCAGAGGACTGGAATGTCAGAGTTTGACGTCCCAGACGCCGGGATGATGATGATGATGATGAAGGAGATGATGGGTCGTTCAGGACTGAGTCGTGAGGATCTAGTGTAGTTGAGTTGAGTCTGCGTGGTTCTCGTTACTCTGCAGGTCACCGGGTGAGTCTTCAGAAACAGAAAACCTGCTGTAAGACTTCCAAGTAGTTTCTCAGCTCTTCTCAGTAAAGCTGTGTGTGCGTGTGTTTCATAATGCCGTGCTGATTGTCTTATTGCGCTAGAATAGAAAAATCCTTGTCACAGCTTATTTTTATTCATATTGTTACAGCACAGTAAAACAAATAACTGAGAATTATGATAAAACTACGACAGAACAAGTTAGTAGCGAACAGCCGAACAATTATCATTTAACAGAAACACGGCAATTTACTCATGCTGCAATGCATGCTGGGAACTGATAAAGCCTTAACATTTCAATTCTATGAATATCTTTGTTCATTTGGGGTAATTTTGTCAATCAAACGATTAATCAAACGATTCATCGTGATTAGTCACATTTTAAAATGAATGTTTTTGTTTACATAATGTATGTGTAGTGTGTGTGTGTGTGTGTGTATATATATATATATATATATATACACACACAAATACATGCAGTATATATTTAGAAAATATTTGCATGTATATACATATATATTGTCATATTTTATTTATGCATAAATATATTTAATATGTAAACATTGTGTATGTTTTTTAAATATCCATGCATTTGTTTGTCTTTATATATACATGATAAGGGTACACAGTACACACGTGTTATGTAAACAGAATATGAGTCTGTTCTTGTACAAACAACCTATAGAGGCGTTTTTTGGTTGAAGAACCATATTACGACCAATATTTATGTTTTAAAGGTAAGCGCCCTCTAGCTGACGAAAAAATAATGACAGTGTCGAAATTGCGTCTGTTGTCATGAAATGACTGTGATTACCATTAGTTCAGATTTATTTATATCTTTTTGTATTTGCGGTTATTTCCCATGACTTTAATGCTTCAACTTATTTCAGTTTTTTTTCCCACAAAGTTTTTAATCTAATGTTTGAATTGGATTTCAGCTTTGACAAAAATATTTAGCTCTGATGCCGTTGTGGCAGAATCTGATGTTTTACTGTGTCTTTAAGTCGTTGTTCTGATTCAGAGTGAAGTTGCATGTATCTTTTTATAAAGCGTGCACTCGAGACCGTGACGTCCTGCACCCTTCACAGTGCGTACTTCAAGTGCCCTTCATAGTAAGTAGGGCAGTGATGCTGTCTTTGAGCGGAGATTGGTTCAGTATTGTTTGTGTGGTGTGTGTATTTAATGGAGGATGTTATTATCTCTTATCAGAAGCGCTTTTTGTTGTTTTTGGGGGTCATGCGTGACTCTGTCTGCTGTGGCCTGTCAAGGCCTGAACAAATATGCCCCCTCAGCTCCTCCAGCTGACCTCTGACCCCTGTCCCAGAGTATGGCGAGTTATCAGACGTATCAGCAGAGGCTGCGCTTCGACGAGCTGCTGATGTAGAAAGTGACAGGATGATTGTGTTATTATAGACACTTGAGACACCTGAGGTGCTTCTGAGATCATGTTAGATGACAGCTTCAACCTGATTTATTTGGTCAAATAAAATAAAAACAATTATTTATTTATTATACACATATTTTATATTTAAAAACATCTGTATTTAGATTAAAAATTATTTGTGCTGTCAAATGATTAATCACGATTAATCGCATCCAAAATAAAAGTTTTTCTTTACATAGTATATTTGTATGTACTGTGTATATTTATTAAGTATTAATTGCGATTAATCGCGATTAATCATTTGACAGCACAAAAAATTATATATATATATGGCACAGTTAGAAATCACAAAATTAATTCATTTTTTATGCTTTATAAATGCGTACAAATGATAAACACAAGTTACTTTTATAATTAAGTAAATAGATACCAGATTATAATGTTAGCCTTATCTTAATTTTTATATATATATTTTTTATCTCACACATTTAAAATTGTTATTATGCATGTTTGTTTATTGAATTATTTTTCAAAATTAATAATAAATAATAAAATGCTATTTGAACAAATTATAAAAATATCATAATTCAACATTTTTAAAAATAATAATAAACAGTAGTAAGTATTTTGTCCTATTTTAACATATATATTTTTTAACAAGTTCTTTTCTATTTATAGTTAATCAAAATGGACCAAAAGCTAATTAAAGCCTTAATATAAATGCATAAAATATAGTATACATTTTATTATAAAGATTTTGTCTAAAATTAAATATTTTATTATTTTTATATCATTTAACATAATACTTGAGGAGTGTGAGAGCTGGTGTTGCTCAGGTATCTGTCGTATAGTGGTTGATTAGTCTCTATTAAGAAGAGCTTGCAGCTGAAGCCTCTGTTATCCTGCAGCTCATCACACTGTCACTCAGCGTCAGTATTACCCGACCTGTCAGCAGTCAGAGAGGCGCACGGCGTCATGGGAAATGGGAGCTGTCTTGTGTTTAAAGAGGATCAGGCGTTTGATTTAATAACAGACAGAAGTGTGTTAACAGCACTGATGTGAGCTGCCGTCCTGATCCTTGTGTGCTGCATACTCCCTCAATAGTCTACTGTAAATGACTGGACTGAAGTGCCCTAAGGTGTATGGCTGTGTTGCATTGCATTGTGGGATTGCATTCATTATGAAGGAAGCGTTAGGTTTGTGAACAGACCTTTCTGCTTAAATCTCTCTCTCTTCCTTCCATCTGTTGTTTATGCATTATATGTTTGCTTGGCTGTTTTTAACCTGCTTCAACACCTCTGCTCTCTTCCTTCCTTTTTCCTGCCCTTTTATTTCGGTGTCTGGTTTTGAAAAGCGTTGCTGAAAGTATCTGCTTGGTCATATTAAAAGAATCTGAAAATGGTATGTCCATGTAAACCCAAATCTATCTAATATTTACATTTTTATTCAGTTTTGATGAATCATAAATAAAAAGCAGACCTAGTATTTTTATTAGTATACATTTTATATTTTGATGCATCAATCATATTTTGTTAATGTGTTTATTTCAATTAAAAGCAAGTCCGTGTAAATTAATATACAGTGTAGAAAGAGGCAGACATTTTTAATACAGTGGTTAATAGTCTATGTTGACTTTCGTAAGTGTTTTTGAAAGTGGCTTGAACAGAAGCTTTTATGTTGTATCAAGGAGACAAAGAGGTTTTGTTCACAGATAAACATAACTTCCTGATTCAAATGACTTCAACACCTATAAAACCCAACTGAACTTGACCTTTACATGACACAAAACTTATTTTAATTTGTTTTTCCATTTTACTTTAATTTAATTGTAAATCATTTTATTTTTTTTATTGTTTATTTTTTCAATTTAATTTTATTAAAATAAAATATTAAAAAATGATATATTTTTGTTATTTTATTGTGTGACCGCTTGTGTTTGTCCCTCTCAGGTGGGATGTCGTGAATGTGTCGGGCGACTCTGGAGCCGATGGGAGCTGCTGCAGCATCATGAGCTGTCATGATGGCGGAGGGCGCCGGCGTTACGAGGACTCTGAGTTCACGTTGCGCGTGTATCCCGGCGCTCTGTCCGAGGGCACCATCTACTGCCCCGTGTCGGCGCGGAAGGTGACGTCGGCGGCGGAAGTCATCGAGCGCGTGATTGAGCGGCTGCAGCTGGACCGCGCCCGTCTCTACGTTCTCGCCGAGGTCAAGGAGTTCGGTGGCGAGGAATGGATCCTGAACCCGTGCGACTGCCCTGTGCAGCGCATGATGCTGTGGCCGCGCATGGCGCTGGAGAACCGGCTGGCCGGGGACGATTACCGCTTTCTGCTGCGCGAGAAGGATTTAGACGGATCCATCCGCTACGGAAACCTGCAGATGTGGCTTCACGTGACAGAGGAGCGCCGGAGGATGGTGGAGCGCGGTTTCCTCCCGCAGCCTCCGTACGTCGACGACCTCTGCGCACTGCCTGACCTGAACGAGCGCACTTTGCTGGAGAACTTGCGTGGGCGCTTTCGGCAGGAAAAGATTTACACGTACGTCGGCGGGATCCTGATCGTCGTCAACCCCTTCAAGTTCCTGCCCATCTATAACCCCAAATACGTTAAGGCAAGACATTGCAGGCACAAACAGTCTTAAATCGAAGCATCGCAATTTATTCAGAGATTATCGGAATGTGTCGCGATTCTCTATGCAATCAATTCTAAGCTTAGTTTTGACCAGAAGATGGCGCTGTGTGCTTTTAGAAATGGCCGTACTCTGCTCGCTTCCAGTTCCTTAAGCCCTAAACAAACTTAACGATTTTCACCAGTCCCAGACAAAAGATCGCGAAACTATCGTGCTAGTTTCTGTGATCATGGCTCATAATCAGTGGTCCTGTGTCATACAGCATTCAATTATGGCCGACTAAAGATATCCTACGATACAGCATGATCATCTCATAGTATGTTTGCTGATACGATTCACATTTACTGACCAACCAATAAAAACGCAGCATAAAATAAATGCAACGTTGTCTTAAAACATAAAACTGCTTATGTCATGCTCCTCTTCTCTTTTTTTTTTTTTAGCCATGTTTAATAGATTCAGGGATCTTATAAAATCGGAGGTTTAGGGCGCCATCTGCTGTTAAAATATGAGCTCAGAATCGATTCCAGAGCGAATCGTGATGCATTCCGATAATCTCAGAATCCATCGGTTAAACTCGATGCATCAATTTATTGTCCCAGCCATATTTTTCATACACTTGTCAGTTTTTATTTATTTACTTATTTTTTTTAGGAAGTATTTATTTTTTCAGATTAGTGGAAAGAAAACACTAAAGTACGCTTAAATGTTTTTATATCTGTTTGCGTCTATCGATTGCAATTTTTACTCTAAAATATGTATATATTTAAAGGCTGTTTCCATCCTTTTCAAAAACCTTCACTTTAGTAGCACTTTAGTTCAACTTTACTGTTTTATTACAGTCTATATTCTGGAGGATTTTGTTCTTAGGTTCTTATGTGAGCCTGTAGCACAAAAGCAGTCATCAGTAGCACATTTGTAGCTAAGTTCAACAATACATTTTATGTGACAAAATTACTCAAAATTTCTCCACTTTTTCTTTTTTTTTCTGCCAAAAATCATTGGGATATTAAGTAAAGATCATGCTCCATTAGGATATTTAGTAAATTTCCTGTCATAAACGTATCAGAACGTAATTTTAGATTAATATTATTCCTTGCTAAGAACTTATGGACACCTTTAAAAGGTGATTTTCTTTATTTAGATTTTTTATTATTTTTGTTGTAAAATAGTTTTAAATATTTCAAATAGTATCCCTGCCAAATATTGTCCTATCCTAACAAACCATAGATCAATGAAAAAGACTGTTATGTCTGATTTTTTGGTCCAGGGTCTCATGAATAATTTGCCTGGTTTTTATACTAGATTTTTTTTTTTATACTAGACGGTTTTTGTTCTAGATATATGATGAGCAGATTAGTGCATATTTAATAGGATATTTTATAAACTTCTATTAAATACATACACATATATATATATATATATATATATATATATATACGTAAAATACGTAAAATACTCCTACATATTTAAACATAACTTCATAATTCATGTAATACAAAAAAGGTTTGTAGTGAGCTGTGATATTTGTTCATAATTTCCCCCCCCTCAATTAACCTGGTGGTGTCTCACTTTAAGATGTATGATAAGCAGCGTCTGGGGAAGCTGGAGCCGCACATTTACGCGGTGGCCGACGCAGCGTATCACGCCATGCTACAGCGGAGAAAGAACCAGTGCATCGTGATCTCAGGAGAGAGCGGCTCGGGGAAGACGCAGAGCACCAACTTCCTCATCCACCACCTGACGGCGCTCAGCCAGAAGGGTTTCGCCAGCGGCGTGGAGCAGATCATCCTCGGAGCCGGACCTGTGTTGGAGGTGAGGGTGGTTTTAGTGCTCATAAGGCGTTTTTCAGTGCCTCGGTTTGTTGCTGTTGTCAGTGAATGAAGGTATTTCCACCATAGGTGCTTTCCCCAGGAACTTTAGAAGGATTTTGGGCTGGTACCAGGATCTAAATAAAGTTCTGGGTAAACATTTGCCTCTCAGAACGTGCTTGCTCTCAGTGTACAGTAAGAATCATGTTACAAATTATACATAATTATATAAAAATTATATTAAAAAAATGCAGTTAAAATCTACTTAAAAATATAAAATAAGGCATTGTTTTTCACTAAATGAAGACATATATCAAAAGAATATGTACCAAGATTTTTTATTATTTTTTGTTTAAATATTTCAAATAGTTGTATCCCTGCCAAATATTGTCCTATCCTAACAAACCATACATCAATGAAAAAGACCGTTATGTCTGATTTTTTGGTCCAGGGTCTGATGAATAATTTGCCTGGTTTTTATACAACATTTTTTTCTTTAAATAAAATTGTGAAAAGTACAATTTTTTTCTGGCTGTTGTCAGGATTTATGAAGTGAATACATCCAAGAGATATCCAAAATACTCTCTGTAAAAAAAGAATATGTACCAATATAACAGTACATTAAAATGAAAATCATTTTTTATTTACATGTACTTTTTTATAAAAGCATTTCTATATTTCTAAACTGTGTTGATTAAAAAAAATCCCAATTTTTGCCAGCAAAAACTTTATTAGCATATTATGAGTGTTGAATATATGGTCCATCCCTGATTGTGGTGGTTTTCTGTTCATCCTGAAAGGATCCTCTCGTATGAAACTGTCTTGACCTGAAATCAGACTTGTCCCGGTTATCCATCAAGCATGGTGTTGTGGTTTTCTTCTCTGGCGTGTTGTTTCTTCACTCTCTTCATCCTGAGGGTGAGAATTACAAGACTTTCTCACTGTGAAGCTGACCTACAGATCTGAACGAACGTCATAGAGCTGAAGCTTGAGCCTGAAAGTGTCTGACAGGCTTCTCTTTTGGACATGAAGCGATGGGTTGTTTTTTGCACAGTGTTCTTCGTTCAAGAGTGTTTGTACCAAACGCAAGAGTGTTTGTTGGCTAAAGTTCAGTTTCTGCTGTTTCGGACGACATAAATAAGACTGAGAACCGCAGAAAATATGCTGCTCTGCGTCTCTGTTTATGCTGCATGTCGCTTTAAACACAGAAATAGAAACACTGGCTCTTCGTAGAGTTATGACAAGTATTTCAGCACGCAGATGGGAACGCTTTTGTTTGTGTTTGTGATGTCGTTGTGTGTGTGTGTGTGTGTGTGTGTGTTTTAACACATACCAGACAGACGTTGTAACTGAGATTCTTCTTGACTTGCCAAAAGCAGACTGTATTTGTCGGACGCACATGTCAGTTGTTTCAGATTTAAAATGGTCATATGATGTTGCTAAAAAGAACATTGCCATTTTAGGTTCAAAAAACAGATTTTCCACATACTGTACATTATTGTTTTGAGGTGTGCTCTGATTGGCCAGCTATCCAGTGCACTGTGTTTGGTCGAATACCTTAAGCATGTAATATAAATGTTACGCCCCTTACTATAACGAACTCCCGTTTGAAGAGTAAGTAGCAGCTTCTTTTAATAAGAAAACCTAACTAAAGGTTGTGAGTGGTCAGCAGCAGAGGTAGAATTGCCTCTCTTTCTAGTCTCTGTGCACAGCCAGCATAGACTGCTCTGTCAGGTTCAGGAATCAGTCCTCCGGAAATGTGCTGAACACACTCCAATATTTGTGTTCAACTGTTCTGCAACAGTGTTGGAAACACAACTTAACACTGATTTCTAGTCGTGTCCTCTTTTGGAAGCACAAACAAAGTAGTTTGACTTTCACAACGACACACAGCATCTCCAGAACATGGCACATGCAGCAACACTACAGACAGAATAATAGCTCCGCCTTCTTTCTTGAAAATTTAAAATCGGAGGCATGTAAAAAAAAATAAAAAATTATATATATATATATATACACACACACACACACACACACACACACACACATATATATATATATATATATAAATATGTATGTGTGTGTGTGTGTGTACATTTTTTAAAATAGGTTTAATTTACTTTTAATTTAATTTATTTTTTGTATTTTTATTATCATTGCTGTTTATTGTAAAGTCATGTTATATTTTATTTATTCTTTCCATCTAATAATTGTAAGTAAAATGTTTCAGTAGTTTCAGTTGACGGTAATAACACTGCTTTGTGAGTGATTTAAACATGCAGTTTAGATTTTGCAGAAGTGACACTGGCACTGTGGCGGGAAACATGGTTACCGTGGTAACCATAACTATAACTACTACTTTAGGAACCTAACAGCAGCATGATGTCATCGTTCACTACGCTGACTAGATTTAGTGTGTTCATGTTTGATGTTGGGTGAATCTGACTGCTGAGGTTTAAACACACTGACATTTCACACACACACACACACACACACACACACACACACACACAATCCACTTCAGTTACATTAACATGCCTTCACATTACAGGGTATGTTAGTCATCCTGTGAGCAAACTATAGTAACTCATGACTAAACACACACACACACGCATGAAAGGCCTAAAATGCAAGTATAAATACGCACACACACATTTCTTTACAAAATCTTTGCATGTGATTTGCATGCAGCCCTGTTGTAAAGCATTTGTGTATTACAATGAATAAATAAAACTAACTTTGATTACAATAAGCAATTAGAAATAGACTTTAAAAAAATAAACAAATACAAATAAACACAGTTAGATTGAAATAAATGAAGAAATATATAAATAAAGTACACAGTAAAATTTGATTTAAAAAAAGTTAATAAATCTTTCAGTTTGCCTCTTAAAAGCAGCAAACAGCACACAGTCGATGACATCATTATGTGGCACAGCGCATTTTATTCAAGGGGTTGTTAGTTTCCATTAGATGGCTTTAATACGGTCCGCAGGGACATTAATGATGCTGAGAACAGCCGCTTGATCAGCTTTTACGGGAATGTTGGGATTCAGTGTGTCAGAATGAATCGCTTCAGAAGAGTCTTTCTGAATCTGGATATTATTTAGTGTTTCTTTCTCATTGTGCTGGTTTTGTAAAATAAGATGAGCTTTGGTCATGTGGGAATGTTGTCGACTCACACGTGTGTTTGGCTGTCAGTTACAAAATCCTTTGGATTTTAAACTCCGCGGCTCTGTTGAAAATGAAGAGCTTGCACGCGCAAAACGCACTGCATGTGAACGGCCCCTAAGCCTTTGGTGACACATACACCATGAAATTAAATAGTGGATCTCTCCCCTGGAAACGGTCTACAAACACGGGACGCTCAGCTTTCATGATTTGAAATGGCTCAAATCTACTTTTTATTATGTAATTAATCAATAAATACCATCCAAGGCTGACTTTGCCAAAACACTATTTTTTACCGAACCCTTACAACCCTAAAATATATATATATATATATATATATGTATGTGTGTGTGTGTGTATATATATATAAATATATATATATATGTGTGTGTGTGTGTGTGTGTGTGTGTGTAAACATTCGACTACTTAACTAGTTTAGATTTTGTTTCAAATTGTATTTTTCATATTTCAATAATATACTAATACAACAATATACTAATATTATACTATGCCACATGATATTTTAATATTTAAAAATACAAAAATAGATTTATCTAATAAATTATTACATTTATTTATTTTAATTTTATTATTAATACTAGTATATTATTTAAAAAAAGTATACTGTGATAATTTATCAGATTATTTAAATTAATATTTTACTTTTTTAAATCCTGATTTTTATATGTATGTATGTGTGTATATTATAATTTTATATATGCTTTTACAAAATTTGTATTATTTTATTTCAATACCATAATAATGTTTTATTAATATTGGTATATTTAAAGAAATATATATTGGAATATTAAATATTAGAATATTTTAGGTTTTCAAATGTACTTCTTTAAATTTGAATGAATAAAAAATGATCGAATAAATCTATTGTTGCTGTGATCAGTGGTGTATTCTCGTGGGACGGTAATCACTGGAGTCTCTGTCAGCTGATGTCTTTGTGTGTTTTATTCGTCTGGTGTGTATCTGTTGGGACACTGTTTTAATGCAGTGAACAGGGTCCTCAGGGGCCCTTGAATCTTTGGCTCTTGAGGTATATGCTTCTCTCTAGGTAACCTGTGGAAAGACATCTAACTAGTTCTAAATCGCTCCATGAGGAGCTCCTTCTACAGTCTGGAGCTGGTTTAGTCAGGACAGTGCACAGAAACCAGTGCTCGGGACCCTTCAGAAGAGCGTGTCGCTGTAATTGTGACGTTGACTTTTTAACATAATGAGTGTTTTCTTGTCGGAGAACATCAGACCTGACTGAACCGTTTAGACGCGTTCCTCTTCGTGCTTCCCTCGCAGAGCATGTGTTATCTGTATCACACCCACATACAGTCATCTGAACACGCTGTACTGAGCAGAATCATTATTCCTGCGCTGGACGACACTCAATAGCCTTTTATTTCTGTCTGTCTTTTGCTTCGGCCTGAGTCTCAGTGGCTGGACCGACAGGAAGCTGAAATCAGCAGCACTTCCTGTCTGAGTCTTGTTCCCATGGTTTGATTTTAGAAAAATCACAGCTCAAAATATCTTTTCAGTACATGGTAATTAATTAATTAATTATGTTTATTTTTTATGCTTGTTATATATTTGAATAATTATTTTGATATTTGTATACTTTTCATATTTTATTTATCTTTATTTGTTATGATTGTAGATATTTTTATTTCAATACTTTAAGTGAAGTTTTATTACTTTTCTTATATTTGTATTTTTATATTTCTTATTGTTATATTTGATTTATTTCTATATTTGTTCTAAATTATTTTCATCTTAATTGAAATTAATTTGTATTACTTTTTATATTCTTAATGTAATTTGTCATTTTTTTTGTACTTGTTACTTCATATTTTTAGTTTAGTAATTTAAATGTAATGCATATTATTTTTTCTATTACATTTTATATTTTTTATTGCTTTTTTTTCTTTGAGACATATTTTTGTCTTTATCTCTCTTTCTAAAAAATTCTATTTATCTTTTATATTTTATGTACTTTTGTATTTGTAGTTACTCTTTATAATTTACACATATTTATATTTAATATATTTTTATATAGCTATATATCACATATCTTATTGTAATTAATTTTATATATTTTTTACTTTTTTATGTTTTTAATATTTAACTTTCAATATTTATATTTTCAAAATACTATATTTTATATAAACACGTAGGTATTTATTTTTATTTTTTTTCTAATAATTTATGTCACTTCCTTGTACCTGTTTTTACTCTGTTGAAATCTGCTGTGTGACGGCAAGTTAAAGTCTGACGTTAAAGTCTGGTTTAGAGCCAGTTCTTCTCTATCAGCTCGTGTCCGTGCAGCTGTTGTGGACTGATGTTTGCGTGTGAACTAAAAACACAGCGGCATGCTGCAATCAATCCTGCACACTCCAGTAGTAGCACCCACACACACACACCACTGCTTCACCAGAGCGCTTCGTTTGACGAGACCTTCAGGGTTGTGTGGAGTCACATAGTTTCTTCTTCACGCTCACATGAACCACAAAGATGCTCACTGTAGCAACTGCACAGAAACTGACTAAAAGTGTTATTTGCATTACAGATGATTGTGATTGTATGATACTCGTATATAATCATCGGCTGGTGCTATTCTGAAACTCCCAGAACACAATTCTGTTGTTTACTGTTTTAAAGTCTATTTAATAACTTGTTTGCCCTGTAGTTTAATTTGTTGAACTTGTTGAAGCTGTTTTGCTCAGCTCCCAGGTAACATTTCACCCCAAAATGAAAGGGAATTAAAAAGATATATGTATATATAAAGAGAAAATACATGATTTTAACTGTTGTTCAGTTTATGTCCTGTAGCTTGGAGCTTGCACTGTAGTTCAGTGCTTGTCATGTAGTTAAAAATGTCATTTACTCTATGTCCTGTAATGTAGGTTGAAAATACTGTCCTGTAGTTTACAATCTATCAATTTTGAGTTTGTGCTGTAGTTCAGAAGAATCTATCCCGTAGTTCAGTCTCTCAGAGTCGTTCCTGTAGTTAGAGTTTGTGCTGTAGTTCAGTGTTTGCCATGCAGCTCAGAATCCAACCTGTCCTTTCATTTTTATGTTCTGTAGTTTAGATTGAAGATACTGTCCTTCTAGTTTACAATCTTTCAGTTTTGAGTCTGTCCTGTAGGTAAGGAGTTTGTGCTGAAGTTTAGTGTTTGTCATTTAGAATCTGACCTGTTCTTCTAATGCTAGTTCTAATGTGTTTAGGATGATTCGATGGTGATATAAAATAATCTGTAAGTATCTCTGACATGTCCTCTCTCTCTCTCTCTCTCTCTCTCTCTCTCTCTCTCTCTCTCGCTCTCCTCTTTGTTGTACGTCTTGAGGGAGTCTTGAGTGCGAGATTGAGTTTCATCTGCAGAGCAGCACAAATGCGATCAGAATTTTAGATGATCTTACAAACTGCTGTGATTGTATGTCATTGTCATCATTTAAGCACATCTGCAGTGAAGCGACGCCCTCACACACATGATCTGTAATAAAGACTTCTGTCTGTGTCTAGCTCCTCTAACAAATCCTCCCTTAATGGCTGTTGACTTTATATCCACCAAGAAACTGAATAGTGCATAATGTTTTCATAAGTTCTACATACTGTATGTGTATCACTTTTTTCTGTTTATGTATTTATTTATTTATTGTTGTCTTTTCATTGCTGTATTATTAATCAGTTGACTTATATTAGTATTTGTATAATTTATACATTTTTGTTTATTTTCATATTTTATTTTATTGTTTTTATTTTTATATATTTTCATTTCTTATGTTTCATATTCCATTAGCTAAGTAGTAGTTATTTTTTGTACTTGATATTTTTGTTACTACTTATATTTTTACTTTTAGGTGTTATTACATTTTTATTTATTTTTATATTACTTATATAAAAATGAATATAAATGATAAAATAATTTAATGTTTTCTTTTTATATATCTTATCATCATCATTTAGGCCTTAGTAGAATAACTTAATTAGTTTGCTTTTTAATATTATTATTTTGTTACTTTTTTTTCAAAAACAACAAAAATTGTGTCAAATTTATATTAGCATGTTTTTATTTTTATGTTGTGTGTGCGTTTTGATATTCTATATTATTCTTTTATATTTATTATATTCATTAGATTTTTTTTGTCTTCATTAAGACACGCCCACTTTCCTCCATCCAATCAGACCCTTATATTCTCTTTCATTTAATATCATATTTGGAAATTCACATTACAGAAGTGAGTACAGAAGGAGTTTTACTTCTGTAAATCGCTCATTTTCTTTAGAGATGGTGTGGGTTCATCTGTCATGAGTCATGACTAGCTTTATATAACAGTGTTTAATTATAAAACAATAGAAATGGATGGTATATCCTGATATATCTGCGTGTGTGTGTGTGTGTGTGTGCAGCAGTTCCTCTCGTAAAGCAGAACAGAAGTTTGACTTCTCTGAGGCACTACAGAAGGAGAACTTAACATTTAAATGAATCCATGAATTATTCAGTGAGTCCAAACCCACCTTCTGACTTCTGCTTTAGCCTCTGTCTTCAGTCTGTTTGCTGTCCTACGATGTATATAAAACTTATTGATTATATAATATATGATAATATATATTATCTATATGATCTCTAAAGTGTGTTCATGCTCCACAACAAACACATATGAGAGAAATAATGGAGTGATTTTCCTATTATTTCTTGATCACACAAAAAAACATCTCTCTTTATGTGTGTTTTGGGCTGTGATTATTTAATGGACAGAAAACAAATGGGATCATATGACATTTATATATTTTATATATTATATATATATATATATATATATGTGTGTGTGTGTATGTGTGTGTGTGTGCAAATTTAAAAATAAATTACTAAAACTTCTTGAATTTAACCTGTGTGCAGTTTTGCCACATCCTTTAGCGAACTTCGTGTCACACTTGCAGGCTGCACAGTGGGTCCTTTTTGAAGTGAACTACCAATCCCTGTAGCGCAGACATTGGAGCCCTCTGTCGGTAAGGAATAGTAAGATGGCGGATCGAACACTTCCGGTGGCTTCACTGCCTGACGACAGTTTAGAACGCAACGAGCGATCCAGTCATTATATATAGATCAGTGCTTCTAATACATTAAGATACTAATACATCTGAAGTCATATATCTAAAATCACTTTTATTTAACTTGAAATGTTGAAAATGTATTAGTATTGGTAGTGAATGGATCCTAATTTTACTTAATTAATTATATTATATTATTATTTGTTGCAAAATGAATAGTTTGATATTGAAAGTTGTTGTTTTTGTACAGAATTAACTGACTTTTGTGTAGTTGTAAGGCTTGGTGGTTGTAGTTAATGTCAGTTTTAGCCCAAGGCTTTTTAATGCTATGCCTTTGTGTGTGTAATTGCATATTAGAGGTGTGTGTGTGTGATCACACCTAGTGTTGACCCATATAATATCTGAAGTACACAGTGGCATCTATCATGACCGCTGTGCGTTTAAAAACACATCCAAAGCAAGCACACAATTAAAACACTTTTTTTCTTAAATTAGAATATTGTGTCATGATGAATTGTGAACAGTAACTTTTAGTTAGTACTTAGTTTAATGTCCATTTCATTTGACTGACTGTCACATTAGTAGCTTTTTCTTGCATCATGTCTTGCGCTGATCTGAGGTCTGTTTTGTGACGCACGACGGCTCTCGTCTGTGAGGGGTTTTGGTGAGTTTGTAGATTACATTACAATTGCACTTTTGTACAACTGTAAATATTTTAATTCTTTAAAATTGTTAAAATATGTTTTTAATATGTATTTTTAGAATATTATTTAGAATATTTTTATTTAATTTATAATTAAATATATTGTTATTAAATATTAAATATAGAATATTAATTAAAATATAATTTTGCCTACAAACTGTTTGAGATGTTAAAATATTATTACAATATTTTCTACATAATATATTCTACAAATATATATATATATACATAGAGAGAGAGAGAGAGAGAGATAATTTTTTTTTTCCTTCAAACACTTAGAATTCATATGTTGAGTAATTTTAAAAATTAATCAAATGTTTTTCAATTTATTTTGTAAATGTTATTTGTGTTTAAAATATAATCTAAATATTTTAAAATACATAATTGAAAACTTAATTGAAAAGGCCCAGTTTCACAAACGGGGCTTAGCTTAAGCCAGGACTAGGCATTAATTCAATTAAGATATTTAAGCAACTTTTACAAAAATGTCTTATAAGAAAATATTACAGGTGAGCATCTTAACACAGAACAATGACACTGACATGTTTTAAGATATGTGAGAGCAAGATGTTTTCATCTGAGACTATTTGAGCTATTTATATTTTTGTATGCGTGTGTGTGCATGTGTATATATATATATGTATGTATGTATGTATGTATGTATGTGAAAAGACTGTTTTAGTTTGGTAGTATTACCGAGGTAAAGAGCAAAAGTGCGCATCTATTAAAGTGTCAGTAGTCAAACGCAGTGACCCTTCAGCCTGAAGCTGTGACAGCGTAATTAACCCGTCAGTGTCCGGCCGTCCTCGTTTAACCAGCAGGATCTTCTCTGTCCAGCAGCGAGGGTGTGAAGCTGTGCTTGTCTTGTGTTGGTTAACAGAAAGTGACAGTGTGGAAATGGCCCCAGGGCCCCTGCTGAAGATACACGGCCTGTCTTGACAGAAACCACAGAGAAACTCTATTATGGAGCAAATGCAGAGGGAATAAACTGTCAAACCACACGAGAGACGAGACACACTGGAGTCATTCCAGCACATTAGACACACACAATCTGAATTTATATACTGTGTGTGTATATAGTATGCAATAGCTTTATAATATTTGTACACATAGTCTGCTAAAATTTTTCAACAATTAAAATACTATTAAACAGCTTATATACTTATCTAATTATGTTTAAAAAATTATAATATAATGACATTATAATTTAGCAATTCTAAAACTATTTAAAATATACTTTTATTTTTTAATTATTTAAATATTTTATTTTCATGATGTAGACAAAGAGGCTAAACTTAAAAAACTTAAATTTAATATGTTTTATGCATATTAAATAAAAATATCAAAATATATTTTTTTAAATATGAATTAATATTTTTTAAATGGTCATTTTTAATAAATTAGGAGACTGGCGGACATAGAGACGTTCTCACGCATCATGCAGTATAAATAATATTCTGAGGTACTTCAAAGTATACCTTACTGTACCATTGTCCATAAATAATGGAGTAAAGAGTGTTTTTCTTCAGGCTGCTGTCCCAGTCGAGCACTGAATCTGGGTGGTCTGAGCGCACCTCCAGCTCTCCTGATGAAGGTTCTGCAGAGTTCAGCCCTGTTTATCTTCACTTCATCATGTTCACACGTTTCTTATCGTTAATCAAGTGTCTCACATATTTGCCCTCCACTTCATGTGGAGCAGGCTGTGTTTGTTTAAAGCTTCAACTCCCTGCGTTTGGCTCGTCCTGCAGAGAAGAGGCAGCTTTAGACTTTCAGCTACCAAACAGGACATTTCATCTTATTTTATTTGTTATTTCTTCTGTCATTCAACCACATAATGTAAATTTAAATATTTGTTTTTATATTATTTTTAAAAATTGTGATTATCAATCAAATAAATGTTTTCACACATATTCTTACATACATTTAAATTGAATTAATTTTTATAATATTTTTAAATTCTATTTTAAATATTTTAAGGCAGAGCTTTTAGCTTTTAAATGGGACATTTTATCTAGTGATTCTTTTATTTATTTTTTAAGGCTTGAAAATTCAGCTTCCAACTGTAAATTTACAACGATCAGCTGGATGTGCCAGCACAGCTTTGGATGGCACTCCAGGGGCCTGTTTCAGAAAGGAGGTTAAGTGGAAACTCGGAGTTTGTTAACCCTGAGATGAGAGAAACTCTGAGTTTTCCATTTCAAAAAGGCAGGTTTGTCAAACCCGAGAAAGCAGGGTAACTCAAGCCTGTTTCTGAAAGAATGGTAACTTTAACTTCAGTTTCCGTGCTTAGTAACCTAACCTGGTCAGGAGCAGAGCTCAGAGTTTCTGTCAGTCTCCTCACCTCACTTTTTTATAGACACAGCGGTATTTCTCGCTGTAGCCTTAGTCATTCAATGCCCACATTACAGACACAAACAGAGAAGAAAGTTACGAGAATGGCTTGTCCTTTTTTGGAGGATCCCATAGATGAAGAGGCTCTTTTCATTCGAAGAGAATTACATTTACGTCGGGCAAGGATTTTAGACCCAGAGTGGATCTTTTTGTCTTTTCCCTTGTAACGGTGCTATTGTGTGGTTGAGCTATCCGGGATAATCGTAAAAAATGTGTGACAAGTAGATACTAGATACTAGCACCTGAAAATTAGTAACCAATTGTGGGGTTTCCTTTTCATTTTTGGGCTCAAGTTCCATCTTTAAGTCAAGTAAAGTTTGAGTGCTGATTTATATGTTGAATCATGGTCTAGAGGTTCAAATACAGCATAAGCACGCGGTCGACCCGGGTTTGCTTCCCGTATCCATCGGAATGTTTTTTTTTTTTTTTGCTTAAATAACAAATTAAATAATTGTTTTGGGCAACCACCATTACACCCCATAGCGCTAATTTTTTTTGTTTGAGCGTTACAGTTTTTCATTGCTATCAATTAAGTTACGTATATCCATAATCTAATCCGTTCTTACATCACTAAAATTGCCCATCGTGGCCGTGCTCTTACATTTCTTTGCTAATGAAAGCTTTCTGTATCAGGGATGCAGAGTAAGTAAGGCCACTGTATGCACTGTATGTATTTAAAATAACAAACAAAAAAACCATGACATGCTCAAACCTTACCTGATTGAATTGTATTTTTAAATTTAATTTTCAGCTTCTGCCATGTTATTTTAATACCTGCAGGATTGCACCTACATGACAATTACAATTAGATTCAATAACATAGTTTTTACCTTTGATATTACTGCAAAAAATAAAATTAGCTCATAATAATATTTATAAATAATATTAATATTTGCTTCAAATCATCTCACTGATCTTCAACAGGGACATGTACTGTAACTAGATTGTAAAAAAAAGTCAACAAACGTCACACATTACATTACTTATTTTTAATTATACTTAAATATGTGCTCATATTTGATGTAATTTTGCATGAGCACATCAAGTTCAGCTGGAGGAAAAAAATGCCAACCTCTTTTTTCAGATGTTGCCATGGTGACTCGTAATATCTGCCCTCCATTGATAATGGCGCATTTAGAGTCATGGTGTGCACGCTTATCTCTGAGTTAGTTTACTCAGAGTTGATTGATCTTACTCAGATCAGCTGTTCTGAAACGGAAAACTCTGAGTTTTTAATCTCTGGGTTGATCAACTCAGAGTACAAGTTTAAACTCTTGAGTTGAAACAGGTCCCAGGGGTCCGTTCTTCGTACCTGGCTAACTCAGTTAGCTGGATTTGTTGTGGATTTGTCCTGATCTTGGATCGTTCGGTTTTTCGAAGCTCATCCGGGGCTTGCTGTCGTAGCAACAGGTCCGTAAGCTTGAACCTACTCGGGAGCAGGTTTATTTCATGTAAACAGGATTTAGGCTGCGCTCTTGGCGGGTTATGATTTGTTGAAATGGCGAGGTCACACCTGATTGGTTAAAGAGCACGACTGATGTGGACTGACTCACAATGGTTCCCAAACAATGTATATATATATTAAAAAATATAATATAATTTTATTTATATTTTTATATTTTAGATGTATAAAAAATATAAATAAAATGAAAAAACGTAACATGGGCAGCACTAACACATTTAATTTGTTGGCTACTGTTTGCCACCCCTCTCTCCTGGCTTTTGCAGCATTTACTGTGTTTATTAAAGTTTGAAATTTACGACTGCGTTTTAGTGCCACCTAGGAAAAAAAAAAAAAAAGGAAAGAAAAAAGAAACCAAAACTATGAGCTTAAAGTCAAATATTTAGAGAATAACATCTTTAAAGAATAAAGAGCACTCGGAGATATCCTCTGCTTTTTCAAATCTGGCAGTTTTATAGTGAAAGACAAACAATATGGATATTATAACCTGACATATATATTGTAGCCTGACATACAGATGGAATGGCTTTAGTTTAAGCGGCAATGTAAATCAATAATTCTCCCGATTACAGTGAGACTTTTATTGAAATTATATCGTAGTCTATAGCTTGTTTTCTCATTCCTTCTGATGTTCCTTCACCTTTATATCTTGCTATACACTTCAAACAAAGAGGAAAAACGCATTCATTTGAAAGCTGAGCTGATTTATATCAAAAGCAACTAAGCAGAAAATGATTGTGATTGCTGGGTGTCTGACAAGCTACAAATAATGAATATGTATATATAATACAGCGATCTGATCATTAAAGAGCTTGAACAACTCATTACTGTAAAACACGATATAAAACTGAAGCTGAGAGTTTGTTTAAAAAGTACTAAAGGGACAAATCTTATTGCTATTGGGTGGCGCACTATAACAAATCAAATGGAAGACATGAAATATTTCCATGCATATGTCCCCGGGAATATTACACTCAATATCATTTCTGCTAATAATCCCACATAAATGTCTCTGTGGTGTATTAAAAAGGAGTTAAATAAGAAAGCTAGTGCCCTCCAAATGAATGTGGACTGAGTGTGTGAGCTGATGTTAAAAGTTGTTCCTGCTCTGCGTTTTCCACGAGTTCGTAGATCCCATCCTAGTAACATGAAGTGGCCGCTTGGACGCAACAATATTCAAATATGCTTAAATTAATTTAATCTAAATTCAATCTAGTTTTTAGCAATAATCCTAGACAACTCAATCCAGCTATACTAATCATCAACAGCTAATCCGGAGAACCGGATTAGTGAGCTCATGGTTAGCACGATGATCTCATCTTAGATGTCTCAATTCAAGAAGAACGAAGAACGGACCCCAGCTCTCCATGAATTGTGTATGTGTTTGTGACTGTTTTCACTCATGGACTCATATCAATGAACTCCGCCCCGCTTGTCAGTTGTCATGGTGCTTCATTGCAAGTCTCCACCCCCTGACCTGGTTTTCAGTGTACAAAGCCTCCCTAAGTTTGAGTGTTTGTCACGGACCATTGTCGATGTATATTCCAATGTTTTCCCGTCAACCCTAGCCTTGTTTATTCGTGTTCCCGTTTCCAGTGTCTTCTGTCTTTTGGATTACCTTTTGCCGACTTTCTCTGATATTCTTGCTGTCTCTTCCCCTGGACTGATTTACGGTATTTGACCATTGCTTTGTTTCTGCCTCTGTCTATGTCTCCACTGAATCACTTTGCCGGCGCTGAACTTTGCATGTAATGACCCTGAACCTTATTAAACTCACTTGCACTTGAACTCGAATGCCTCACGTCCCCTTAGTGACAACATGTTTGTATATTTTTTTTTCAAACTTGCTATAATACATTTTTATTGATAGAATATATATATCAGCTAATGTAATGTACAATATATTGTATATACAGTATAAATATTAAATGTTTCTTTTATTATTACATTTATAAATATAATTAAAATTAATTAAAATTTAATTGTATCATTTTTTTTTTTTACATTTTTAAAATATTTTGTACATATATAGTTTTCAACGTTTTTTTCCAGTGAAATTTTTATTAAATCCCATTTAAATTCATGTTTTACCTGCTTAAAATAAATGTTTATTTTTATGACATTTTTTACTTTTATTGGAAGATCATAAATACTGTTGTTCAGCTAATATAATGTATTAGCTTTAATTTAATTTAAAGATCATGGCTACAAAATACCCTTTTATGTGTGATTTCTAAATGTTCATCTATTGTCATGAAATTGTGAAGTGAAATGGTGTTTTTGAGATGAAGGAATCCTGTGGAGAAAACAAAGCTCAGGATTTTCTGCTCGGTGTGTTTCTGCATGAGCTGCAGTGAAAGCAGTGGCAGGGACTTGTGGTTCCACATCATAAAGTTTTCATTGAAATGGGTCTCGTCGGGTCAGTGTGAACGGTGCAGAAGGATTTACTCTGAGACTTGCAGCATTTGCAGCTTTATGGCAAAACATTTTTTTTTTTATTCATTGGTTAATTTGGAGATTTTGGGCTTTCATAAAGTGTTTTTTAGACTAGTGTAAAGAAAAGATCCAAAATACACTTTTAAGTGTTTCTTGTTTTTGCACTTAATATATTTGCGCTTATAGATTTCAGTTTGAGTGCTTATCTTTACAGACCATTTCCTTAAAATGACTTTGTTTCTCCACTTCAACAGCACTTAACACACACTCATTTTTTTATGATTATTCCTATCTGTGCTCTGAAGGCTTTTACTGAGGGGTTTATTCATATATCCTTCACTCTGTTTTATTATTGCACTTCATCTTTAGTGGACATTTTATCTAAATTAGTTTTTTTTCTCATCTTTTCTCAGCGGCACTTACATACAAACTCAGCAGATTTATTCCTGTCTATATTCTAAAGGTTTTGATAGAGGGACTTGTACATATTGTTTGAGTTCTTATTATTTTATTGCATTTTATCTACTTGCATCTGTTAATTTTAATTATAATACATATTTTGACTGTTTTCACAAAATTAGTTTTTTCTCCACTTCAAAGGGAACTTGCATAAACCACATTTTATAGATGTATTCCTTTTTATATTATGCAGATTTTTACTGGGAGATTTCTTTATATATTATTCAATTCTGTTTTTCTATTGCACTTTATCTATTTGCCTTTGTTAATTACAATTCTTATCTTTTAAAAGCCATTTTCTAAAAAATGAGTTTTTTCTCCACTTCAGCTGCACTTACATGCACCAAATTTTACAGTTTTGTTCTTGTCTATATTCTGAATGTTTTTATAGAAGGGTTTGTTTATATATCTTTTATCATTATAATTTTTATTGAACTTTATTTGCATCTGTTGATTTCAATTACAAAGGTCATTTTCTGAAATTGAGTTTGTTTCAAAACTTCTGCAGCACATTCATACACCAAATTTGACAGTTTTATTCCTTTTTATATTATGCAGATTTGTACTGAGAGCTTTGTCCATATATCATCTGCTTGTTTTTTTATTGCACTTTATCTATTTGCACCTGTTGAATATAACAAGGGCATTTTCTCAAAATATGTTTTTTTTCTCCACTTGTGCAGCACTTACATACACCAATTTTTACAGTTTTATTCTTGCCTATATTCTGAAGGTTTTTATAGAAGCGTTTGTTTATATATTATTCACCTGATTATATACAACATTTTAATCATTAAAGATGTTATTTGATACTTTAAAGATGTCTGTCTGTTGAAAGTATTTTCTCATTTTTTGGGGTAGTAAAAAGAGAAATCTAAATTTCCCCCAATAAAGACCTTTAACTCTAATATGTTAGCAAAGCACGTTGGCCTTTATGTATTTAAACAGCATTTTACAAACAAATTTGCATGTAGCAATGTAATCAATCAACTGGGGAAGTATGGTATATATATACACTATATTATTATTGCAAGATTATGGCCTCTGGTCTGTTTTAACCACGGAAAACACAAGAGTGACTCCCAAATGAACAATAGCAGAGGGTGAAGGAATCGTTCATCAGACTCAGAGATGTGTGACTAAAAGTGTCTGTTAGTCCTTCGTCACGTTCTGGTCTGAAGATATGAGGTGGAAACCATCTGTACATGGTATATATGTCTCCAGATGAGGCATGGAAAATATTTACAGTGTTTTATTCTACACCATGTTCTTTTCACTTACGTTTCTTTGTTTTTCCTCCTCAGGCTTTTGGAAATGCCAAAACAGCCCATAACAATAATTCCAGCCGCTTCGGCAAGTTTATTCAAGTCAACTATCAGGAGAGTGGGACTGTACGAGGGTGAGATATGCTTTTTCCGTGTAGTCCTATTTGAAAGAAATATTTTTTGACATTGAATGTTATATGATTTGTATTTTTCCTTGATTATTGTTTTCAGAGCTTATGTGGAGAAGTATCTTCTGGAAAAATCCCGACTGGTTTATCAGGAGCACAATGAGAGGTACGTCACAGGATATTATGTATTGTGTTATACCTAAAATTATGAGTTTGTTGTTTTTATTTACATCACTGGGCAGTAATATTACTGGTATATGATTCTCTCTCACAGGAACTATCATGTGTTTTACTACCTGCTGGCCGGAGCAAGTGAAGAAGAAAGAAAAGCATTTCATCTCCTCAAACCAGAAGAGTATCATTACCTAAACCAGGTACATCTGCTCACACCAGACCTGAAACAGATTTACTGTCAAATATGACACCGTATTTACAGTCTGTCTTTGTTCGTTCCTGATAAAAAGCACAACATGCAGAAAAACATCCTCTTAGCTAATTTTCTGAAAAACATGCCCTGCAATCCCTGGCAACACAAAGAGCTGGATGATGCTGAAGCTGTTGCCGGGTGCCGCTGTTGCCATGGTGACAGTCGTCAGCATCAGTGGAGGAGAGATCAGAGTGAACAGACTGCTGGTCGCGTGCAAACACACACACACACTCATGTTGGGTTTTGTGATTTATGAGGACTCTCCATAGGTGTAATGGTGTTTCTACTGTACAGACTGTATGTGGTATTGCCCTACACTGACCCTACACCTAAACCTACCCCTTACAGGAAACTGTAGATTTTCAAATAAACACCATTTAGTATGTTTTATAAGCCTTTTGAGTTACGGGGACACTGAAAATGTCCTCATAAAACACCTACATATTGTAATAGCCATGTCATTATACACATGCGTGTCCTCATAAACCACATAAACATGCACATACACACTTAAACACACTCGTTTACTCTCTCAATCATACACATACACACTCAGACACTCACATACTCATATACACACTAATGGTAGACTCACAATCAGTGACACACACACACTCTCTCACACACAGAGATGGCGTGACATCAGCACTCTTTACTCTGATCAGGATTCATTGAGTTCAGTAGATTTATTCTGTGTGTGTGTGAGAGAGAGAGAGACAGATGAGCATGTCTTTAGCTCTTAACCATCTGTCTGCTTTCCAGATAACAAAGAAAGTCCACAGACAGCACTGGGGAAATTACTGTGAGACCGAGCTGGTCAGTATCAGTGTGTGTGTGTGTGTGTGTGTTTATGTAGAGCTTCTTTCATTTGCTTCCTTCATGTCTCTTCTGCTGCTGTGCGGGTGTCCTGCTGCTGTTCTGAGTGAACAACCAAATCTAATTAGCAGCACTTAATCTGTTTTAATCTGTGTTTGATGAAGATGCAGAGTTTGACTGGATTGGAGTTGTCTTGATACACTCTTGTCTGATTCAGCAGACTCCATCAGTCTCTCAGATCAGCCACTCCGCTCCAAAACACAGTGTGCTGCCTATCTACACCTCACATGTGATCGTGCGTTCTTTTGGACCAAAACAGGGTCTGCAATAATAATAATAGCTGTAATAACTATAATAGTTAATGTTACAACATTACATTTTCTTTAGAAGTTATTCTTAGTGGGAGGATCAGGTTTTCATGTAGAGAAATTTTACTGTATCATGAAAAGGAAATATCAGTATTGTTTAACTTGTATAGCATGGCAATACAATTTTAGTTGCATGTTATTGTTAGTCATGCAGTTGATGAATGACAGTGCAGCAGATTAATTAAGAACACAACTTTCGCATCAGGCTACTGATCTATAATAGAGATTATTAATAATTAATAATTATTAATAATAATTAACAGACGGAGCTCTGATCTGTTTAGGATTGAATTTGTGTGACAGCTCTCTAACTGAAGAGGACAGCAGATGTGATTCACTCATAAATCTACTGTTTACACCAAGTCTGAGGGTTTTCTATTATTTTTGCCTATGAAAGATGACCAAGCCAACCAGAGCAAACATGGGGCGGAGCGACATGTGCAGCCACGCCCAGACGTAGCCCCGCCCCGCAGGCAGGTGTATTAAGGGAACAAGCAGTTGGATGCAATTCATAATCTCAACCACTAGATGCTGCTCAAATTTACACACTGCACCTTTCAGTTGAAGTATATAAAATAAAATAATGACTAAAACGAATTATTACAAAAACAAAACTAATAAAAATTACAAAAACGCAATACAATTTTCTAAAGGTTTAAGTGAAAAAAAAAATCAATTCACGTACTTTATTATCAGGAAAAAAGTAACAAAAGTTACTCATTTAAGAAATAAAGCAAATGAAGTGGAATAAAAAATAAATAATATAAAATAAAAACCTTAACATATTTTGCTTAAGCTGATTTCCTAGGCAGTATATATTAATTACATTTTTAACTTTAAAAATAAAGTGCAAAACAAATATAACATGAATAAAGAAAATAAATAGAATTATTGAATTAAATGTATTTAATTTAATTAAATGTAGTTCAAAATATTAACAGAAACTGTAATAGTAGATTGAAAATACAAAATATATAAGTAGAACTGCCTCTATATTTCACAGAGAGCTGATAAAGTGAGAGAAATGTATCTATATTTAATGAAGGAGTGCTGCTCCTGAGGCTGATGTAGTGAGCACAGACTCAGACGGGTTTGAGCATTCATTTTACTTTAAATGTTTAATATTGATCTGTTTGAATTTATGCACAGACCTGTATTTTAACGGATACCCACATTTCTTTTCTTCTTTTCTTTTTCTATTTATTTTGTGATAAAATAGTGATTGTGTTTACTTGATAATTTTTTTCATTTTGTTTAATTTTCATTTTTCATAAATTTATCATTTATTTTTATTTATATTATTATTTCATTTATATTTTATTTATTTTTAATTTAACATTTAATTTATTAATTTTATTTTTTTTAATTAAATTTCATTTATATTTTTGCATTATATAATATAATATTATTTTTATATCATTTTACTTTTATTTTTTATTTAATTTCTTGTAATTTTATTTATTTATTTATTTAATTTTAAAAATTATATGTATTATTTCAATATTTTATAAATAATTTTACATTATTATATACCTTTACATTCACCGCTTGATTGAGAAACATTGTCACGTTGTAAACTTGTCACGAAATGGAACAGACCCAGTGGTGGGCCCATAAATTTGTATTAAATGATCTCCAATAGTCTATTCTCTTTTTTTCTCGTGGTTGCGCTGTTTATATTAGAGCTTCTATGAAGTCATATTTCAGCGTCATGTTGCTACAATCATAGAACTCTGCCTAAGGCCTTCAGAATCAGCAGAAAAAAAAAATCGGTGAAAACATTGGATTAAAAAAATCCGATTTTGAGTAGGCAGCCCCAGAGCTGTCTAGCAGGCTTGCAGTAACGTCAGCATTTTCTCTTCCTTTGATTGGATGGCCAGAGAGCGGGCTAGCAAACAGTGTCACTATAAATCATATTTGTTGCGAGTCAGGTTCATAGTCACCACGTTACTTTTTTCTTCACCGCCTTGTACGAATTATTTAAATGATTGAAAAGTTGCTCGTTTTTCCCCGGCGAGCTGCTCTAACTAGTATTGTCCTCCCGCAGCGGGGAAACTCGTGAAAACGGAGCAGTAAGAGTTTGTGAAAGTGTTTTTGTTCTTGTTTGTTTTATAGCAATGTTATCTGTAAGACATGTGCCTCAGATAGAGATGATGCGCGGTACGTTTCATAGCCGCAGAAAGTTGTTTGATTGTATTAACTGGGTTTCTAGCTTTATTAGCAGCGTTCATTCTCGTTAATGTTACATGAGATACCTGTCTGTGATCCAGTGCTGTTATACTGCATTTCTGTATTAAGAAGAGTAGCATTAGTTTATGTAGGATGCCTCAGAAGGCCGAAGTGGGAAATGCACTGTCCAAACCCTATCATCAGGCTGTTATTAGGGTGAACAGGTAGTGGTGTGTCTCTCACCGCATCACTTCCTCTGCACACTTCTGTTTCTGACCGTCCTCAATGACTTGTGGCTTTGTGTTTGTGTTTCAATGAGTCAAGTTTCATTTACTATACATCCCTAAAACTTATGTACCTAAATTATATTAAACTGCTTACCTACCATTATTACTGAAATATTATTATAGTGTTATTAATATTTGATACTGTATCTTATTCTTTTAAGAATTTTTATTTTTGACTTTATAATTTTCTTTAATGTTTTAGTGTTTATTTATTTATTTATTTATTGTTATATATATATATATATATATATATATA
>JAUYWG010000066.1:747394-770315 GCA_034779775.1 Enteromius afrohamiltoni | reverse complement strand
ATATATGCACACATATGCTTTCTCATCCCAAAAATCATTAGGATATTAAGATCATGCTCCATTAAGATATTTTGTAATTTCCCTACCATAAATATATCAAAACTTCATTTTAAAATTTTGATTAGTAATTAGTAAGACATCATACACACATTATATATATAACGTAGTAACGTAACGTTATATATAAATAAAATATAAAGGTAGTACATTTAAAAAACATGCTATTACTCTGTGTGTGTGTGTGTGTATATACACACACGACAGCCCACCACACAATCACACATACAGCAATAGCATGTTTATATCTGTAACGTTACTTTGCTATTATGGCTTTAAATGAAACGCTTTAAAGTGACGTCACGTGTACAGGACCATTTCTGTCGATATTTACTCCGGTAAGGTTATTATTGTAAGTGATCGGAACACACACTAATACGACACTGCTTCAGTAGCAGGAGTGTTTCTCTCTTCATGAAGAGCAGTGTTCGGATCCGCGGCACGAGACCTCACCTTACAGTCGTTCCGGACAAACATCATCCCGTGTCCCGGGTACACCGGTGCCGAGCAGAAATAACACTTCTCGATGCGCATTTTCACCGATTATTATGATTTCACTCGCACATGTGTCGCTGCGCTGCGAACACAGATGGAAAAGAGCCCGCGCGTTTCCGCTTCCGCCACATGACGTCATCACGCAGCCCACAGACTGTGCCGCCGCCAAGAGGCGCGGAGAGTCATTATCGGACACGTTACAGTCGCGCTTACTTGTAAGTCAAAATTAAACTCAAACCGAACCAAGGTATGGAATATTCATATAAACAAATATTTGTAAATTAAATAATATACACATTCATATTTTTGTAAATAAAAAAAAAGTTAGCAATACTATTATAAATATTAGTTAATAAGTAAATAATTTTTTAATATTTAAATAAATAGTACATTTGTAAGTTAAATAAGATAAAGTTAATATTTTAGCTACTGAATAAATTCATGTTATAATTTGAACTATTACAAAATTAAGAAACAAGTTCACTTTACTAAATACATTTTAATATATAAATAAGAATTTCAGAAATTAAATATTATGAGTGATTTTTTTAGTTAAAACAATAATTTATTTAAGAAATAAATAATTGTAATAAATTAAAATAAAATGTATTTTTATAAAATGTAAATAAATAATAAATTAGTATATTAAATATGTATTTTTTAACATAAATAGTTATTATTTAGTATTTATTAGTATTTAGTTATTAAATAAATACTTCATAATACATAAATAAAATCCGTCATTTAAATGATTACAAATTAATATTTAAATGATTATTTCCATCTGTGAAGGAAATTCAAGAGCCACAGAAAATATTTTTTGTAATATTTTATTATATTGTGCATTGTTCTGACCACTTTTTGGCACGTAATGGAATCAAACTGGTACAACACACTCAACATGAGGGGCTTAAATAATAATAACACAAATTATTGTAAATCAATAGACAAATCAAACCAATGTTTGAATTCAGATCCTGAAATATTAAACCTGATATTTCTTTGGTACATTCACAGAGAAATGTGTTTGGGTTTAGAAAACAACAACACAAACATTGACAAGAATAATTATAAAACTAACAAAAAATACCAAGTATAATAATGAAGCATTTCACCCCACGAACGCAAAGTGTTCCCCTTCAGGAGCAGACTGAGTTTAGTTAAGAGTTTAATCAGGTTTGATGATGAGCGGACGCGGTCAAAACACATGCAACTCTACAAAAACAAAGCAAGCAGAAGATGTGAAGTCTACACAGGGGCGAGCGTATCAATCTTTGGCTTCTATTAGCGCTCTGAAAGGATGATTAGTGCTGCTTCGGTCGTAAGGGTCTGATTATATTCTCCACACATCACTGATCTCCGACCCAGCGACTGAAGCACACATCTCTTTGGATTCTAGCGTCCGTCACCAAACCTGCGCCACTACCGTCTACAATGGAAAAACCCAAAATCAACTCCATCTTTACCTAGAACGAACGAAAGCTTGGCTACACCAATGATCATGAAGAAATGCGTGTTTCTTTTGGCACTTTTCAAATATACAGAAATATATAGCATCTATCTTTGGAGGTTACAGCATCATTGTATAATTTCTCATGTCACTCTTTGGATCAGATATCTAATATATTGCAAACGATCCTCTCGTCATAAGGCCGTCGACATCTAATAAAGCTTTCAGAGTTTGGTGAACCCACGTCACCACTTGTATCTTTTTTTTTTGGTAATTTTTCACTTATTTATCTTCCTTATGAAACAAAACCTGGAAACACAGAAAACATCCCTCTGTTCATATAAACCAGCAAACAATCAGAGATGTAGAGGAGTTTGACTGTTCTTTGGAACAGATTTGGAGAAATAGCATCAGTGTCTCAGTGGAAGTGAATGGGTGCGTCAGAATGAGAGTCTGATATCCACAATAATCCACAGTCCATCGTTAACGTCTGGAGAAGTTACAAACTTTAAAGTTTAGAGCTGTTTTCTGATGGACTGGAGTGCTGTGGATTATTCTGATGTTCTTTTCTGACGGCACCCATTCACTTCCATTGTGGAACAAGTGATTCTCCAAATCTGATGAAGTAACAAACTCATCCTGATCTCGGATGGCCCGAGGCAGAGCAGATTTTCAGTAAATGTTCATTTCTGAGTGATCTCAAATTATAAGAACTATAAGAACCCAATCCTCCACGGAAGAATGAAAACGCAAACCGCGCACAAAAATCACAAATATAAATGTAAAATATTAATCTTTGTGCGCCACACAACGATAAGCAGCAAACGGAGGTACTTCAACACAAGAATGAAGAATTAAACACGTCTAAACTGAGGAACGAGATTCACTTCTGATCTCAATCTAAACTCAGATCGATTTTAAAGCAGCTTTCATAATCTGAGGCACCTGTCCACTTCATCTTATCTCTTTAAGTGGAAAATAAATATATATACTGTGAGATCACTATTGTTTTCAGATAAACCTGGAAAGATTCAGGGTTTCAATGTAAAAGGAAGACATTTCAGATACTATTTCCAGATGAAACTACACGACGAAATTAGCAAAACCTTTTTTTGTACAAAGTCATAATTTCTCATATTAAACTAGAAAAAAAAGAAAAAAAAAAGAAGTACTTTCTCGGAAACACTTTACAATCAGGTCTCATTCATGAATGCATTAGCTAACATGAGCAATATATAGATATTTAAAAAATTAATAATTTAAAATAATTATTAATTCTTAATGTTACACTGCAAATATATATACATTTTTCAAATTTGTGAATAAAATAAATTTGATTGCTGAAATTAAAATTATTGTATATTTGTAACTTTTTCCTACTTGAATTTACATTACTTGTCATTTCTTTGTAATAATTTGTGGGGTTTTTTGGCTTCAAAAATGTCTAAAAATACATTTACACTACAAAATTACTCTATTAAATTTAAATGTAAATTAATAAAAAGTAAAACTGAACTAAATCTGAAATAAAAATCAATTAAAACTAAACGGTAATATAAAAAATAATGCTAAAATTTAATAAAAATGTTAAAAATATTTTCTTTTCATTGTAATGATTAGAAATGCAGAATTGTTATTTGTGATTATTTGTGAAATGTACTAACAACTTCCAATTGTTTCAAATTAACATATAAAAAAGCAGTTTGGTTGTGTTAGTTCAAAGTTAGTTAACTAATGCTACACAACTTTTAACTTAAAAAACAAAATTAAAAGTTGAGAATAACATGAATTAAGAAGAATAAACGCTGTTGAATTATTGCTAGTTCATGTTAACTAATTTGGTAACCAAATGAAACCCTGATGTAAAGTGTGACCGCTTGGACTCTTTGGATTCAGTGTTCATATGAAAACAACAAAAAACTGAGATTGAGGACGAGCTTCATCAGAAATATGAGGTAGAGAGACAGCAGAACAAAACTCCGTCTCTGTCGCGATCAGACTCGTCTGTCTGTGTAAAGCACATCAGGTGTTCTTCAAAACATTCATCAGTGCTGATAAGAAACGGTCCGGGACCTTCATCTTTGGAACGTTGTGAAGGGAAAAGGTATTAGGAAAGGCTGTGCAAGTTTGTCTTCATAAAGCTATTAAATTCTCAAAGCGTTGAGATTTTTGGCGCAAACATCCAGATCAATGATCTGATCCTGAGGAAAGCTGCAAACTGTGTTTATAGGCCCTGGAATCACAGGCCACGCCCACTTACTCACTGCCAGGCCACACCTACTATCTTGACTGACCGGCCAGTTAAAGTGCTGCAAGCTGAAGGTAGGAGGGAGTTTTCGGTGGCGTTGTGTCTGGATTTTTTGCGTAGATGCTTGGGATGCGTTCGTTCAGGAACGTCTCGTCGTCAGATTTGTACAAGGATCTGTTAGGAGCGGTTTCCGTCTCGTCGTGAGAGAAGTTTCCCGAGTCTGCGCCGCTGGTCTGCGAAGTCTCCGACTCTCCGAGAGGACGATAAACTCGTGACTGCTCTTCTTCGTAACGCAGAACCGTCTTCTCCACTTCGTAAAGAGCAGCGGGATCCTCCATCTGTCCAGCACTAACATCAAAGCTCACCGTCTGCAACACCTGACAAAACATTTGAACCGTTAATCACATACATAATAAAAGTCCTTGTTCATGTAATATATGTGTGTGTACTGTGTATATTTATTATGTATATACAAATACACACTCATACAGTATACATACATAAAATGAAAACTGATAATAAACATGATTTAAAAATGATAGACAATTAAAAAAAACAAAAAACGATTCAAAATGATGAACCCAACAAAATTACTAAAAGGTTAAATAAATACGTAAACAAATAAAATGTATATATTGGACTATAATTGAAAACTATAATAGTATCTCAGTGATATTTAAGTAACACAGCTTCATATTGACATTATATACTTACAATTTATATATATTTATATATATTGGAAATAGATAGAAACCCTGCCAGTATTTAATACAGTAGTATTTAAAATAAAATAAAATGAAACTGATTAAAGCACACAAAAAAAAATCTGCAACTGAAAACTGTAAATATGCTAAAACTGCTAAAAGCATTTCTCTCTGTGACTCACCCTGCTTTTATTTCTATTAGACTTCTATTAGAATTTATATATTACGTTATGCCTAATCTTTGGAGGTCATTCCATGATTATTATTATATTATTGGTAAATAATATAATAATAAAGAGAATCTTACTTTGGCATCAATGAAGTGCATCCTCATCATCGGCGGCAGAACTTCTGCATTCTCCGCCGGCTGCTGATTGGCTGACGACGCAGCACTACGCATGACATCACTCCTATCCTGGCCAATCATCTTAGAGGAAACTGATTTCCTGCTGAGAGAGAACATGATGTTAGATAGCGGTTAGATGTTTGTGTAACGCAGAGCGATGCTGAAGGAGACTCACGGTGTTCGGCTCTTGCTGAGGAGGATGAAGATGCAGAGGATGATGCAGGACAGAGCGATACACACACCCACGATGATGCCCGTCATCGACCTTTCATCCATGTGATACAGGCCACCCATAAAAGCTGCGCAAATCATAAATAACTTTATTAAAACACTTGTGTGCAGTATTAAATAATTAAAATCATATTTATAAACTTGTTTTCACCAACGCTGGAGTTTTCATATTTTTATATATGTGCGAGACAGTAGTAAAGTTCAGCTACAAGTTCATCCCTAATCCTACCCAATACCTAAACTCAATACCAATACCTATCTCACTAACAATTAATAAACAGCAAATAAAGAATTAATTGTGGGAAAAGTGGTAGTTAATAGTTAACGTGTCACCTATTCTTCAGTGTTGATGCGTGTGTGTTTGTGCGTTCTGCACCTGTTTTCTCAGCATGTCTCACGGTGTGCCGGGGGTTTTTTCCCTGCGGTGTTTTACTCTTGATTCTCAGCTCCACGGTGCTGGAAAACGGCCCGTCTCCCGCCTGGTTAGACGCTGAGATCTTCACCAGATAAACATTTCCTGACTCCAGCTTCTCCAGAAGAGCCATGGTGTTAGAGCCTGAAACACAGAGAGATGATGCTCTGATCCGCTCTCACTTCACTCATCTATACTCTCACATGACTAGAGTTTAGAGAAACAGCAGACAAACTGATATATTCATTTGGCACCCGGGGCTGGATCCTGACTGTTATGAGCCTCAGACTCACCTTCTCTCTGAAGGACCTGCCAGTCTCCGGCGAGCCAGGAGCTCTGTGAGGCATACAGGATGGTGTAGTGTGTGATGGACAGGTCCGGCTGATCCGGTTGCTTCCAGGACACCAGAGCCGTGTCTTCCTCGATCAGACTCACTCGGACCGACTGCGGAGGAGACCACGGAGCTGACCGAGAGACACACAAATATCAGCTCACAGACTTTCCTCTGCTGTTACAACAAACACATATGCCTCTGGACTACACTTATTATCATCACTGGAGCAGTTTAAGGCAACACTGCTTAATTTCATTTAATTCAACGTGATGCTTTATACTAAAACAACTTCAGCTGATGTTACTTTGAACAAATGCTTCCACTTCTTATCTTCTGCACTAAAAAAACTATAACTAAAATAAAAACCTTCCAGTAGAGTCCTCTGATAGACCGAGGCGCTCCAGGGACTGTTCATCTGATCCATGTGAAGACGCACCGCAAACTCATAACCGGTGTTCGGCCGGAGACCTGTTACTGTGAGCGTCTGATCAGAGCTGGAGAGAAAGAAGACATACAATAACAAATAAACATTGCACATTTGTAAAATAATGAAAGGAAACAGGATGCCTGTATTGAATGAGCACTCACGTCTGGACGTAGCGTACGGCCGGAGCCTCGGATGGACTTAGGGGCCCGTAGCGGACGGAGTAACTGAGCGGTTTCCCAGAAGTGAATGCTGGGCGGCCCCAACTCAGATGGATTGCCGTGGAGCTGTTTGCTGAGGCGTGGAGGTGGTCCGGAGAAGGCAGAGCGGCCAGACGCCGGTTCGGTGCCGCTGAAAGAAACACAGACACAAGACTTAAAAGAGCTTGAAATAAGAGGAATCAAACTGCTAACAGCTTATCCTTGCACAAAAAGGGAAAACGCTTATTATAGAAATACAGTTTTTTCCAGACCCATTTCTCAATACGTAGTTCACTTTTGCAGAACTCTTCACACAGTGAGCACAACAGAAGTCTATGTGGGCTAAACTTAGGATCAATTATCATTGTTTTGGCACAAAATGATAATGACCAAATGATAATGATAATGACTTCAATGACTACATTTCTCAAATTTCATGATTCTTTTCTTACTCAGACACAACAACTGCCAAACATCTTTGTACGTACAGCACATTTTACACACACTGTTTTCAAAACTTATTCTGCATTGCACAAACAGTTATATTTCAGAAACTAGAAACATTTTTCATGTTGGCAAGCCTGGCTTTTAAAACTGAATAAAACAGCTTTCTCTCAAAAACGTATGTTCAAAACAATAACATAATGCCAAACTGAATAAGACAGCACTATTTTATATTACTATTTTATTTTATATTTTTATATATTTTGCAGTTATAAACAATATTTATTGCAGCTATAAACAGAGATGTGTCCTTGATTTATACAAGAAAACACTGTGTAATGCTACATGTTGTTAGTGTTTTTTTAGTTCATTGTTTTGTGGCAGACAAAGTGTGTTTGTCGGCTGTTAAACTTTGCTAGTGTTCTAGAAGAATTCATTTATTTGAAACCTGAATAAAGTGTTTTGGTAGTTGTAGTGTATTTTGAATGTGAAATGGACTGCTTTGCAGAGCTGAAACTTGGTTAGGAGAATTGTGTGAAGAGTTTTGCAAAAGTGAACTAAGTAATGAGAAATGGGTCCTAACATCTGGGAAAAATTGTAAGTATAAATTCAATTAAATTCACTGCGATTTGTAATGAAGTTGCAATACAGTAAACTATATTAACTTTAAATTCAGTTAATCAGTTCAAAATCAGTATTAAATAACACACTACAGATAAAATCATGTGCTAAAGTATGTTAGTCAACACATCAAAACGCACAACACAGCTTAAAAATTATTTAATGTATCCTAAAATGTTCTTTAAAGTTAATTATAATAGAGTCATAATATGACTCTTAAATGTGCTTAAGTGGCCATAATATGCCACTGAAATATATAAAACTAGAGTTTTTAAATATACGTTTAGAATTTGAAGAACATACAGTGAGGTACAGTGTTTATGTTAGCTTGTCTTTCTCTGTTTTTCATGCTAACGGTGAAAGATTGGCTTCAAGCTTTTCAGCCGAAATACTGATGTGTAAACCCCACAGATGGGATTCTGAGCACTTACATGGACAGCCCGGGGTGTTGACCGTTTGATGGGCCTGATAGCCGTCTCCGTTAGCACTGAACGCGTGCAGCTTCACATGGTACTTCACTCTGGGGTCTGCAAAACAACACAAACCATATTGTTAATACACTACATATCGCATATAATCACCTCAACTGTTTATTTACAGTTTTTACAGGGTTGGTTAAGATATTAGCATTGAATGCTAACATTATTTCATGGTACTTAACGCAAAAGGCCTCTACATTAATGTAAATCATATATAACAAAGATTAGCTAACATGGTACTTCATGCTGGGGTCTGAGAAAAATATATATATAATAGGCCTAATTCTTAATGAAAATACTTGAAGTGATTTGTAAAGTGCCTCAAACAGACACAAGGTGGAGCTGTGACTCAGCTTATATGGGTCATTCATGCAAATTATGCTTTTGCTGTCAAGCATGTAACACCAACTTCACAAACAAACCATATTTCATTTATTTCAATAAAAAGGTTGACTGTTTATGCTGTATTTGTTTCTAGGTGTTGGGAAGCGTATCTGTGAATCTTGGGTGAAGCTGAACAGACTGTGAAGATGAGCGGTGTGAGCAGTGCTGGGGGTTCTGAGTGTTTAAATCTCTAGAGGTCAAGGGTCAGAGATCGGAGGGCACCGTAACAGACACAGAGACAGGACTGGGCCAGACAAACCTTCATGCTCAACTGCTTTGGAGAAAACAGGCCTTGAAATAAAGCTGAAGGTTAAAGATCTTCTGGACATGAAAATCCTAATAAACTGTATTTTCTTTGAAAATTAAGTTGGAAAAAGTAAAAATATGAAAATGTCAAATTAATTTTAATAATTGTTGAAAGTTTTAGGATTTATCTCCCATCAGTATTAGTCTAACCCTAAGCGTTTCGACCCGTTTCGCTGCATCAGGAGATTGGAGTTGGGTTTGCTCTTCTGCCCAGTTCAGTCCAATCCCAGAATGCTTTGTTTGTGTTAGTGTCCAGCTGCAGGGTGACGGGGGAGGGTCGCTCTCATGGGCCTCTGGCCGACCTTAAACTCAAACACAATAGACGGGCATGGAGAATGATGGGAAAGCTGGAGCGGGACATCTGGGCCGTGACCTCTGACCTTGAGGGGAAACTGTGTGGCTGACAGCGGGACCGTGCATAAGTGCCAACAGAAGAAGGCCAATTATTGACCGGCCAACATAAACATGGCAAAGACCAAAGAAACTTATGTACATGTCTCGTTGTTTTAAACAGGTAAATTAGACTAGAATTTATGTAAGCTTATTTCCATTACAAAATAAAAAAGGTAATTTCAACTGCTTTTTGTACAATTTTGTCTGTAAGGTATAAACTTTAGAAGAGCTCTCAGAACAAAATGTACTATTTGCTTGATTTAAACCTGAGAAGAATGATTGCGAAAAATAATCTTGAACTTCGAGAAAATATTCAGAACAGCAAGAAATAAACTCAGAAATTCAGAGAAATAAACTCAGGATTACGCGAAATAAACTCAGAATTGCAAGAAATAAACCGGGGATTGATATTTTACTGCTGGTTATACTATGTATAATTGTGTACGTGACAAATAAAACTCTTGAATCTTGATTGCGCAAAATAAACTTGGGATTGCGTAAAATAAACTCAGAATTGCACAAAATAAACTCAGAATTGCACAAAATAATCTTGGGATTGCGAGAAATAAACTCAGGATTGCGCAAAATAAACTCAGAATTGCAAGAAATAAACTCGGGATTGCACAAAATAAACTTGGGATTGCAAGAAATAAACTCAGGATTGCGCAAAATAAACTGAGAATTGCGCAAAATCATCTTGGGATTGTGAGAAATAACCTTTGGATTGCAAGAAATAAACTCGGGATAATTGTGCAAGAAATAATCTCAGGATTGTGAGAAATAAATTTAGAATGGCAAGAAACGTAGAAATTCAGAGAAATAAACTGAGGATTGCACTAAATAAACTCGGGAATGCAAAAAATAAATTCTGAATTGCAAGATATAAACTCAGAATTGTGCAAAATAAAAAATAAATTTAGTATTGTGCAAAATAAACTCAGAATTGCAAGAAATAAACTCAGAATTGCAAGAAATAAACTTGGGATTGCACAAAATAAACTCAGAATTGTGCAAAATAATCTCGGCATTGTGAGAAATAAACTCAGAAATTCAGAGAAATAAACTCAGGATTGCGCAAAATAAACTCATGATTGTGCAAAATAAACTCGGGAGCCACAATTGCGAGATTTTTTCTTTATACAGATGCACTTTCAAAGAAAGTTATTGTGAGAAAAACTAGACTTTACAAAAAAAAATTTAATTGTCAGATTAGGAATATAATTCATAAATAGTCATAATTACCTTTTTTAATATTGATTTTATTATGTATTTTTGAAAATGATCTTTCCTGCAGTGTGTAACAGCTCTAAGTGAATGAAAACATCCTGGACCATAAAGTAGTCATAAAGTAACGCTGAAAGCAGCACTGCTTTATCAGACTTTATAGAAATGATGAGATGAACATGAGACCAATCGACCAATCACAGCAGATTCACGTTAAGAAGGGGTTTGGAAAAATGAATCGTTGAGAGAATCGTTTGGGAGTCGTTGCGCATGTAAGGTACAAATAAATGCATATTATAAGGGATTTAAAGTGTTTTTTGACCCTACATGCATGTCAGGCTGTTATTTGGGACTCCCAAAACCAAAACATGAACTTTTCATAACCCATATACTATAAAGCCAGTTTGATTTTTATTGACTGGCAGAAATAAGCAGCTGTTTTTAGTATCAGTAGACAGCAGGAGAGCTGCAGAGCGTCACTCACTGAGTCCTGTGATTGAGTGCTGGTGGTCATGGGGGGGCAGCTGGAGAAGCGAGTCCTCTGATTGGCCATCAGGGTGAAAGGACAGTTTGTATCCCTGGACCACAGCATCGCTGGGAGCCGGACGCCAGCGGACCGCCACCGAGGTGCAGTTCAGAGGATCCAGCTCGAGGCTCGGAGCAGGAGGCACTAAGGGAACAAACACACATCCCATCAGCTTCTGTACAGATTACAGTAAAATACACAGTATTCAAATATATTAATATTAAAGTTAATTACAGACAACCTTCATTTTATCTGCAAAAATGTTTACAAAACTATTATTATTTTATTTCTTTTTTACATGTTTTTTTTTTTTTTTTACATTAACATTTTAAAAATAATAATGTTTATAATAATTTCTAATTTTTGATGATTCACAGGATCATTATTTAACCTTTTCTGTGCTTTAAATCAGTGTGACCTGACTTTCAGAACATCAGACTGGAATATCTGATGTGATATCTGTGATATCAGAGTCGTTCTGTTTTCAGCCAGACCCGTTCATGATTAATTTGTGTAATGGTATCCCTCTCACTCGGTCTAACTAAACACAACAGAAAGATCCGGTAGAGCAAATATCCATCAGAAAAGGCTGAAAGAGAAAATAAAGGCCATTTGGGGAACCCGTCTTTCTGAAACAGGTCTATTCTTCAGACTGCCTAGAGCGATCCCTTCATGACTCAAAACCGAGCCGTCCCTCAACTCCTAACTGACAGCCGAGGTCAAGGGTCATCGAGTAACAAACAGAAAGCGGAACAAAGCCCAGTCCTGAAAGCCAAATTCATCTGTCACGGTCTGAGCTGCCCACTTCAGCGGCTTACAGAGACTTTTGGACCTTTCCTGAAAGAAGCGTTAAATAAAACTCAATTTCTTCAGAAGAAAATACGAGCGGAGCTCGCTGAAAGAATGTCAAAACGTTGTGTTTGGTTGCCAGGATGTTGCTATGCAGTATTCTAGATGGGTAAATATGCTACATTCTTAAAAATAAAGGCTCTTTATTGACGTCCCACAAAAACTTTTTAACAGCTATGGAATATTTTCTATCAACCAAAAGGTTCTTTTAAAAATATTCTTCAAATTAAGAAAAATATCTTAAAATTCTTTCCCTGCCATTGACAACATTTTCCTTTATCTATTAAGCGACGAGTTATTCCAGAAATCAGTTTTCACTGTTACATGGTAGGGGGCGCTGTTACAGGTCTTCTGAAACAGAGCAGCTTAAAAGCCTGAAAAAGTGAAGAAGACAGATTTCCACAAATGTTTAATTATTTTAGTAAATTTGTAGCAAGTTCTGTCATTTCAACTGATAATAACTAGAGAAAGATGAAGCACTTGTGATTTACTAAAACAAAGAAACTAATTAGTATGATATGATTTGTATGATTTGTTTACGCACAGGTAAACATAATTATAAAAAAAAAATCAGGAGCATATAAATCAAAACAGCCCAACATTACAGAACAAAATGTTGTCCCCCAATAAGAGATTTTTTTAAGCTTTAGAAGTGTTGATGGACTTAATAATACTCTAGCTGGGAAAGAGTTAAGAACACTTCAACAAAAAAAAAACTCTTCACTTGCATTGATAAGGAGCCTTTAGACATACCTGTGCTACATTTCCTACCATAAATATTCAAATATAAACTTCATTTTTTATTAGTATTATACACTGCTAAGAACTTCATTTGAACAACTTTAAGGGTGATTTTCTCAATATTTAGATTTTTTTGCTCCCTCAGATTCCAGATTTTCAAATAATTGTATTTCAGACACATATTGTCCTCTCCTAACAAACCAGACATCAATGGAAAGATTATTTATTTATCTCTCAGATGATATGCCTGACAAGTTTTGTGGTCCAGGGTGACAAAGCATTCTTATATCACACCACTGTAAAACCCCTCCATCTTTTTGAGGGTGTAATATCCTAAAACAGATGGCAATGAGTCACAGTAACTTCGCTCTCACCTGAGGCGCTGGAGGTTTTGGGTGTGCGATGGGAGTTCCAGGCAGACGGTTGGCTCCAGCCCACTCGGGTCGAGGCAGACATTCGGATTAGATAGATGGTGTCCGGCTGCAGACCCTGCAGGAGGTACTGGGTGCAGTTCTCACTCGGGACGGGCAGCTCGACGGAGATCACCTGCTCATC
The DNA here is from genome assembly GCA_034779775.1 of Enteromius afrohamiltoni. NCBI lineage: Eukaryota > Metazoa > Chordata > Actinopteri > Cypriniformes > Cyprinidae > Enteromius > Enteromius afrohamiltoni. The sequence goes on along the minus strand of JAUYWG010000066.1, from coordinate 756,892 downwards.
CGAGGCCGTGCGATAGGACAGACGGTACGCAGAAACACGTCCACGGCTGAGTTTGAGAGGAAGAGGCTGCCAGGACACCTGGATGTCTGTGGGACTGCGACTGGTCAGACTCAACTCCGGGGTACGGAGGGGCACTAGGGATCAAAAACAAGAGCGTTCTGGGGAAACTTTTAGGAATAAAAGAGTGTTTTCCAACCTTTTTTCTGCCACGGCAGTTAAGTAAACAAAAATCCAATGGTACACCACTAAGCGCTAAATTAATAAAAAGGTAGAACATTTTTTTTCAATAATCGTCAAAATTGGTATTTTGACTTGGTTAAACTTGGTAACACTTTATTTTAAGTTGTCATAATACAGAGTAATTACCTAATTAGGTACTTAGTAGTAGCCGTTGTACTTACATGAAAAAATTTACTTATCAAGAAACAGTGTGTAATTATGATGATGTAACAGGCAGCTACTGTTACACGTATGTTATAGACCGAGTCTGTTATACAGATACTTACACTTAAGTACAATCTTGATACACTTTATTTTAAGTAGCTTATTTCTGTGTACTTACATTTGTAATTATGTTGTATAAAGTGCAACACATACAGTACGCAACAATCTTTTGGTTACTTAAGTAGCTGTGTAACACACTCGTCTGTAACGCATGCGTAACAGTAGCAGCCTGTTACATCTACATATTTACAGACTGTAAGTAAAACGAGGTGGAGTTATGAGATTTGACTGACAGTTTGAGGATCCACTGGCGTTACGAGACTTAGTCATAAGTTCTTTTGAAAGCGTTTAATTCATTAAAAATGTATAAAACCTACAAATAGACATAACGATGACCTATAGAACTGATTTAAAATAATAATAGCAAAATATAAGAGATGGATGTTTTTGATCATTTTCCAAGGCACTCTCAATAACCTGACACAGTGGTTAGGAAACTCTGGTGTAAATGTCCATTCACTCACCATCCTCCAGTGTGTGCTGTGTGACCTGCTCTGACATGCGACTGGCACCCATCGGCATGTAGGCTACGATATAGAATGTGTAGTTTCGCGCTGGTTCCAGATCGTCCACGATGTGGCTGGTCGTGTCATTCCCGATCACGGCCTGATACTCCTCGTTGTTCAGTCCTGCGAGTATAGACACTATAATCAGTGCCGTTTCGAATTCAGTCAATTGGAATTCTCTGCAATACTGTTTAAGTTAGAATCCAGGTGGTTCTATGCATAGGTTGGTGATTGGATGCTAATATGTGGGTGAGTGTGAGTTTGAAAGATTGGGGTTTAAGGCAGGGTTTGGTTGCATGCATTGGTTGGTGATAAGATGTTAAGATGTGGCAGTGGCACTCAATAGTGGATTTTGGGACTGTGAGCTTATAGGCAGGGTTTAAGCTGACTACATGATTGGAGTAGTCCTGCAATCGTCGCCAAAGAGAAGCCTTTTATTATGAAGATACTATAAGGTAGAAAAACCCACATATGCATATATGAATTGTTCATGATAAGATCTATAACATGCATTTAAAAACAGACTTGTGATAAATTGTGATATGGTTGAAGGAGGATAACAACCAGCTAGTAACTTTATACCAGTTTCAAACACTAACCCTCAGACTTCATGTAGTGTATAGAGTAGGCGATGACTTTATTGGCATTGTACTGCGGCCTCTCCCAGGCAAGTAAGATGGCCGAGCTTGAGATAGTTTCAGCATGGATGTTGCGTGGTGCACTGGGACGGTCCTCTGAAAGCACCACGATCAGACGGGACGTGGACACAACCGAGCCTTGAGAGTTCTCTGCTTGGCACTGGTAAAAGGCATCATCTTCCGGAATAATCTGGGTTATCACCAGTTTACTGGCACACAATGAAGTTTCATATGTCAGTATTATACAGATTATGACGTTTGTTAGTGGTCTGCTAAAAGTGTTTGTCTATACATACTTGTTGTACATCTTGGTTCGTCCATTGGAGTGGATCACCTGACCATTCTTAAACCAGGTGATTCGGGGAACAGGTGTCCCTTCGGCCTGACAGCTGAAGCGGGCCGTACCAGCTCTGGGTCGAGTCTGACTCTCTGGTTTCTCTACTAGAGTCGGAGGAACTGCAAAACAGGAGTGACAATGTAGTGAGAACAAAGATTTCAGGAATATTCAAGAACATTATTATTGACAGTTAACATTTTTGATGTGAATACTTTAATTATTTTTTTATAATGTTACTGATCTTAAAGTGAACTAATATAGTTATCGGTGGAATTAAAGTTCTCGATGTAAACACAATTAAATAGTTATCGTTAATGTTTTTGTCCATGGTTTGTACGCGAACATAGTTATCGTTCATTTTTTTCATCAATGTAAACTCTAACATAGTTATCGCTAATGTTTTCGTTCTTGATGTAAACACTAACATAGTTATTGTTAATGTTTATGTTGATGATTTAAATACTAAAATAGTTATCAGTAGAGTTAACGTTCTAAACGTAAACACTAACATATCGTTATCGTTAATGTCGTTATCGTTAATGTTTTTGTTCTCAATGTAATGTTCTTGATGTGATTATACAGTGGTTGTATACGCACTCTACCGACACACATTTCAGTTCAAACAACATTGTGAATTTTGCATCTGATAACCCCTTAAATGAACACATTTTTGTGAAATCCTGAAATTCATCCAAAATCACAATTTTTCAAGTTTTTTTGTCTGTACTGTAGAACAAAATAAGACCTGTCTGAATTCCAGATCGTTTTGCCAGCACAGGTGAATGTCAATGGTGTGAATGTTAACATAGTTCTTGTTTTTGGTGTAAAGAGCTTTTGAGAAGTGTTTATGACGCAGCCGTTCTAACAGACAGCTCTTACCAAGTACAGTGAGGTTTCCGGCTGATATAGTGTAGTTGCGTGTTCCTGGCGTTGTGGCGCGGCAAAGATACGAGCCGCTGTGATGAGCTTTTACAGCAGAGATGATCAAGTTCCCGTTCCCCAGCACTCTGGCTCCGGACACGTCGATGGGTTTGGAGTCAGCCCGGCTCCAGGACACGAGCGGCCGAGGGTTTCCCTCCGCGAGACACTCCAGAACTGCAGACTGACCCAGCCCGGCGCTCATGTTCTGCGGTCCTGCGATGATGTGTGGTTTCATGAGAGGCCTCGGACCCGACGCTGCACAGAGAACAGAGAAGATTTAACCCCAAGCTACTGCTTCCTTTACTCCAAAAATGGATCTGATAATGGTCACCACTCATCCCAAACACAGACCTGGAGTGATGGTCAGCTCGGCCTCTCGGCTCCTGACTCGACTGGCTGTGTTTGTTGCTAAGCAGCGATAATTCCCAGCATCCTGCATTGTCACATCGCGGATATGCAGCACTCCATTCGGCAAAACAGTGATTCTGTGACAAGCAGAAGTACGTTTACAATTAAACACATCACTTAATAATAACTTAAACATGCATGTAATTGTTTTTGAATATTTTTGATTTTTAATTGCACACCTGTCTGAATCCAGAGGTAGAGATCTTTGGTTGAGTTCCCAGCTGATAACTGCTGGAGCACTGACGGCACAGGAGAATCTGACCACGGATCCCAGAGAGACTTCAGCAGGGACTGGGTGAGTAATGACCAACAGGACATCTGTAACAGATAAAAAAAAAAAGAGTCTCAGGTAGACTAACACAGTATTAGTTCTTTAAATAGAAATATAATACAAAAAAAAATACTAATTCTATTTCAGATATTTGCAAAAGGAACATTTTTAAATGTATTAAAATGAATAAAAACATTAGACCCATTTAAAGAAAAACAACATACAATGTTTTTAAAAAATCTAAATATGAATAAAACCTATAATGATATCTAATTGATACTAAAATAAACTATTAAAAAATATGTAACTGAAACAAAATATTTAAAATATTAAACTTATTTCAGCTCCTTGTCAGGGCATTTTCTTTTTTTTCAATTAGTTTAATTTAGTTTAAATAAAAACGATAAAAGAGGAAAGAGGATATGAAAATAAAACATTTAGTAAAACCAAGATTAATATTAAAACAAAAAAGGTGCAAAAAAACTCTGGTTCACAAATATGTATAACTCAAACAGAGTCAGTGTAGAACTTAATATAGATCTAATATTAACAGTATATGTATTGTTTATTAAGAGACTAGCAGTTTTTGGACCAACATCAGCAGCAAACAGTGAAAGTTCTTGGCCTTCCTTTAAAATCAATATAAATCCCTTTAAAACTAATCAGTTTACAGACCACAGACGAGTCGGTCAGAATCAATAAAGAGGTCTGAAAGATAAGAGTAAACGCTAACCAATAACACGAGACCTGCTCTATCAGTTTCCTACACTCTCAGCAGCCAGCGGATAAACCTGAGGGTCAAGCCATGAAATCAGACAAGTAATGATTTTATATATATATATATATATATATATATGTGTGTTTATATGTTTACGCAGCACAGAGCGCTCAGACAGATCTTAACTGTGATTGGCCCAGAGTGCACTGCAGCCAATAATAAACAGCTGCTCTAATCAATCAATCAATCAACCAATGACAGTGAATAATGACTCTATATAGATGAGTGAGAATTAATGGCTGATATGAAACGAGTGTCGATGAGCATACTACAGTGGGCATAACTCAGCTGATAAAGTGTGTAAAGAGTTATGAATTAAACGAGCAGCATGTATAAAAAGACAGCTGATCTGTTTCTTCAGCACTGAAACAACAGCAGGACTTTTACACATTTTACATTTTTCAAAACAGTAACATAAAGACTTGAGGGACACCATAAGCCACTGGGTTTCCTCTCACTCTAAAGGTAATCAGTGAAAGTTCATCTGCTGTGAAAGCCTGCACCTCACTGGTGTTCAGTGAAGACCAAGATAATTAGAAAGCTCCTTTATTCACACGTGATGATTAATTTGAGTGTTCAAACGCTTGGAAATCACCAACAAACTCTTGGACTCATCAACAAACATTTATCCCCTCAAAAATACATGAGTTATTATTTGTTAATCAAATAAAGTGCATGCGTGGCTCAAAATGACCTCACGTTACCTAACATTTAATTTGCACAGAAAAACACACAGAAAAGAAATAATCCTAAAAAGATTTATAAATAAGGAATATAAATATATTCTTGTTTGTCTTTTATAATGACATGACTCGAAATAACAAGTTAAATATTTATTTAGCAAAAATAAAAAAATAGGCTTAAATAAAATTTAATTCAATAGTATATACAGTGTATATATAGTCACGTTCCTGTAAAAATATCTAAACATCTGAACTTATGCAAAGGGAAAATAAACCCAGATCTCCAGTGGTTTTGTTTTTAAAATCTTGTGTATTTTTTGTTTGAGATGGCGACGGTATTTAAAGAATGAGATCAGATTAAGAGTAAAAATGGAGTAATCAAAAGCACATTTAACCCTTCATACTGCACGCTCACTGTATTTATTACTGTAATACGTAGATTAAAGCTATGTCCTGATATGTCCTGCTCCTAATAAACACACAGCGCAGTGTTGATCAGTGTGTGTTGAAAACAAGCCCAAGCCTCACTATTAAATCAGTCCACTTTAGTGTGTGTGTGAGTGTGTGTCTGGTCAGCTGGGTTGTAAAGTCCAGATCAATGCCTAGGTCAAACAGCACAAAGGTTTCCTGCCAGAGGTCAGAGGTCAGTCAAGTCCGGTCCCAGACTCTGATTAAATGTGTTCAGGATGCATTTTAGTGTGAAATGAGGAATATAGACAGTATATGGATCTATATAAGTGAATATATACCTGTCAGCAAATTATATTTCATCCAAATGTTTATTTTATTTCTTTGTATTTAACATAATTTGATAAAGGATGATTATAAAGTACATAAATGCATTACAATAGAAAGAATTTAGTGCATAATGTGTTTAATTTGTATTAAAATACTATTACAATCCAAAAAACAAGCCTGGTTTTCTTCAAGCAAAACATTGTTTTTTTTAAATGTGTGTTTTCATTACATTTACATACATTTCACTAAATTAAGTTGCATATAGGTATCACTGAGATACTATTATAGTTTAGTAATAGTTTTGTTTTCTATTTTCATTTTAATTAAAGTCTATGTTGTTTTTATTTGTTTATTTAAATGATATTTTAGTACATGACATTAAAACAAATGAAATGTGGTCTTGGCAACTACATATTAAATAATAATTCATTTAAATGTTATTTAATGCCACTCAAAGTAAATGTTTTGGTGCCTTTGGTTTTAGTTAACTATAATAATCTGGTTGTATTTAAATGCAGCTCTGAGTTTTTCTTCAGCTTGTGTTTGACTTGAACTTGATTTTAACTCTTTCTCCTGTTGTTCAGCTTGATCTCTGATCTAAACCCGTCCAAACAAAGCCCCGGCTGCTCTATTGACCAACATTAGTGAATGGACCTCATGCATCAGTCAGGCCAGAATAAAGCCTGTCCCACAACCCCTGTGACCTCTGACCTCTCCCATCGGCCTCTGGACAGATGGCCACCGAAGAAAACCCTTAACCTTTCACATGCTGGCTTAACAACAGCATCTTGGGTATAAAGCTGCTGATTTTGTTTAGTACACTTTGCAGAATTATAAAAACATACACATGATTATCAGTGAATATTAATTATAGTTATTATTAGTTTCCCACAGCTAATGTCACGGGCTGATATATTAAACCATCTACTCCGATTCAATAATGTCTATTAACAATATATGTTATATACTTATATCAGATTATTATATTATATTATTATTCAGTGTTGCTGATCAATTGATATTCAATGTAATTGTAATTTTTATATAATAATACCTGATTAACTGCATTGCCCAGTAGTACTATAACCCTGATATTATATTTTTATTAATATATCTATATCTATTTTCTGTTTTTATTTTACTTTTTTATTTTTAATTGTATTCATTTAATTTTATTTAATTTTAGTAAATTCTAGTAATTTTGTTTGGGTTTTGGCTTTTTTAATTTTAAATGTAGTTTTAGTTATAGTTATTTTAGTACACCAGGTCAAACTAAATGAAAATTAGAAATGCTGCCTTGGCAGCTAGATTACATCATTTTTTTTTTATTATTATTATTTAATTTAATTAGAAGAAATGTTTTTCTGGTTTTCTTTTATTGAACTATGAGTCAGTCCTGCTGGATATCTCTAGGAGTATACGGAGCAGCTCTGGTCTGTTTGTGAAGGTCAGGTCTGAGCCAGTTCAATAGGCACAGCTGTTTCTCTGTCCACAGGTTCATGGCTGAACAAACGGACCACAACAGAGGTCAGCCGGGCCAGCAGGACAAAAGACGCCAGCTATAGCCTTTAACAGATTCCTGTGAGTAAGTGACCAGGAAACAATCCCTTAGCCAGTCAGCTGAAACTCCAGCATCTTCAGCTCCTTCACACAAGATCCTTCAGTATTTAACCCCCTTAAGACTTTCTACTTACACATATACTGGAAGAAACATCCTCAATCCTCAACAAATTTAATTTCTCTTCAAAGGTGGCTCATATGTGGCCTTTTTCAACATTTCTATGTTGGTTTTAGGAGAAAAATCAGCAAAATTTGAGATTTAAAAAGCTAAAGGTTTTATTTGATGCCATTTTATTGAATTATAATGAATTATCTTTCAGTATTGTGCCTTTCTATAGTCTTTATGAATATTGTTTAATATTTTGCCTTTGTACTTTGTGATATTTAATAGTAATTTCTGAGTGAAAAATAAGCTGTTGAGATTGTAACATTATTTAATCATTCGGTATAATTATGAAATGCTTTAATACACAAAAAAATTTGGTGTGCAACATTTTTTTAATTGAAATAATGTCTCAATGCAAAATGGGCCTCATGCTCTTGAATCTAAATATAATATGTTAATTTTTTCTTTTGGTTTTGGTCTGTTTTCATCAGTTTTGTGGTACCTGAGACGGTGAGCCAGGATCTTCGGCTCAGGACGGCTCCGTATCTGTTGTGAGCAAGGCACTGATAGAAGCCCTGGTCTGATTGAGCTGAGCTGGAAATACAGAGCGAGCCGTTGGACAAGACTCGCACCCGGCTGCTCTCCTGAAGCTGGACGCCGTTCTTCCTCCAGCGCACGCTGATGGACGACTCGCCCTGAGCCTGACAGTCCAGAAGAACTCTCTGACCGACAGACGCAGACGCATCCTCGGGCTCGACAGTGAATGACAGCTCGCTGAAGCTCAAAACACCTACAGAAGAGCAGAAACTGACATTACTCAAACCATACTCTGCTTCAGCAAACAATGCAGAGCATGGGTCTGAACAGAGCTAATCTATTTAGTCACGCTCAACTGAGAGAGAAGAATCGTGCTTCTGCTGGACACTGCTGCATTTTCACTCTGATCCAATAAAAAGTGAAGCAGACCGTGTGTCGCTGTGTTGAGGAGCTATTTATGCCTGATCTGACCCTTGAAATGGATTCTGTTCTTGCATCTTATAAAGTAGTCAGGTTGATTCAGGCATATTGAGTTTTATATAAGTGGTTTGATTCATGACAAAAAAATACTAGCTCAACCAACATCGTAACTGCTCAGATTCTGTTCAATTCCCATCCAAATAATCTAACAATAACTTCATACACTCTAATTTGGATGAATCTGAGGTGTTATCGATAGTAAACGATTAGATTTTCTCGGTCTGAACCTGGACAGATCTCCAGCCTTTACGCACGAGATTCCATTTAAATTACACGTAGATAAGACGTCTTACCTGAAAACGCCAAAACCCAGAGTAAAACCAGCAGCTGCTGATGTGTTTTCCATTTCACGGACCCCATTTATCGACGATTGCCGGTCATTCCGTAAGTAAAATCCGCGCGCGTCCGGAACGCGTCACGCCCTCCGGAGATCCGATCACTGACTGAAGCTGAAGCTCGCGCTGCTCACGCGTCACTCACGCCCCGCCCTTATCACATATTCACATCTCATTACGCGTCCAGGGTTATGTCACACTGTTACGACTGATCATCATGTCTGTAATATCCTCAGCATCTCCGAGGGCAGTATAACAGCAGATTCGTCATCGGAAGTTTTAGGACACATAAAACATTTTTTTAAGGAATTTTGTGTTTGTTACAGCAGCAGCTACATATATATAGTATTTGATGCAGCGAGTCGTTCATTGCTTTATTTATTTTCCTTTACCTTTTTTAATTTACACAACATAACTGATGTACAGTTAGCAAACTAATAAATTAATGTATGTATTATGTATACTGTAGCACAATAACACAAAATATATTCTTAACATAAAAGTTTCTCTTTTATTATTTTTCCATACGTGTACTTTTCTGAAAGGTAATGAAATATTAGTTGTTTAAATGCATGCAGGCGTATTAAGATGAGGACATGTGTTTATTATTGATCCTGTGAGCAGCTGCAGACCTCCACCCTCATCACACCCTGATCAGGCTTTTTGTCTTACATATATACTAATATTATATCAGAG
>JAUYWG010000066.1:720864-746053 GCA_034779775.1 Enteromius afrohamiltoni | reverse complement strand
TATTTATTATCACTATTAATATTATTAGATTTTAAATGTTTTACTTCGTTTTTAGTTATTTTAGTAAATTAAATTTTGTGCATTATATATACATATATATATATATATATATATATATATATATAATAAAAAATAACTACTATTAATATTGTATGTACTTTTTGATTTTTATATTTTCAATGTTTGTCACTTTTTTGTATATTTATATCCAGTTTTTCTTCACTTTTATTGCAATTTTAGCTATGAGAATGAAAAATGTAACCTAGGAAGTTGTATTTTAAATATTTGAGTTTATATCGGTTGATACTGGTTTTGAAAACAGCGATGACAACAACAAAAATGGTTTATGGTTTTAGTTTAACTATAATTCCTCTTGTATAGAATCAGCAGTAATAACAGTGCTGCTTTACTTAAATACTTGTTTTCAAAGTGTTTTTAAATCCATTTGACAGCACATTCTTATAAATCTCTGTGACATGAACATAAAGCTCAGCAGATGATGCACATGTGTTTGTGTGCTCAGTTTAATCAGTTATTGATCAGTGACGATCACTGATTGATCACAGCTCCTCACACTGTCTCAGCACGTTATGCTGGAATATTATATTTGTGTTTTCTGAGGCTCGACAGCAGGCAGAGGATCAATAGACCTGAAGTCATTAGCATTGTGTGAATGTGTGCGGGGTCATGGGAAAGAGGCGCAGCAGCTCTCATTGGTCAGAGCCACAGCCAGGGTGAACCCCCATCTCCACCACCTCTGAGCTTTGACCCCTGGCTTGGGTAGAATGACCTCTATCCCCTCCGAAAGCACATATGATCGAATATGCAGAAGAGCATTTATTATCAGTGATGTTTGATGCGTCAGAAATCTGTGTTACTGTTTGTGATTTGAACAAAGTATTAAAAATAGTTTTTAGTATTAAAATATGATACTAGTTTTATTCAGTTTGAAGTAGATATTTTCATTTTTTTTTCAGTCATTTTGCGTTTGTCATGTATTGATTTTTTAAAATGTCAATGTTTTATCCATTTTACTTGTAAAACTACAATAAAAATATATTTTTTAGAAATGTTACTTTAACTAATAGCACAGGTTTTATACTGAAATGTTATAGATTTATATTGCTGATTTGTAATGAGTTGGTGAAGACCCAGCATGCATTGCAGTCATGATATGACCTCATGACCTTATGGTGGTGGTTTTCTTTTGCTGCAGTGTTACTATCAACCAACAGAGGGCGCCGTTATGCTTAAACTGGAAAAACACACTCCAGACAGCACAACTGTTGTTTACAAAATGTTTATTGGCTTTTAAAACCACTTAAAAAAATCTCACCTGTGAGTACTTTCCATTGGAAAAAAAAAAAGAACAAAACATCGCTGTAACGCTTCTGCAATATTAACAAGCTACTGTCCACATAGAGCAGATAAACCAGCACATCAGAGGCTCAAATCTACATATCCGAATGGACAGACAGAATGGACATGACTGACCTGACGAACGACATCTGCGGCGTCAAACCCTGTGTATCAAAAGAGGACTGGAGTCTTACTGCTAAAATAAAAAAACGGTAATTAATCAGTGCCTTAATAAAAGCCAGAACATAAAAAATATTTACAGCTTTCTTCACATAGGCATTTTTTATATCTATATATATATATATATATATATATATATAAAGGACAAAATTAAGAAATTCCAAACGAAAAACAAGAACAACATTCATGAACAGAAAAATACTTATTTTAACTTAGTAAATATTGTAAAATGCATATAGCTTTTGAAGAACTATTGTCCCCTCGTCCTGTTTTGATTGGCTAAAGGAGTGGTCACAACAAATACTACCATAGATAGTTTAACATACATGCGCACATACAGTCATTTTATAACATGGTAAAGCATGTTGGCTTTCTTTCTTACTTTTTTTTTTTTTTTAACTCGCTGTCATTTTTAAATCTCATATTTTTTTCTCAAGTACAAGAAGTCGTACAATGTGGATCTCATTGAGATTAGAGCTCCTTGCTACACAAGGCAATTATTCATTGTCGTTTTCGAGCATGAGTGAGTTATTCCCCTATTAATTATCATTAGAAAAAAATCAACACGATCACCAATTGTTGTTCGTCGACAGAAAAAGAAACGCAACTTTTAGTGCAATACGATGAACGTTTTCAAACCATTTCCAGTGTCTGCTCCATTGATTCGTCTCTGCACACCACATTTAGCTATGTCACGATTAAATTAACTTCATATTTAAGCCTCATCTAATTTTCTTTTTTTTTTTCTTGATAAATCCATGCTATTATATCCTCTCTTCATTTACACATCACATCTGCGTACGCAGGAACAAATAAACTCCTAAGAAAAATGGTACATTAGCAAGCTACAGACCCAACATTTACTAGCACATCACAGGAAGCCAGAAACGTAACAAGCGAAATATCGTGCTGGCTATGGACTCGTTATGATCAGCGTTTTCTTCTTAAGGGCACTCGAATCTACCTACAAATCATCACTATTAGCATCTTGACAAAATGGAAATCTCATTATGACAACTATGTCCTTTTTACAAATGTCGCACTACTAGCTAAGAAATGTGGCCTTCGTGAACTTGTACAACATGCTCCCCATCTATACATCCTCCATATACATAATTTACACAAATGCAAATTCACCAACTGTCAAAACGGACTAAAACAGTTGAGATCCCTTTTAGATGACGGGCGACTGAAGATGGAAACCTCAATGGTTTGCAATCTCTTGTTCTTCCTCAGTTGCTCTTTGGTATGGAGTTAAGGCTGGAGAAATTACACAGGTTGGCCTGTTGATCTCGAGTTGGAAAGAATATCTAGCCATCACCATACCATCATCACTACCAGTTTGAAATGATGTGCTAAAAAGCCTACGAAATGGCTAGCAACCATCTGAACATGGAGAACTGCTAATTCACCACAAGTCCGTTCTTTTCAGAAATTCTTGAATTCAGAAGCCTTAAATGAGATGGAATAAGGCCTTAGACTCTGGACATAAGGCAGACGAGTCTTATCTTCCCATTTTTCTAAAATAAAACAAACCAAAGGTCTCATCCCGCGCCAACAGTTTGGATTTAACAGTACAAGTAATATGGCCTTAAATACCTTTTTCCCCAAAAATGTGTAAAATCACTTTGACAAAACAAATGACGGCTGATGAAACGTACAGTAAATGTGATTCTTTAAGTCAGCACCAAGTAGCACCTAAGATCATTGCAGTTCATTGAACTGACTGATTGATGATATGTAGATGTGTTATTTCACCTCAGCTATACTTGTGATTTGGGGGCCCTCTTTTGAAATGTTTTGGTCTCCTATCAAACTCGCAAAGCCATTGTAGGATCCTTAAACAACTGTCTAGAAAGGGTGTTTCCCCAAAGTCAACGATTCGTTACTTGGAATATTGCATTTCGTTGAAATACAAGAGCAAATTTTGCATTCAGGTTCTTAATATCCACTATGGTTTTAGAGGAAGGAAATATATAAAAGAGGGATACGATTGTGCACCAAATGATGTCTCATTATACTGAACGTAATTCACTACCAGCTGGAACCAGAGGATATATCTGACCCTACACTATAAATTACTTCTGAATGGGGAGAAATGACTGGAATGACCCATGAAATCATATGACAAGAATGAAAACAAAACAACTGTAAAAAAAATTCAGATATAGCACATGCCTGTAAGAGATTTACCTCAGGCTGGCACTTTAAACTGGACAGTCCAATGCGTCCAGATTTTTGCTGCACAGACACGTCATTCAATACTTTTGTACATAAAGGATACACAAAACATCGCAATACAAAAAACAAAACAAAACGCAGAACAGAAACCATAAATATTAACAACGGCAACAACAGCAACATCTACAGTAAAAGAACAGGAAATAATATTATCCCAACATTTCCACGGTGGGCTGGTCTTTATTCTCCAGCCAATCAAAACCAGCAGAATTCACAGTATCGCTGCAAATCTGCTGAAACAGAGGATCATTCTTCAGTTCTTCCAGTGTGGCATCTTCATATTGGTCCTGCTGCTGACTAGGATCAAACAGCAAATTGGGGTCCAGAGTGTTCAAGTCGGTAATGCTACTCGAAAGGTCAGAAGTCAACCGGATATCGCTGGAAAAGTCAGAGGCGACAGCACTAAGTTCTGATGCCACTTGTCCGACGAGTTGCGAACTGGGGTTGAGGCTGTCCTCCCCCAAGAGATCCTTGACTGTAGTGTTGAAGTCCAGCTGCTCTTGCTGCTCCTGATCCACAACCTGCTGCGAGGTTTGGGGCATCAAGTGCTGCTGGCTGAGATCTGGGTCATCCTGTAGCGGTTGTTGGTCCGGCAAATGTAACTGTTGGTCCTGGAGCTGCAACTGTGGGTCTTGAAGTTGCAGCTGTTGGTCTTGGAGTTGTAATTGCTGATCTGTAAGTTCCAGCTGTTGATTTTGTAGCTGTTGGTTTTGCAGCTCCAATTGTGGTTCTTGGAGCTGAAGCTGCTCTTCCGGCTGTTGCAGTCCAGAGCCTGATTGTGCTTGACTGTCACCACTTGAGAAGGTGACTTCATCCTCCCCAGTGCTTATGAGGTAACCCGTCTTCTGGAAGTCAAAGGGCGACGGGCTTGAGTCCAGAGGGAGCTGCTGGTTCTGAGAGTTGGGGCCTCTAGAGAAGCCTGTCTCCAGGATTTGGGTTAAGTTCATCCGTGCTGTGTAATTGGCAGGCAGGTTGTTTACGCCTAGCCCTCGCACTGCATCATCTCCATCCGTGTCCATCTTGCTAAGGAGCACAGTGGTGATCTTAGCACTATTGCTTTGCTGCGCCTGGTGACTGACGGGCAGCAGCTCAGACTGCATCATGATGTTTAGTGGAACTGACTGGCTCCTCTGGGCCAAGCTGCTGGCACTGACAACAGACTGGTTGTTGGACAAAATGTTCAGGACCTCAGATGTCAGGGGGCAATTAAAGGGAGAAACGACAGACCGTGGAGTGGTGACTGTTTGTGCAGTGGTGCCACTAAGGTTACGCTGGCGAACTGCCGGGCTAACGCTGCGACACCTGAAGGTTACCCCTGCAGATGCAGATGTGCTTCCAGCCCCTTTGTTGTCCAATGGAGCTGGGACGGCAAAACTTTCTTGCTTACTACTAAGGGTGGTTTGCTGTCCTTGTTGCACTGGGGAAACGGTTGTCAACCTTCCCAAGTTTCCATCTGGATGCCTTGACTGAGACTGGAGGGATTGACCTGGGATGGCAAAAGCATGTGGTTTACGGAAGTGGTCCTCGACCAGATCCTGGTAACTGGGCAGGATGCCAATGGTGGAGCTGGTGGAGATAACAGGAGATCCTGCTGTGCTGTTGTACCTGTTGTTGATCCACTCCAGCTTGGCTTTATCTGGATGGGTGGCCATTGGCCTTTGCATGGGTTTCACTGGACTGCTGGACACAACGCTACCATCATGGTATCCAGTTATACTGGAGTTTATAGGAGTGAATGCAAATGGATTGCGGCATTCAATGGGACTTGGAGGAACACTGCTGCTGCAGTTTGACAGTGGAGTACTGATGGGTGTATGGCGCCCACCTAAGATGCTATCCACTGGGGTAACAGGTGCCATTCTAGAACAAGGGCTTTCTCTGGTCAAGCTATGGCCCCCTGGTAACATCTCGGAGGTAGGAGTTGGAGTAGGTGTTGGTGTTGGTGTGGGCGTTGGAGTTGGCGTGTGGATTGGAGTGGCACTACTGTGGGAAGAATGATAGAACTGTGTACTTGTCTGATGGGGCGACAAGATTGTTCCTTGGCCAACTGTGGCTTGACCTTGTAGGGATATATCAACACAACTCAGGTAGGACTGCAAGCTGCTATTCAGCTTCATCTGTTCCTCCATCTGCACAAGTTCTTCTACAATACTGTCCTGGGTCATATCATCATCATTGAAGGGGAAATAGTCTATGCTTGCTTGGGCTCCTGCAAAATCAACAATGTCCTGCTGAAGAGTGAGCTGACCGGTGGTCTCAGTTGCCTGGGCCATCAACGGTAACGGATTAGCTGTGATCTGCTTGTGTCCTACTTGCATCTGTTGCGAGTAGTCTTGCAGCGAACTCTTGAGCTCACTTACAGCAGATACCTCCTGAGAATCATCACTGCTGATTTGTTGGTGACTTGGGATTTGCTGCAGTAAAGCTGTGCTATTACCAGAAGCAGTTTCATTCAAGGTAATATTGGCAACTTCATTCTCCATTTGTGAAGAGCTCTGATGATTAACAGTCTGAGAGGTGTTCAGGGCTCCAATGGGGGTGTCAGAAAGAGCCAGGATTTGAGTCGGAAGAGAGCTACTTTGTTTTAGCGTAACTTTGCATGGAGCACTCTCTGGTCTTGCAGGGGTGCTCTGAATCTTCTTAGCTGCTATTACAATACCAGGCTTGGTATTGCTGCTAACATCCAAAGGTTGCTGGGAAATGAATACTCTTTTAACTGGAATTGTATGGGTTTCCAAAACAGATGCAGAGCGTTTTCGAGGGCTTTTTGAACAGAGGACAGCATCTTTAGAGGAAGTGCTTGTAGTTGCCACCGCACAAATGGATGACAGTTCGGCATCTACATTCTGGCTAGTAACAGTTAAATACAAAGTACTTTCTGGCTGATTGTTGTTATTATTGCTGCTCTGGGCAAGAGCCCCCATGATTGTACTTGAAGGGGTTGTAGAGTCACTCTTGGCCCTTGTCACTCTCTCAGGCACAGGGGACGCCTTAATAAAAAGAGAGGGTTCACTGGAAGCCCTGAATTTAGTGGCTCTTTCGTTCTTTAGTCCTGTACTTGCCCCTGATGCAGTGCTTTGTTTGTCAACAGCAATAGCTGAGTTAATGTCATTTACAGCCTCAAATGTCACTTTTACCTCATTGGTAACAGTGGACGCTGATGGGATTAGGGTCATGGATGTACGTCCAGCTTTCCCAGATGACTGAAGAGACATGACAGATGCTCCATTCTGACCTTGAAGGGTTTGGCTAGATTCTTCCAGCGAAGCTGTGCTACTGACACCCGCTGAAGCAGGTCGCAACGGGGTAGGAGTACTACTACTACTACTGCTACTGTTAGGCGCTAATGAAATTGCCGTCATCTTGACCACATTTACAGAGCTAACGTGGGGCGTGGGCATCACTGTCTTGATGGGACTGTTGGTGATGAGGAGCGTTGGGGGCGAGCGAAGGGCAATGGCGCTTGTGGCAGATGGTTTAGGTAATATCTGAGCATAACGGTGTCTAGCCAACCTGTCACCAACTGGGCTTGCAGGGATATTTTGGGGTGTTTTTGGAGACTGCTTAACAGGTTGCGTCACAACTTGAAAGTTAACAGGCACAACTTTTCCCTCCGCTGCCCCAACAGGACTTGGAGAGGTCATCAATTGCCTGTTTCTCTGAACCTGCAAACAAAATCACAATCTAAGTCACTTGTCCATTCAGCAATGTCAAATCATCTATACCCTGCTATTGACCAAAATTTCCTTACTGTGATTGGACTTGGAACAGCAGCGACCACAATGCCTATGGTTGGCTGAGGGGACAGTAATGCAGGACTTCCAGAGGTCAGGCTGGATCCAGGGCCAGGTGTGCCTGCCTCGGCCCTTCTTGCCTGGGCATCGGTGGGCAAAGGAGAGGTGAGCTTCTGCTCCTGCTGTTTCTTCTGGATCTTCCGCTGAAGCTGCTGTTTAGCATCTACAGAAGGCGAAGGTAGGGTCTTCACTTGGGGCTGGAATGAGTTGGCTTCACCAGTTGGCACAAAGGCAGAGGCAGGCGTAGGGGTTTTCATACCTGTTTTATCATTAAAGAGATTTAAGTTAGAAGCAAGAAATGTAAACCAGCAGCTGCTATGGTCAATCTAGATTCATATGCAAAGGCATTTTTTTCTTGCCTGTTGGGGTTCCAGTCATAACAGTCAGAGCTGCCATGGACTTGGTGCCTATATAATGACTGTTGAGAAGAAAGCGTGCCAGCTCCTCTACGCTGTCAAACTGGCGACTCAAAACCTTCTGAGCCCATTCGCAGACCAGACCACAAGCTGCCGAACGCATCTCATCCTCAGCACTAGGAGACTGTCCAGTCGACTCCAACAACTCACACTAAAGAATAGAAAGGATAAGAGGGGATTTGCTTATAAAACCTACACATAATGTTGTTATAATTAATAATTAGGGCACTTAAAATGAACTGATATGAATCTCTTGTTTCAGATATCGACAGGAACTGGATACTGACCCCATCTCCAGATTTGTGCAAGTCCAGGTTAGGGAGTGACGGCATGTGCACAAATGCTTTTTTTCTCAGCCCGCTGTAGCAGTACGTAATGCACTGTAAAGGTTTACAACAGTTCTCAATGCATGCAAAATGTGTCAAAAGGATATGCTCTCATGCATTAGGTGCACTGAAAGCTGCCATCTACAGCATTCAAAACATTTCTCCCCACAGGAAAGGATATTTTGATTTCCCCCTCATGCCCAAACGGCGTGCCTTCATGTTTGGAAAAACATTTTTCATGATCTTTCCGAAATCAGCTGCGCTTAAAGGATGGTAGCCCAGATTGTCGCAATAACTCCTGAAACACAGCATTAGAAACTGATGAGTACAAGTGAACACAACTTCCGTTCATTACTGCAGCATTAAACCACTCACTTATATTCATCGTACACCTCTTGTTTTGGCAGTGAGGTTTCCGGGTGCTCTTCCAAGTGATTCCGGATCCAGTTGAACGCATACATCTGTTGAGTCCGGCTGGACGACATGGAGTTCTGGTCGCTATTGGGAAAACAGAGGAAAAGAAAGGCTTGAAACAGGGATGGTGTAGCACCAGAAAGCTGTGTGTAAGTCTGTTGGTCCTGTATTATATATCATGTAACATATTATTTTCCCTTTATGTAGTTAAAGTTGTAGTACCATATCGCAGGACTTGCAGAGCCCCTCTGATTTTCAGTTCTATTGGACATCATGTTGGGAAAGAGGGGTTGACATGATGGACAGATAAGGGGAAACAAATGACAAAACACAGGAAGCTTGGTATTGCAATGTCATAATTTACACAAAATATATCTGAATGGTGAAATGATTAGCTTGAATGAATCATGAATCAATGTGAAGCTGACAACAAATGCAAAATTAGACAATATTACAAAAAATAATGATACTTGCATATGCTTTGATTTTGTTTCATAAATGCATTTTCATACACGCATGTTTCACTGAATGTAAACATGAGTCAATCGTAATTATCAGACATATAAGTGTCTTTGATATTGCAAAGCACAAAAATCACAAATGGTTCATGAGGTGTTGAAATCATAAAAGGAGAGGAGGGGGATATGGAAAGGAATAAGATAGTTAAAAAAATAATAGGTACCTTTTGTCATTGCCACTACTGGGACCAGAAGGCAACTTAAGGTAGAGGTAGAGCTTTTCGATATCTGTAAACTTCTCAACATCTTGCTGTGTGAATGAACAATGCAAGGATTATGAGACAAGGGCATTTCACAAAGGTTTAACATTATTTTTTAATCAAAAGCATGTTAACAGTCATGTGCAAGTATTTAATGTAATCAAAGTGTTAAAATCTATGTAAATGTATTCTTCCCATAAAAAATACATAAAAAAAAGATTAAAGTCACACCACATTTTTAAGAACAATATTTTTTTCCAATAAAAGTTTATTTTGATGGCTGAAAAAGTCGTCACCTTGTTTAAATCATTAGATTTATAATAATGCATTATGTTAAAAGTTGCTGTGATACTTGCTATAAATCTCCTGACTATATCGTTTGCAAAAAAAAAAAAAAAAAAAAAATTAATAATTTGATTGAAACATAAAAAGTTAAAATTAAGCACAATAACTGTGGTCATTAGTTTTAAACATAATATTTCAGCCTTAGTTTCTCCCAATAAAGGTTTATATACTTTATAGTGTATATTTTTTTACTCCGAAAAATGTGAAAATTCATTATTACGATGCACACTATCAAATTCCACACCGTTATCACACACTAAAATTCACTTGCAGGCTTTGATTTTTGGCCCCTGGAAAGTCCCGCGGCTTATGACATCATTGTCTTCTCCTGTTTTCATTACTGCAAGGTTGTGGAGCTCCTGGAGACGGCCAGGCACACAGCACTGAAGCGTGCCAGTGGATATGACCAGCCCTGCTCTTAGCCAGTTGCCATGTAAACCCTGACAGTAAACTTGCATGTCAATGCTGACACACTGGCAACACGTCGTTTCAGCACAGGCTCCGCCCACCTCGCATTTAATTGGGTGGTGAGAATGAATTCCTCTCACCTCGTCCTATTCTATTCGCCTCTTTGTTGCTAGGGGAAACCGGCGCTCATGAATGGGGTGAGGCTTGACAGCCAATGAGAGTAAATAAAAAAAATAAAAGACAATTCACTGTTATTTCTTAAATGTAGCAGGTATCGGTCACAAATCCTTCCATCCAAAGCAAACAGTTCAATTCATATTCTGCGTGAATCTTTAAAGACTAATCTCCTCCAATAATCGCTACAATTATTGATGAGCATCATTCTAATGCAATATGATGTATGTAAAGAATATCTTGCATCTGATTGGTTGGTTAGCAACAGGTATTACTAGCCAATCACTGAGCAACAAACAACACGCTCTTTTTGCGTGTATACTGTATACGGCACATTGTATGTTGCTTTTACAAACAGCTATGAAAGAAGTATTTTCATAGCTTTGAACATTGGTGTCTTTTATCATATTGCTTTTCCATTTTATAAAAGTAATGTGCTGCTCTTTGTCATGCTGTCCCAAACACTCACTCATTAACCATGGTAAAACAACAACAACAATGGTAACATTTTTAAATAAGGTCCATTAGATATTAAAATTAACTAAAATTAATAAATACTGTAGAAGTAGTGTTAATTTCAGCATTTACTAATGCATTATTAAAACCACAAGCTGTATTTGTTAACATTAGTTAATGCACTGTAAACTAACATGAACTAGCTGTGGATATTTCTATCAGCTAATAAACATTACATTCCAATCTATACAATTCCATTCTATTTAAATCCATTCCGTTCTAATTTCTTATATATATATATATATGAACTTTTTTTATTTTTGATCCACTTCAAATGTCAATCACTGTATTCTATTCCAATCTATACAATTTAATTCCATTCTAGTCTATTCAAAACCATTCTATCTCAGTCTATTTAATTCCAATCTTAGACAACTGCATTGTTACATTCCAATCTACTCCATTTCATTCTATTCAACTATTCAATTTGATCCAACTCTATTCAATTCGATCCAACTCCATTCAATTCAATGCTATTCCGTTCAATTTAATTACATTTCATTTCATTCATTCATTTCATCAAATTCATTTTTTTGCTTTAAATATTTAGAATCTACTTGTCTTTTCACATATTAAATATAGTCAAAAGACTATTAGATATTGTCCAGTATATCCGAAAGTACATGTACAAAAAAAAGTTATTACTGTTAAGATGCTAAAAACATATAAACGTGTTCAAATAAACGTGTTAGTATTTTAAAATGCTAGTACTTATGTTAGTCCTTTCAAATCTTTAAAACAGGTTAGTATTTTCTTTAAAAAACAAAAAAAAAATCTTAGTATTTTAAAATGTTAAAAAATGTCAGAACTTTGTTGATAATATGTTAGTACTTTCAATGTTAAATAAGTTGTTACTTTAAAATATTGAAAAAAATAGTAATTTGTTTAAAAAATAAAAATGAAACGCTAAAACATGATTTAAAATGGTTAAAAAAAACTGAATGTTGAATGTTTTACTTCATTGAAAACATGTTAAGACTTTAAAAACGTTAAAAGTTAAAAAACATGTTAGCACTTCATTTATAATGTTAAAAACATTAGTAGACTATTTGTAACTGTTAATCATATGTTAGTAGCTTGTTAAAAACATGTTAGTACTTTAAAATGCTTGAAAATGCTAGCATTTCAGACATAACGCATTGTTGAAAACACGCTAGCACTTTTAAAAGTTAAAAACATGTCAGATACACAGGGAACTGAACGATTTTGCAAAGCTGATAAATAAAACAAAGCAATTTTGGAGCGAATATTGGTGTAAATCCTACAAATATGCTAAAGAACTATGCAACTATATAACAAAATTACAATACAGACACACTCTCTGTTGACAGATAACTATAGGTAACTATGATGACAAAAGCACTGTTTCGATAAAAGTGAGCGGCCTTCAGATGACACACACACAAGAGCTGGAACTAAAAATAAATCACACCATCACCCAGTAATGAATATCACTAACACATTCTTTACACGATCAGAATCGTTTCAAAATGAAGACATTGGCTGAATGACTCTCAATCTAATGACCTCATTCACAGCTCATGAACACTTCTGTGTGAACGCAATCTAAAGACAGCATGTTAAATCTGCATTTTTAAATGTTTTTAATAAGATACTATCACTGCAGCACGTAGTACTCATCTGTATTCACTTCTATCATCTATACTTGCCTAAGTGTGCATTATACACCTAGAGCCCTTGACACACAATACTCTATCCCATGATGCACTCCACTTTCAGTGATAAATGAACAAGATGCTGGTCCGCCTGGTTCACCAGTAACTGATGCTGATTAACACTATATAGAGTTCATTCACGAAAACAGAGAACTCCGGTTTTAACAATTTTTCAAAAAATGTTTAAAAAATTAAAAAAATAAATTTCTTTGTGCATAATGAAATCAAACAACAGTTGGGTTATTTTGACTAGGTTAAAAAATAACGCCAACTAATGCAACAAAACATAACATAATAAAATACATGGATATAAAACTAAGTTAGCCTGTCTGTTTTTGCAAATAAACTCTTCATGTCTAATTCTAAAAATCATAATGCACAATGACAAAACAATATCCACTAATTTTATAGTATTTCCTAAAATCAAAACGCAAACTTAAGCATTTTTCATTTTATATTTAAATTAATTCCTAAATTATTCCCATTTTTAACTAAATATATTTTTAAAATGTAATCTTTAATGCAATATCATCTCTAGAAATGCTAATTCATCTTATTAACATCTGCAATGGCAATAAGACTTTAATATTCATTAATAGCTGCATTTATAAATGAAATTATAGTTTAATAAGGTTTACACTTGTCGAGCAGCGTTAATATAGAATGCTTTTGCTCTGAACATCGCTCATGCAGAATTAAGATTATCTGGATATACAGAAACTGGAAGCACATTTTCTAAACGTTCATAATTAATAACAGGAGAGACTTACCAATATACTCTCCACTTTTGATTGTACAGATTTGCTGTAAAAAAGGAAAGCAGATTATTAGAACAGTTGTGTATGAGCACAGTGAGAAGGGTTCCTGATAACAGATGGTGCTCGTTTATATTTAGATAAAAGAGTTTGTAGAAAAATGCACCGACTCTTCTGTTATTCTTAACGAGTGTCAAAGGTCAAGTCAGGGCAGGTGTGTTTCTACAACACTAGTCTACTCAACTAACAGGTTTGTTGTTTCTGGAAAAATTAAGCTTTTATGGCATCTAGAATTATTTTCATATCTGATCTTTAAGTGGACTTTAACTTCAATCAAGCATTCATGCAAGACAATCAGACATCATCACTGAGCAGCTGAAATCAAACAGTGCCAGTAGAAAAACACTTCATGTACCGAGATCAGCTCAGTATCATCATAGCATGCAATGATATCAATGATATCAATCCATGCAATACAATCAGACGTATCAAAGCAATTATAACGACAATGCAATTCGAAATCAGACATTATGTGCAAATAATGCAAGCATGTCATTTCACTGCCATGTTTTCTTTGCTTGGATATGACGTCTGATTTCACTGCATGGGGACATTGTTTTGTCTCATTGGATTTCTGATGTCATTGCATGGCATATCTTATGCCTGATCTTACATGATAAAGTCTGATTTCTAATATTCTGATGTCACTGCATGGAACGTCTGATTTCATTGCATGGTGATGATGTCTGATTTGGTCTCTTTGATTTTTTTGATGTCATTGCACATCCTTTGCAACTGCGTCCATGCTAGAAAATCAGACATCACATGCAAGAAGTGAAATCAGACATCTAAATGAAATTAGAAATCAGATATAAGCTTGGTGACACTAGAAAATCCATAAATAAAACCTGATATCATATGCAAGCAATAAAATCAGACTAACGGAGTCACAAACAAGACATAATCACATGCTCTTAAAACTAAATATGAAATAAATACACAACGAAATCACACAATTCCAAGAATTATAATAGAGGCCTCCTGTCCATATGACATCACACATCCGATGTAAACAATCAAACATTGCATGCAAAGAAGTCAGACATCCCCATGCACTGAATCCAGGTATTGTTTGAGATGCAATGCAATAAGAGAAAATCCATGCAATTAACTTCACGCATCCAGATGCAATGGAAATAGAAGCAATGGAATGACATCATTACATTTGAAATCGGTGACTAGAAAATCCATGCGATAATATCCAAGCAATGAAATCAGACAGTGTAATGCAATTATAAAGCAGCCATATTCACATGCACCGCAGCCAGATATTCCATGCACCGAGATCCTACACTGAAATACAGGCCAGCTGACATCAGACATCCCATGTAAACAATCAAAGATCGCACGCGCGCAATCCAGACACCCCGTTACAAGCGCGAGCCGTCATATGCACGCAAGGTGCTCGGTCTCTCTCTGAGTGCTGATGCGCAGGGGTGTTTTTGAGATCGGATCTCTTACCAAATTGAGTTCTTGATCTTGTTGTACTGCAGCGCCGTCGCCTCGGGGCTCTGCAGGGACGCTCCGGGAGCGCCGGGCTGTTGTTGTTGATCATCAGCCATCACGGTGAGATTCATGCATGGGAGGAGGAGGAGGAGCAGGAGGAAGAGGAGGACAGCTTCAGCGTGTAGGCCTCATTTGAGCGCATAACGCCCGGAGCCGAGGTCAGACGAGCCTTTTACCGGAAGCACGGACCGAGCAGCACGGGCCCGGCGCTTGTGTTCGGACTCATAAATAGCGACAGGCAAGAACGCAGCGGTAAAACACGGAGATTCTCGGTGCGGCGGACAGAAACAGCAGCAGCAGCCGCCACGGACCGAGCTGCAGGCGGAGACTGCGCATGCGCACGGGCACGCGTGCATGTGCGCGGGCTCGAGTCCCAAGCACTTCAGAGGACGCTGTGTTTGTTTGTTTAGAATCGAACTAAATCTGAAAAAGAAAAAATATTAATCAGAAATAAAGTTAACAATGTATTTATTATTAGTAGTATTATTATAATTACTAGTAGTTGTAGTTGTTGTTTATTTATCATTATTCTAAATATAAACGACATCGATTTAGCGGCAAGGGTTCATGCTTTTTTATTTAAGAAATCTGAACAAAACTAAAACAGAAATGAAGGTAAGAAGGTAACAGTGTATCAGTATTGTAAAAGTAAGTACAATTTGTTTAAGGAGCAAACTCTCTCTTTTTGCTTTTAACCCTTTGCAAAGAAAAAAAGGTCAAGGGGTAATATTATAGAACTTGATTCATATAAATATATTAATTAAATATATTCAACCAGTTCACTGTAGCCAATACTAGCCAAACCACTAGTTGCTTGGTTTTAGTTATTCTTCAGTATAAATATTTTTTTTATTTTTTTCAAGTTTTTACATCAACTCCATGTATGAGACTATGATGGTATTGTATATAAATAATAATAGCCTAATAATAATAATAATAATAATATTTTATGGTATCAGTTAACTTTATTAACCTACATTGTGGGAATCGTTCAATAAAATCTATAAAATGTCTAAAGGTTACTGCAGGGATTTGGACTGGAGGCAGTAATTATGATTAACCTAATTTAAAACAAGTGCTAAGAATAAAGTACCATTCTTACAGAACCACAGAATCAGAGGAGCGCCATGTTTATTATTATTTTCTGGAAGGAATGAAACCAGGCTGTGCTGGACAGATGCAAAACCTCATAAATGAGTTTAGAAAGTTGCGAAAGGACATGATTAGTGACGTTTTTACAGGAAGTAACATTGTAACGAGCCTCTGTGCCTCACAGCCTCGTTTTCATCTGAGGTAAATCCAATATGGTGCCGAGCCCGATTAAACTCGCTGCTGTGAAATTTATTTTATTATTGCTTCGGTCTTGTAAATCATTTAAACATGCCAATGAAGCTTTACTAGTCTCCAATTTGAGTGTGAATTCACCAAAACAATTATACACTGCCCTCTGCTGGTGACACAGAATAGAGTTAATAATTCTACACTGCTGCTTGCTGTCGAGACACGGTAATATACCTCTATTATCAGTCTCTACTGCTCTCTGCTGGGGATAAACGACACAACTACACCAATAACATCTCTACACTCCACTCTGCTGCTAGGAAATGTTCTCTGACTTCGTATTTATGTTTACATTTTGACCAATTTTATATGCACAGCAACATAACTTTAATTATTTTCTTCTGCACTATTATATTGCGTTATATTCTATTGTCACATCATTTTGAATAAACAGGAAGGATCTAGGCTACTTCACACGTTCTTGAAATAATAAACATATCTAGAAATGCCAAAATATTAAAAGTATTTTCTGTCAGTGTCCCATAAGTTGTATCTCATAATATCTTCTCAAGTGTTGTTTATTAAAGTTGTAATGAGGTCAAAGGTCACTGGCAATGAAAAACGTGATTTTGGAGACATGCATGTCAAAATTGCATATTGTATCATTTGAATGCACACCCCGTTATAATGCATCCTAACACACCGCTTTGTAATATTTCTTAAATAAGATAAAAGCATTTCAGATTGAGGCTGTTTATAACCTGTCTGTGTTTGATGTGATGCAGGAGACAGACAGAGACTTCACATGACAATTAAGTCTGTGACAGTGTCGACACACACACACACACACACACACACACACTAGTTCTGCTGTATACTATATTCTGAGCACTGTATTGTACTTTTTCTAAAATATGGAATATACAGTTATTCTGAAATAAAGCATTTTAAAATACAAAAAAAGCTAATTTAAATTTAGTTTAACTAGAACTAAATAAACTGTGCATTTTAAAAATTAAATAAAACTACAAATGTGTATAGACATATAGGCTATAACACAACAAAACTACTAACACTTTAACTGAAGTTAAAAATATAAAACCCTCTATTTAAAATTAATTGATAATAGCACTTTAATGATGATAATAATATAGCAATGCAATAAATCACACCAGTGTTGTCAACAGCTAAACCTAATATTAATACAACTGAATTTTAACTGAAAAAACAAAAAATGAAATCAATAAAATAAATAACAAAAAATGAAACATTTAAATGAAACACCTAAACTTATTAAACTTAAACACAAATCTAATTACTAACACTGAAAATAACAAAATAAATAAAACAAAATTCAACAAAAACTATAATAGTATATCAATAATAATTCTATAATAGTTTATAAACTGATTTCACTAAAAATAAATAAATAAAATTTCATGAAAACACAAGAAAATGATGTAACATGAAAACTAAACAAATGAAGCAAAGTAGAAATAAAAATAAAATAAAATAAAATAAAAGCTAATTCAACATATTAATATATAATAGTGCTGTTGCAATGAATCAAAATAAAAATGTTTGGTTTACCTAATAAACACTATGTATGTGTACTGTGTATATTTGTTATATATATATATATATATATATATATATATATATATATATGTGCAAAAACACAAACATACAGAATATATATATAAAATATTTAAATGCATATATTTCTACTCCTATAATTTATATTCTATGTACAACATCTTTTATGAAATATATACATGCATAAAGAAAAATGTTTCTTTTGGACGTGACTATTGTTTGACAGCACTAATACTGACTGACAGTACTCTCTGAACTGCCCCAGCTCCTCTACGAGACAGATGAAGTAGACGCTGAACGAGTCCCATTAGCGCTCTCATATTAACAATCCAAACACAGGAGGGCCGTTAGAAAGAATAACAAGCAGCAGGGGGCAATCAGTGCTTAACCCCACGCTCGCTCGCTATTGTTCTCCTAAATGGGTATGTGTCTCTAATTGCCCAGTTAGGTCCCTCAGTAGCTGCCGTCTGTCCGGGGCAGTAAAGTGGCCCAGAAGACAGGGGCCGGAGACTTCAGATGAAGAAGCAACTCGCATCCAGACTGTCTTCAGTCATAAAGACTGGCTTCTTATCGTCTGCAAACTCTTTCTCTCCTCCGTGCAGACAAACTTCATGGATGTTTGTTTGATCTAATCACTCACAGTACAAGCCTATATAGTTGACATATAACATGTGCATGATGCAGTTAGGTTGAAATCTATGTAGAGATATGAGGGAAATCCTCTATTTACCTTTATTTTAAGTGTGCATTTCATTTAAAAAGTACAAATAGAGTTTTTCAAATACATGCATACTTGAAAAAATGCTGTTTAAAATCATGCCAGGATTTTGCAAAATTATTTTATTTCATTTACATCTTTTGAGAGTCTAGAATTAGTCATTTCTTGGACAAGGAATACAATAGCAGGGAAAAAGCTGTTTCTAGTCATTCTAGCCTCTAAAATAATGAAATGGTTAAAAGGTGCATTCAATTAATACAAAATAAATGCAAATAAACATTTTTAGATAATACTGATATAACACTGATATTATTTGCATGCATTTTGAGATTGAAAAACTAATAAAAATTAGTAAAATATTTATAGTAACTGAAATATAGTCAATAAAAATATTCCCCTCTAAATACTGAAATCGATCATGTGTTGTTTTTGTTTTATTTTAAAAAAGAAAGTGTAGGAACTGTGACATTATAGTGTGTGTATACATCTAGCACACTGCATGTGTGTTTACACTTTCTCCAAGAGTCGAAGTATTGCCATTCTGGGGACTGTAGAAGCAATAAAATGAGTGAAAGTCACAGAAATACGTAAATAAGTTTGCCTACTTATTCTCTTATTCTCAAAAATGGTCAAATGGCTAATCAAAAAATGTTACTTAAATGTATTTTTGTAATGAATATTTGGCCAAAAAGTGCTAAAACATGAACTTTATAGTGCGTGTATAAAGCTAGTGTTTAAAATTCATTTCCAATACCAATAAAACACATTCTGCGAGTCTTAAAATGTCATTCTAAGGCAGGAAAAGTAATATCAATAACATCAGAATATTTAAAGATTTAAATTCTTGCCTTTAAAATATTGAAATGGTTAAAAGAGTATTTTATTGATCAAATAAGCAGCTTTTTTTAATGAATGATTGGTGTGTGCAGGAAGAACTGGAATTATACTGAAGGAAGCGCTGAACCTGAGCCGAAGCACAGACAGGAGCTGGGCTGTAAATGCTAATGTCAGAAGCACTAATGTGAGATAATCCACAGAGTGTCTGAGACATTAGAGAGACATCTGCAGCACGAGCTGGACCATTTGAATACGAATGCAGTCAGATCAAAGCTAGACGCTCTCGCTGGCCGAGGACGCTAAATGACACGCTGGAGACAGAGAGCTGTCAGAGACGTCTCCACACAGACCAGACATTCATGAAGAACACATCACCGCTGCGTTTGTGCTGGAGACTGAGGGAAACAGATTTCTGCATCAGGTGGAAGCACAGCGCTATCATCCATGCATTCAGAAACCTATAGATCCTCGTGGAAACACTGAGAACAGAAGCTGAAACACTGACAGACGAAGACCCAAAATTCCAGCAACATCGGCCTGTGGTCTAAGATTTGCAAAACTCTTTGTACTTTTAATGCGATGCAGATTTTTTGACCTTTGTCTGTTATGTTTCAGCTTCTGTTCTCTATAGGTTTCTGAAGCAGAGGTCAGTTCAGGACAGGATTCGGTTTAGGACATATGTTTGTCAAATAATTGTTATTGTGAAAGTCTGTAGAAAACAGCAAGATAAAGAAAAAAACATCCCCATCCTGGTTGGACGCTCATGTAAAACAAGAGGATATTTAATGTGGATATTCCTACCATTTCATCCAAGTCATGTTCTCCATAATCTCAAATAATCCAATAATGCTTAGAAAACAAGAATTTGAATCATCCTTAAATCACAAAACGAATATTAAATTGATCAAACATTCACTTAAATGAAACTATTAATTTTTTTTATTTGGAGAGCTATAAATGGTAAATAATAATATTATTTCCAGATATTGTTAGACGGTAAAACTAATAAATATTAGTAAAATATTTAAAGTAACTGAAATATAGATGAATATGATTATTTTCCCCTTTAAGATACTGAAATTGCTCATGCACTGTTATTGTTTTTTTAAATATTATTATAATTTCAATGCCATTTTGAATACTTGGTAAAATATGCACATAATAGATGTATAAATCTAGCACTGGATGTATTTGTGCAATTTCAACTATGAATAAAACATCTTCTAAGAGTCTAAAAATTGCCATTCTGGGGACTAAATAAACTAATAACCTAATAAACATTAGTCAAATATTTTGAAGGCACAGAAATATTGTAAGAATGAACATTAACTGACATTTTCATTAGTTATTGGTAAATGTAATCATTTGAATCATGAACTAAAAATGTCACAAATATTTTAAAGATGTAAGATGCACAAAAATGTCATAGAAATAATAAATGCACAAAACGTTTAGACAGTGGCTTTGAGCAAATCATGAGTAATTGATTTTATCTTGATTGATATTAATATTTACTGCTCAGTTTTATCATGTCAAATGATCTGAACATATAACTTAATCATGCACCACAAATGTCAGATTTCAACCAATGTCAACTGATATGACTCATGTGAAGCAGTCTGAAGGTATAAATTAATCATGTACAATTCTTCACAGACTGTTTTTGAAAAAGAATTGCATGAAACATCTAGACTGATATCACTTATTTACTCATGTGAAAGATCTGATTGTGTAAAAGCAGCTCAGACTGTCCTGTGAGATGAAGTGTATGTGTGTTTCTAACGCTTCCCCCCCCCCGCCCCCGTCTGGGCTGTTATCTCTGTCTGCGTGGCTCTGATGTGCCGTTGATAACACCACCCTCCTCTATATAAAGCAGGGGCCGGTTGAGCTCGGAATCAGTCTCCTGCACGACTCACTCAGGATCATGTCTCTGTCTCTTCTGTTTGTCCTGCTGGCTCTGGGGGCCCACTCCGGGGCCTTTGACCTGGCCCAGACCACACGCTGCGTCCCCGTCCCGGCTCAGATGAGCGTCTGTCAGGATGTGCCGTACTCGGAGATGCGTTTGCCGAACCTGCTGGGTCACAGCAGCCTGGAGGAGGCCATCCCGCGCTCGGACGACTGGAGGACCCTGCTCCACAGCGGCTGTCACCCGCAAGCCCGGGCCTTCGTCTGCTCACTCGTCGCTCCCGTCTGCCTCGACAGGTACGGCTCACTCATCACATCACTGTTAGTTACACACAGCGCTGAGATGTTACAAGATTGCAAGCTAAGCTGTTTAGAATAGTGCGACTATTTCAATGACTTCATTAAAGCAATGCGACTGATCGCATGCTTTCCTAAATTACTATATTAAATTTGCAGAACATTGCACTAGAGCAACAGTTCAATGTTGATGTTGTAACACTTTGGCGATACACGTTACAAAAAAGTAACAATTTGGAAACTGATGGTATTTTTTATGCATAATGTGTTTAATATGTTAATTAATTATTATTGATTATAAGGTTAGTGATGACACATCATTTGGATATTATCATGTCTGGGGCTGAAATGTGTCTAAACAGCTTGCCAGATATAACCAGTAGTTTAGTTCTTGTCTGCCGCTAGGTCAGATTGAGCTCTCAGTAACTCAGGTGTGTGTATGTGTGTGTGCAGGTTCATCCAGCCGTGTCGGAGTGTGTGTTTGGCCGTGAGGGAGAGTTGTGCTCCTGTACTGGCCTGTCATGGACACACCTGGCCCCGGGCCCTGGACTGTGAGCGATTCCCCGCTCAGGACGACACCTGTCTGACCCCGCTGCCCAAACACATCAGCGCCTTCTCCAAAGGTGAGGAAACTAAATAATAATATATTATACTTAATATAAATGTAAAAATATAAAAATAATCAAATTTGACTACACTTCATATTATTATGTTAATATTACATTCTTACAAGCTTATGAATGTGCTGATTTGACGGTGTATGTCCTCCTCTTCTCAGAATTCCCTCAGCCTGTGTGTCAGAGCTGTCCGTCTGTGGAAGAAGCGCCGTCTCTGAAAACCGTGCTGGACGCGCTGTGCCTCAACGACTTCGGTAAGCGATTATCACTGTTTCTGTTGAAGGTCAGGGTCATGTGATGCAGTTTAGGGACTTCTGGGACACTCACCGTGTTTTCTCTCCACAGCCGTCAAAGCCAAGCTGTCGCGGCGCCGCGTGCCCTCCGCTGAGCCGGAGCTGACGGTGGACGGCCCGGTGGAGTTCATCCAGCGCGGCCCGCTGCTGCCCTACGACACCGCGAGCCTCCTCCAGCGCTGGCTGCTCATCAACCTCCGCTGCGCGCTCTCGCTGGTCCGCCCCGGCCGCGCGCAGCTCTACCTCATCACAGGTACCATGCGCGCCACCGGCTCCATCCAGCTGTCCAGTCTGTTCCCGTGGCTCAAGAAAGACCTGCACATCGCTGCGGCCACGCGCAAGTGGAAGCACCACAAATGCTGAAGTTTGGCCCCTCAGCTACAAACTATGAGACTGTCCAGATATGGAGCACAAAACCACTCATAAGAGTCCAGTTTTTGAAATTATAGGCAATCTGAGATACAACTATTAAAAAATCTGGAATCTGAGGGAGCAAAATAATTTAAATAGTGAGAAAATATCCTTTAAAGTTGTTCAGATTATGTTCTGCAGTAGTACAAAATATCCTCTGCTGTGCTCCAGAGACACATTTATATGTTTGATATGAGAGAAATGTGACTTCCCCCTTTGACACACACACGCACACGGCTCTTGAGATGCACTCTGACTGTTGTACATAGAGATTAAATAATTGTAAAGAATAATATTTTCTATTCAGATGTACTTTGTAAAGATATTCTGATGTAAGTGTATTTATGTCTGTTTTTCTGTAAATAATAAATGTTTCTACTATATTATTGTGTTTTTGCATCCATATTTGGCCTAAAATTAAGGTATGGGAACATTAGCGTGACTCAAACATTCTGATTGTTTAAAAAAATTTAAGCAAATAATAATTTAATAATAATAATAGTGAGACAAATAACACATCAATATTACTTATTTATGCCATTTTTGAATGCTTTCTTACCAATTAAGGTTGCATTTGGTCATAAATACGTTGAAATCTGTGAAATATTATTATTACAGTTTAAATCATCTGTTTTCTGTGTGAATCTGTGTTAAAGTGTAATGTATTTCTGTGATGTTCAGCATCATTACTCCAGTCTTCAGTGTCGCATGATCTTCAGAAATCATAATAATATACTGATTAACTGCTCAACAAACATTTCTGATTATTAGCAGTGTTGAACACAGTCGTGTTGCTCAGTATTTTTGGAAACTGTAATGTATTTTATTTTTCAGGATTCTTTGATAAAAAGAAAGTTTGAAAGAGCAGCATTTATTTGAAATAGAAGTTGTAATTTTATTTACTGTCACTTTAATTACTTTGATTATTAAAAGTAATAATTACTTCACAAAAATTTTAAATACAAAAAATATGAAATAAATAGTATTTTTAAAATGTTTTTCTTCCCATGAAAATGATAGATACCAATAACAGAAATCATTCAAAACGATTGAAAAAAAAATTACATATATAATATCTAATATATATATTAGCGCTGTCAAATGGTTAATTATGATTAATCGCATCCAAAATAATTTTTGGTATGTTATAAATGTATGTGTATTATTCATTACATTTTTTTTCATGTTTATACATTTATATATTAATATTTTTACACTTGATATTATATAGAGTTATACTTACTATATAAACAGAACAGTTTTTAACAATATATAAATGCATGTGTTTATATATACATAATAAATATACACAGTACACACAAAAATGTATAAAAAAAGAAATGAACAAAAACATTTATTATAAATGTAATTGAAGGGGATTATTAATTTAACAGCTACGTATAGATATATATAGATATAGTGTATTTGAAAAACAGTAGTCAGTCATGATGATACTCAAACAAACTCAGAATATCTGATTTACAGTTTTTCTCAGTCGCTTTGGTGCGTTTCTCAGATCAGAATGAAAATTCTCATAACTATTAATTCAACCTCCACAACATTTAGTCATTTGTGCACATCATAGTAGCAATTTCTCCTTTCTCTGAACAAACTGCAAATTATTTTGGACATGTATCAGTTGCTTTCATACATTTCTCTGCTGTTTTTTGACATTTCCATTTGCTTATGTCATGTCAGTCAAAATTAATTATACTTATGGATGCTGAATAGTCGTTCTCAATAAAACTAATAGTCTTACTTTCATTGCTTGAGTCATTACACACAAAATTGTTGAACTAGTTATCAAATGTCAAATATTAGTCATCTGTCAAGCAAATTCTATACCTTTCTGTATCATTTGTTCCTGGAAATGTCTCCTAAATTGAACAATTGATCTCAGGTGAATTTCAGCTGTCACTCATGATGAGGTGCGTGAAATTTTAGTTGTAACCAATGACAAACAACTTGTTCACTGTCAATCATGAATGAATCCTTTGAATCCTCAATTGGCAAGCATATATGAACTGAGCAGGAGCTAGTGTTCCACAAGATGGAAGGTCAGCATCGTGGAAGAGGGGTGAGGATGCGGGGAGGAAGGGGAAGGGGAAGGGGAAGGGGAAGGGGAAGGGGAAGGGGAAGAGGGAGAAGAGGCAGATATAGGCAAATTAGGACTACAATTGTGGACCACGTTGTCAATCACAGCCTCACCATGGAGGAGGATGGTTGAAGGGTGCAACCCAATATTGGAAGAACTACTGTCAGTTCAATTATTCAAACATTCCGTAGGGAAAACAGGTATGCATACAGTAATTTACTGTACTGTACTGTACCATCTCATACATATCT
>JAUYWG010000066.1:704401-720764 GCA_034779775.1 Enteromius afrohamiltoni | reverse complement strand
TCTCAGTTACTCCCAAAACTCCCATAACATCTACAGTAACTTTACTGCACATTTCAAATGGCTGTACAAGTAGGGCAGTTTGCACTAATTGTTTTGAGAAATGCACTAACCGCTTTGCAAATGTTAATAGTGTTCTGAGAAATGCACCAAAGTGCAACTGAGAAAAACTGTAATCTGGTTCAGAAGTGAATTATTTAATAGGCTGTGATTGACGTATCAGTAATATGAATGAAGAAAGTCACATTTTAACTAGATAAAAAAGTTTGTCTAGACAAACTTTAAGTTGGCTTGAGAAAGCCGTAGCAGAAAGTTTGAAAAAGTTTGAAATAGTCTTAGAAGTTAAAAAAGTTTAAGTAAATAGTCAGATGATAGATGGATGGATGGATGGATGGATAGATAGATAGATAGATAGTGTCACGCCAGTGGCGTGCCTTGTGTTTATGTGTTTCTGCCATGTGTCTTCCCTCATTTGTAACGCCCTGTAATTAGTGTTCACTCCCTGCCAGCCCTGTGTCCTGTATCTGTGTATTTAAAGCCTGCCTGTTGTCATGTTCGGTGTGTTCTGATAAAGTTGCGTTGCCCTTCGTTTTGTTTTGCACTGCTCTCAGCCTGTTCCCTTGTCTTGGTTTTCTATTAAATGTTCACTACTTTGAATTCTCGTCTCCGTGCCTGGATAGCGAGAGCGCAACACAACCCAGAGCCGCATCGTGACAGAACAGAACACCAAAAGAAAGAGATGGCGTTCGCTGCGGAATTCACCGCGTTGGTCTGCCGTGCACCGTCCTTTGAGGATTTCACTGAGGAATTTTATGATCTTGCCGAAGTATCTGAGCTCAGTGATGCTGTGATAATTGGCCTTGAGTGGCTCGTGGTCCCAGCCCCGTTGAGCTTCCAGATGTCGTGGGGCTGAACTGGAGATCAGCCATGTTCCTAAGCCTCATGACAGTCCGGGCACACGCAGGAGGACTCTCTCAATCCGCGGAAGTCCCGCAAGTGATTCACCCAGTTCCCTCACCATCACCACACGCGTCACCTGAGAACGAGCAGCGAACTGCATACATCTCTGCGGACACCGATCCACCATCATGGCCCTGTGTGCAGTCACCGCCTGTCGCGGACATCGTGCCGCCATCATGGCCCCGTGCGCCATCATCTCCTGATGCAGACAGTGAACCGCCATTACTGCCCTGTGAGTCACCATGTTCCGAATCGTTTGAATCTCCTACTGACTGGGAATTACCATGGCCTGAACCGTTTGAATCTTCTAGTGACTGTGAAATATCCTGGCCTGAACCGTTTGAATCTTCTAGTGACTGTGAACTATCATGGCCTGAACTGTTTGAATCTTCTGGTGACTGTGAAATATCGTGGCTTGAACCGTGTGAATCTTCTGGTGACTGTGAGTTTCCTGGCCCTCCAGAGTCTGCTGCGCATCCAGTGCGCCCTCCAGAGTCACAGGGGCTTGGATTTGGACTGCTGTTAAGCTTCCACAAGTGGCACCGGATCCATCATGGCCTCCCAAGGCTCCTGATCCTCCGCCCAAGGCTCCTGATCCGCCAAGGCCTCCCAAGGCACCTGATCCGTCCACTGCCTGCTCCACCCTGGTGGTTGTTCCTGCCGGCAGCTCTGCCCCCCTTAGAGACTAGTGTCTGTCACGCCAGTGGCGTGCCTTGTTTTTAATGTTGTTGTTTCTGCTATAGATAGATAGATAGATAGATAGTGTTAGACATTTTAGTCTCAGGATAATAAGTTTAAGTAGTAGATCAGTTCAGTTCAGTTTACCTGAACCAGTCTCCATCTGCAGGTCTTTCTCAGGTTCATGTGTTTATTGAATGTATGACATCTGAGAACAGGCCTCGTTACAGACTCACAGATGCATCAGGGGCCCAGGTCTCCTGGCATTGTGCTCTTTGATTCAGAGCCTGGCCCTTCATTGAGCGTGTGAAGAGCTCCTAGGACTTTAAGAGGTCGAGGAGTGAAAGAGAAGAGAGACCTTTCACAGCTGCTCTCAGAAACACAGCTTTTCACATCAGCTCATGTTTTACTGACTCCACTTTAGAACTCACTTATGCTGCCTGCTTGAGACATATTCAAACAAAACATTAGGTTTATCTGAAAGAAAACATAAAATAATAAAAAAAAGTAATAAGTAATAATAAGTAATAATAAAATTATGCTGAATTTATTTATGTATGCATGTTCAGTTACCCACAAAAAGATATTAATAAATTATATATAAACAGTTTTTAGTAATCTAGTAAAACACATGAAATACAAATAATAAAAAGTATCAAAGCAATTCTAATTATATATTTAATTATGCATTATTTATTTTATATTTGCATTTATATTTGCATCTTTGCATGTTTAGTTCCCCAAAAAGATACAAATTGTTTATACTTTTTATATAAACAATAAATTGTACTTATTTTATTTACCTGGTAAAACATATAAAATACTACAGTTTAATTATGCATTATTAATTTTATATATGAATATTTAGGCTATAAAATAATAAAATACTACTACTAAGAAAAACAAGTAAGAAATATTCTTACAATTAGATATGTTTCATTTAGTTTTATTTATTTTGGACATTTATCCCTATTTTAACATATAAACAAACTCTCCCCAACTCTCATTAGGATAAAATGTAAGATACTTCATCGGCTGTTATTTTGTACTGAAGGTTAGTTTGTTTAGCACTAGTGTGAATGATTTGGTCTGATTAGTCACAAGCTGATTTGTTGATCTATAACCCCAGAGCTAACACACATTACATATTCATCAGCCGACAGGCTGCCCGCTACCAGCGAGCCCAATAAAACTGCAAATTTGATTACATGTGGCCTTTGGCTCTGTGTCGAGGGGACAAAGCGGCGATTAGCATGCCCAGCATGAGGTGATGTTCCCCAGAGATCCCCCCTGAGCCGGGATATGCTTGTTTACTGCACTGCACGCTTCTGAGAGACGTCACACACACACACACACACACACACGTTGGTTTTTGTGATTTATGGGGACTCTCCATAGGCGTGATGGTTTTTATACAGAACAAACTGTAAGTGCTATTGCCCTACATGTACCCTACACCTAAACCTTCCCCTTACAGGAAACTGTGTGCACTTTTAGATTTTCCAAAAAACACCATTTAGTATGTTTTTTAAGCCTTTTGAATTACAGGAACACTGAAAATGTCCTCATAAAACACCTACATATTGTAATACCTATGTCATACCCATGTCATTATACAAATGTCCTCATAAATCACATAATCCCGCAAACACATACATACACACATAACTCATTCATATAAATGTTTAAAAAATATATATTAATTTCATTTGCATAACTCTTAACTTGCATAACTTTAGAAATACATATTAACGTTAAAGAGATTTTCTTTTTTTTTTCTTAATATTAGTTTTAATCTTTTTATATTTTACTCTAATATAATAAAAAAATATATATATATATTTTGCCTAAAGAAAAAAAAGCTTTTTTAATTTTAAACACTGTAATACCATCATTTATTTTGTACAATTATTTAAAATGAAGTGATGTTTAAAAAACATTTATTTATTAAATACAGCTTCAATAATATATCATAATTATTTTTTACATCATTATTTATGTTAGTTTGTTTAAAAAAAACAAATTAATTTGTTTTTATGCAAAAGTAAATAAAATCTTAATTAGGCTTCATGCTAAATCTTGTTTCTGGTTTTGGGGTAAAAAGAACCCAAGACATGTTCTTGAAGACCTTCCTGCACATGCATTAATTCTGGTCAGATTTCTGCTGTTGATCTCAGAAAAGCTCTCATTGTCGGCAGCTGTGAGGACGGCCAACAATAAAGTCAAGAAATATAGTCCCGTTGATAGACTGAGGCTCAGAGTATTTACTGGCTCCGGCTCTGTTTGGGGTGCAAGTTAAACTTTGTCCGGGAGTCTATTGTATCTGATGTCTATCATTTAATGGGAACTGTGACATAATGAATGAAGGGTTCCTCCTTCGGCCGTCCTGTCAGAGCCAATCACAGCGCTCCGCTTTGTCTTCTTTGTGCTCTTTAATGAAGTTAACTCTCAGCGAGCGGCAGAAACTTTTCAGAGCGACCGGAGGATGAGGTGTACCTGAAAGACATGGCTGGCTCTCCTCATCCGGGATTCGGGAATTCTGGGAAGTGTTTTTTGATCGAGAACCTGCTGTGTCCCGAGAGATGCCCCCCGGCTCGGGTTCAGGGCCTGTCGGGGCCGATGATGAAGACCAGGTGTGTTTCTCAGGACGAGGAACGAGCTCAGACTCCATCAGGTAAAACACCTGCTTCAGCGGCCCCAGGAATATTAGACATTTCTATTTTTATATTTTATGATTGAATTGTAATTTTATTTTCAGCATTTTTGTAATTTAATTTTTTATGTTTATTTTTTCTTTTAATTTCTATTTTATTTTCTTTATTTCTATTTTTAATTTAATTTTAGTTTGTTATTTTAATATATCAAGTTCAATTAATGAAATATTGCCTTTGTAGCCAGCTGAAAAAAGTTTAATTAGTTTTTTATATTTTATTTTTAAGTGATGAAAATGTTGTTTTACTTTCTTAAAGTTATTATGAATATTTAATTTTGGTGTCAAACTATTAATCGTGATTAATCACATCCGAAATGAAAGTTTTTGTCTGTCGAATATATGTGTGTGTACTGTGTATATTTATTATGTATATATATAAACACACACACATGCATGTATATATTTGAAAATATTTACACGTGTATATTTATATCCATAAATATATTAAATATATACATATTTTTCTGAAATATATCCATGCATGTATCCACACACACATATATTATCTAAATAAAAACCTTTATTTTGAATGTTATTAATTGTTTGACTGCACTATTTTAAATAGATTTAGTTTTTAGTATTTTTGTTTTGTCGTTTTATTTTTTATTTTTTGTAATATTTCTTTTAGTTCTTTGTAATCTTAGTTTCAGTTTGTTATTTTAGTAGATAAAGTTCAGTTAAAATAAACAGCCTTGAAAACTACCTGAAATGAAATAACAAAAAAAAAATATTTAAAGTAAATGTTTCTCGTGCATTTAGCTATGATAATAATTTAAAGTTTAACATTCTCGTAACATCATCAAAAGGAGTTAAATTCAGTTAGAATTAAATTAAAAGATTCTCAATATCTTTGTGAAAATACATCTACATTTTACTTTACATTAGCATCAGCATTAATATACTGGAAAGAACATTCATTTTGTTTGTTTATTCATCTTCATTCTTCAGTTAAAATGTATTTTATTTTCTTTCACTTTTATAGCATACATCAGCATTTATTTTCTTGTTAAATATTTAAGAAAATGTGTGTATTTATACATGTGATATAATGTGATTAAAGCTCAGTTTATACTCATCTGTTTTTAGTGATCAGCGTTTCTTTTCCTCGCTGCTCTGGACCTGTGCTGACGACCACTCCTCTGTTCCCCAGTAAGACACACACACACACACACACGCGCGCACACTCACTCACTCACTTCTACAAATC
Organism: Enteromius afrohamiltoni; assembly: GCA_034779775.1. Lineage (NCBI taxonomy): Eukaryota > Metazoa > Chordata > Actinopteri > Cypriniformes > Cyprinidae > Enteromius > Enteromius afrohamiltoni. The sequence continues at coordinate 715,209 of JAUYWG010000066.1, read as the reverse complement.
GCTCATTTAGTGTATAATGGCCATGGCTAATTCCCTCTAACTTTCACCAGTATTCATGAACACAGAGCATTTAGTCACATAGCAAGCACATAGCAACATCCTAGCAACCAGCAGGTAACAACTCAAAACACCCTAGCAACCACAAAACAACACTCTTAAATTCAGAATCTGACATTTATAGTGAAAATATGTATTATTTGCATTATTTTATAAAAAAAATAAAGAAATAATGTCATTTAATAATTCTTTTTGGAGGAAAAGCTGTATTGAAATATACAGCCTCACATGATCAACGTCAATTAACAATAATAAATAATATATCTAAATATATAATTAAATATATACTTACGTGGGTGTATTTCTATATACATAATATACACAGCACACACACACACACATATATATTGTAAACAAAACTTATATTTTGGATGCGATCTATCGTTTGACACCACTAATAAATAACAGAAAATGTTTATATTTCATCATATTTCATCACTCATGTAAAATATATCTAAACATTTATATAGTAACACATAAAAAAGTTTTTTCTCTTTCATCATAGTCAGAGCTTATATAAAGTATAAATAAAATATATAAATATTTTCTGTCCTGTATCCTATTTCTTTCTATATAAAAGTTGTTATGTTTTCTCATGTATAAAGATGTTTAAATATTTGCTTTATTCGTATGCATACATGAAAATATTTGTATTTAATTTATATAGTTCCTCTATTTTATGTTCTAAGTTTTCTCGAGCATTATAATGAGTGTGTGAGTGAATGAACGGAGCGATGTCTTTATCGGAGTCTGGATGGGTCAGATCGGGGTGTTTCTAAAGCCTCTCTGAAAACAGTTTAGTCCTGACACTTTCCCACAGCACTCCTGGCGCTCTTCTCCGTGACCAATCGCTGCTTTCAGAGAGTGACCCCACCGCTGACCCCGGCTCGCTCGCTAATCGCGAGCGCTTTTGTTCTTGCTAATGAAAAGCGGAGCCCTAAAAGCCACCCTCCCCTCCCCATCCGTCCATTCTGTCCGCTCCGAGCCCCTGTAGACACCTAGCCCTCAATAGAAATGACTTTTATAGACTTTTTTCCAGCTCATCTCCCAGAGCAGAGAATGAGACGCGTCCATCTTCTGAAGGAAACACTGAGAGCGGGAGATAATGGGGTATGCATCATTTGCTGCGGGCGTGTGGGCGGGGCTGAGGGTCAGCTGACCCTTTAATAGGGCGTTTAAGTGGAAACTATTTAGACTCAATAGTGAGCAGAGAGCATGACTAACCTGCTTTCCTCAAGCCGCTGACGGTGGCCCTCACACGCTAAAGAGTCCTCACAGATACTCTTTCAGATGTGTTCTGATCAATCGCAGAAATGTCTCTTTATATCCTGAAAGTAGCTCCAGCCAAACTGCATAGTAAAACATTTAAATAATGACATCACCTATGTTTACGTAACAAATGGACAACCCAATACAAATCCTATAAATTCCTATAATTAAAAAAAATAAATAAACACTTAAATATAAAACATCCCAACAAACTAATAACCCAAATAGAGGTCATATTGCCAATGTTTTCCTCCAGAAATATATGCATACCCTTAGGAAAAATAGCATCCCTATACATAAAATAAAGTGAAATAAATAAATAATTTATTTTTTAGTTTTTAAATATTTGTAAAAATATATAAGAAGAAAATAAGAATGCAATAAAATAAAATAAAAATAAGTTCAGCAGTGCTAAATCCTATATTATCAAACAGTAAAATAAATAGAAGCATTTAAAAGTATTAACTTACATTAAATTAAAAAATATTAAAATCCTAAAAGTTGTCTCGTTATCAGTGAAGATAATAGATTGTATTGCAGTAGGTTCCTCTGAATACAGCTGTGTCTCGTCTCAGAGGTGCTGTGGAGCCCAGCACTGAGCTCCAGGACTCGGACGGGGATCCTGAGACGAGCCGTGTTTTCTGACGAGCAGAGACGAGAGCTGGAGAAAACCTTCCACAAGCAGAAGTACATCAGCAAGACTGATCGCAACCGACTGGCCAGTGACCTCTGTCTGAAAGAGACGCAGGTAATCAGCAACACTCCTACGCTAGAAGAAGAGAAACATTTTTAACTGCTTAACACAAAAATATTGTGCAGCACTTTTTGCAGCATTTATGATTATCAGAAATGTTCGTTGAGCAGTTGATCAGTATATTATTATGATTTCTGAAGATAACGTGACACTGAAGACTGGAGTAATGATGATGAAAATACAGCTTTAACCACAGAAATAAATTAAACACAAATTCAATTCACAGAAATAACACAAATTCACAGAGAAAACAGCTGTTTTATTTTAATAATATTTAATAATATTTACCATATTTGTGATCAAATAAATGCACCTCTTTCAAAAAAATCTTGACACCAATTCATTGACTTTAGAAAAGAGTTTGAAGTGTTTTATATGTGAGTGTGTTCTTATGGTCTGATGTGTCCCGCAGGTGAAGATCTGGTTCCAGAACCGCAGGATGAAGTGGAGGAACTCCAGAGAGAAGGAGAGCACATACACAGAGCCACTGATGGAGAGACTGATGCTCTGGAGCCGTTCTGAGCCGGAAGACAGAACACACACACCAGCGGAGAGCAAACACACACTCAGACCAGACAAGAGATCAGACTCTTGATGCTAAACACTGCAGACGTCCCAGAACTGTAAAGTTCTGATTTACACACACAGAAAAGTCAAATCTTTTGACAAAACTTAACAATATGTTTCCATTTGTTAACATGAATAACAAAAAAAAAAAGAAAAGAAAAAAGTTAATTTTAATATTCATTTCAAAATGTTCAGAATCATCAGAATTGACATAAACATAAATATGAGAATCTAAGTGACAATTATGAGAATTATGAGAAATTCTGAGATACAAAGCTAGAATTATGAATCTCATATTTAGTATCTCAAATGTTTTACTTTTTATGTCGCAGTCTGTGGCATAAAGAGTAAAATATGAGATACTAAATCATAATAGCGAAATTAAAAGATTAAATTATGAGACACTAAATCATAATTTTGAAATTAAAGAGAAGCTGAATCATAATTATGATGAAGTCGAAAATGAAATGAATGAGAGTCTTATAAATGAAAAGACTTGATTATGAGATACTAATCATGAGCTAAATTAAATTGTAACAAAACTTGGTAATTTGACAAACACTAGAATATGAGATGCTAATTTATAATTCTGACATAAGTCAAAATTATGAGACACTAAAGTAATAATTATGAGATAAAAATAAACAGTGATGACATGAAAAGTAAAACAATTGATACTCATAAGTCATAATTATGAGACAAATGGCCTTTACAAAAATAAATGAACAGTTTATTAACTAAGATAGCAAATATAACACGTGGCTCTTTGTTAGTTACTGTCAACTAATGCATGAACTCATGTTAACTAATGGGACTGTATTGTAAAGTGTTACCAACATTTTTATACTGAATATTTTATGCATATTTTCAAGTTGTTTTATGGGCTAGAAATTTCTCTTTGTGAGTTCTATCAAATTTGTATAGATTTTTCCATTGAACAAGTTTGACTTGACTGGTGCAAAAGTGTTGGAAAATATGCCTTCATATGCTGAATGTGAATAATGCATGTGTAATTAGGTGATTTGAATTCTAATTACCCCTGCAATTATGGTCATTAAGCTCTTTATAAGATATAATAGCCATAACAAGCTTTATTACAGGTGCTTTTATTTTTAATCTTGCATAAAGTGTACATTGTAAATTTTGAATTACTTTTAGATGAGAAACATTACTTTTGAAATAAAATGAAATGGAACATTTATTTATTTTGAGTCAACAGAACTCTAAATGAAGCAACAGTTTTCCACACTTTCACAGAGCATCTCTTGACTCAGAAACAGATGCCAAATGAGGCCTCTGGAGGAGCCAGTGTACACAAGAAACACACACACTTCAGCATCTTCACCTGGAAATCACTACAGTCTGTGGAGGTCCATTACTGCCACAATACACGCTTTGGTGAATTATGACATTATGACATAAATAAAAAGTTAACAATATAATATATAAGTTCAAATTATAATGTTCAAAGTTACATGATAAAAGAAAGATGCTTTGGTAAATAATCATTATGCCATAAAAAGTCATTAATAAAATTAAAATTAGGAAAGAAAAAATAAAAACGAAATTGAGGTATGTAATTTTGATATGAAAAGTTGAAATTATGAAATACATACTGATAATTATGATATAATAAGATAATAGATAATAATTGGGAAGAATATGTGATATACTGTCATACTTCTGAGATAAAAGCTTAAAATTGTGATATGGGTTAATTATGAAATAAAAAGATTAATTTTTTTGTTAAAAATATGAGATATACTAGGTCATAATAAGGAAATGAAAGTCATTATGAGAGTCATAATGATGAGATAAAAAAACAAGATTATTATATGGTAATAATTCTGAAATAAAAAGGTAAATTATTAGATAGATCTAAGTCTAAACTAAGTCTGACAAAGCTATAACATAAAAGTTAGTGATTCTAAGTTTGTTTTACATACTAATGTTTTACTTCAAATTTACTACATGATATTTTTATGCCATAACTGTGATTTAGCAAAACTTTTTCTTTTTTCTTGTGGCAGAATGGAATTCCATGTTGTGCATATATCTGTGAATGACCATAATATGAAATCTCACTTAAATCAAATGAATAGTTACAGATCAAACATAAACATTTATCAGTTTAGAGTAAAATCAAACCTCCTCAGACTGAATCACAGCATGATTATTGTTTTGAAAAGGATTATAAAAAGTGGCAAACAACAGGAGATGACTGAAAATATTATATACATTATATACACGCACTTGTCATTTTTGTTATTTTATTGTCACTTAAATTAGTATCAGATTATTGATAATCATGTGAAGTCAGTTCTGTGTCACTAGAGGTCAGTGTTTTACAATAAATGACCTATGAACTGCTGATGTATTACTAAAATAATGCTTCATTATTAAAAATAACACTGTATTAGCACAGTTTTGGACATGTAGCCTATTATATGTTAAAACCATGGGATTTTTTTAAATCATTGGGAAATCCATGAAAAAAACATGGTAAATGGGTCAAAGTCTTACCATCTGATAATATAATATTTCTTTCCCTATAAAGTCTTAATTATAAAAAGAATTGATTGAACTAGATTTTGTGGTAGATTTTGAGGTTCATTTACAGGAGTAAACTTATTGGTATGGTGCATGTTTAAGGGTTATGCAAAGTGTTTCTGTGGTTTTTGGTTAACTTTGATTCAGCTAAACCAAGAGATGAATGTCTCTACCGTTCAGAATGTGTGAAACCAATCCAGTGTAGTCGAGAAACTCATTCCCACAGTTCAATACTGCAGACAGCATCAGTTGAGCCCTGCAGCGCTGCGCAGGTGAGCAGAAATCATCACACAGGTGCTGCTCACTTTATTTACTGCTCCAGCACAGAAGAAACGCTTGTTGCTTAGCTTTAGTTTTTCTACTTTCAATAACACAAATAAGGCAAAAACTGGGGCACTTTCTGAGTTGTTTCATTCTCTTTTCTAAGCGTCTATCGGTTGTTATTTCTCTAGGGTCTCAAGTGGCTGCTGTTGTCTGGAAAAGGCTTCAGATTGTGTTTGAATGATTTTATTTTTTTCTGGTGGCACTTTAGAAAATGACGTGCTGCAAGGACGAGTATTATTGTGTTTCAGTCCCATCAGCCACTACATCAATAATGATGGACACAAAACGCACACACACTCTCTCTCTCTCACACACTGTGTGCATCTCCAGTTCACTTCTGTTGTACTTAGATTAACCTAATTAGTTTCAAATTCTAAAAATTTAAGCCAACATCTAAAAGTTCAGTGCTTGCTTTGTCCTGCAGTGCTTGAAGAAAAAACCTGGTAACCAGACATACATTTGGAACCACAAAGCAACACTCTACCAACCACCCAAAATGCATTTTGATTCACATAGCCACAGCCTAGCAACCACCCCAAACACATTTGGATTCACACAGCAACCACCTAGCAACCACCCATTTGAATGCAAATATCAACACCCTAGCAACCACCCAAAGCATTTGAATGCAAATATCAACACCCCAGCAACCACCCAAAACATTTGGATCCACATGGCAACCACCTAGCAACCACCCATAACATTTGAATGCAAATATCAACACCCTAACAACCACGCAAAACATTTGAATGCAAATATCAACACCCTAGCAACCACCCAAAACATTTGAATGCAAATATCAACACTGTAGTAACCAATTATTTGTAACCACATAGGAACATCCTAGCAAACCACCCAAAACATTTGCAACATCATAGCACAATATGAACAACTACATAGCAACCACCAAAAACAGATTTGGAAGCGAGCAGAGCATCATATAGGCAGACATCACTGAGGTTCTTTATGAATCCGTGCTCATGCTGGACAGTGTGAGGCGGTCATCGTATGTTATTGTTGACAGGTATTCTGTCATCATGTCATCTGAATTACAGTCAATCACATCAGAAACATCCTCTCTCTCTCTGCTGACCGAAAATATTAAGAGCAGGCAATAAATTCCGACGGAGGAGTTATGAGCTCTATTCAAATATGCGGTGGCTTTCTGTGACCCGCAGCTGTCTGACACCGAGGTGATATTAGATTCTCTCTGAGATGCATGTGAGTGTCAGAGGCCTCAGAGAGCCGGGACGGGTCCGCTCTGTCAGGCTTTATTGGGACTTTGGCGGTTGTTGATCCTTCACTCCTTTATTACGGGATCTGCAGGGATTATCTGTGAACGTGAGCCGTGTTTCTCCGCTGCAGGAGAGCCTCAGACTCAGACGTGATGGCTGCTGGCTCTCAGATAAGACGCTCTGGCCTTTCAGCCCCACCAAATGGGTCGCCAGCTCCTCTGTTCAAAGCCAAAACACAGCTTGACCGCTAGATTTACTAGGTCAGTTTCCAAGAGACCTCCGTCTTGTTAAGAATAAGAGACTAGGCGAACTCGTTTCAGTACAAGAAAAGTGTCAGGAAAAGGTCGGAGTGAAAAAATGACCTGATTTCAAACTGAGAGCCACAGTTTGAAAAAGACAGATAAATTACTCTGTAACATGAATTAAAATAAATTATTAAGAAGGAAGTAAATTAAATTATGTGAATATTTTGCATGATATTTACATATGATAGCTATATTAGTGCTGTCAAACTATTTGAGATCTAATAAAATTAAGTTTTTTTTTTAAGTTTTTGAAATGTCTGTGCACTGTATAATATATAAACACACACACGCCATATATTCTTTGAAAACATTTACATGTATATACATTAACATATTTATGTTCTTATATTTTACATTATATAGAAACATATTTAACATATAAACATCACATATTTTTCTCAAATATAAAAAATGCATGTGTTTGTATTTATATACGCAGTATACACACATTTATAAAAAAAAGAAATTATTTACAAATGCATATATATATATATATATATATATATATATATATAGTAAATTTACTAAATTCAAAATAGCAATTGTAATAAAACATCAATTATTGGTTTATAATATTAATCATTAAATTACAAAAAGCCCTAATGATTAATGCATAGCTATTGCTAATAAATATTAGTTAAAAATGTATACAATGCATTCATTATTATTATAAATACACAAATGCAAAACAATCTTTTAAAAATTATAAAAATATAAATAGTTGAAAATGAATGTCATTATTATAACATTAATGTAAATGAAATTTATTTATTTTACACTTTTTCCCCCCATCATTCTTGGCACCTTATGCTTTACAACATAGTTTTTTATGTTTTCTTTTTCTCTGGATTATATATATGGATATTGTAACGCTCAGCCAAGAAGGGTTCTGGACAACGAAGGTAGGGAAATATAGAAAGCAGTGAATGTTCAAGCAATTAGGCAATATCGATTTCCCGATCGCTTCTGTAATCCTCCAGTGGTTCCTTGCGATCTGTGGATCGTTAACGCTCCTATCCTATTTCCTCCTTTCGCTTGTAGGTGCCGGTGAGCTGGATAGCATAGTGCGGACAGTGCTCTGAGGAGACAGGTGAGTACAAGAGGTGAGTTACAACAGGTGAGTGTACAGCAAAGTCTCTGGTAATCACAGATCGCTGAGCGTCTGGCAGGATTCGTACAGGTAAGTGAACAGGTGAGCAAAAGTGAATAGATCCCTTGAAAACTCCTTATCACTCAGACAGGTAAGCGCTGTAAGCAGAGCAAGTTGGAGCAGGTAAGGTTGAAACACGTAATACAATGACCAGATCCTTGGGTTCTCTGACAGACTGGCAACAGCATACAGAGGTGAAGGCTTAAGGGAAGTATAAAGGATTGTTACCTCGATCTCAGACGTAGAGCAACTGGCGAGCAGCGCGTCTGATGTGATTCAGGTGCAAGTTATATAGAATACACACACATATATATTGTGCTACCATACTACTACAAACTATTTTAAAATGGACAAATTGCTGGAGAGAGTAATCATAAAGATTGCAGTGATTGATTGTGTGTAACAGAAAGGTCAAACACGTGTAATATAGTTTCTCGTACGGCTGTCACAGCGAGTGTTTTGAGACCAGCTCTGATTTTAATGGCTGTTCAACTCAAAACTGACCACATGCGAGAAAAATCCATTCACAGCGTCTCCGGAACGATGCTACAGCAGCTCCTGATAAAACCAGAATCACATTCACCGCCAGTTGGATATCAGTCTCTATCACAGAGAACCTCGGAGTCTGTGAAACCGTGCCTTTTTAATAGAGAAAACCACCCTTTTCATTATACAAGCATAACAGCACACTGGGGACTCTGAGTAAGATTAAACAGGGTTTGTGTTCCTCAGACATTTCTGGGTCACACCTTTATAGAACACTTAAAAATAAAGGTTCTTTACTGGTATCAGTGGTTCCATAAAGATCCTTTACATGGCACAGAACGTTTTTCACACCCAGAAAAAAAAAAAACTGTTCAGTCTTCACTGAAAATCTTATGAGGAACCAAGAAGGGTTTTGGACTTATATTTAAGAGTGAGCTCAGTTAAAGCTTCTCTGGGAGGATTCATGAGCTCAGTGTTTAAAACACTGTCCTCCAGTGTTAAACTAAAAATCACATGCATTAATGAATCTACATTATGAATCAACATGTGTGTCATGAATGAGGACGTGAAACATGCAAGTTCATATGCAAGACAGTTTATTAAAGGCTCAGGGTCAGGACAGACAGTATCAAACACTCGGTAAACAGAGTCCAAAGGAAGAAGCAAGGGCGAAGGTCCGTGGAGATGCAGAGGTTGGCAACAGGTAGATCCAAAAACGAGACAAACTAAGAACAAGTCACAAAGGAATGTAAAAATGTAATGAACCATGAAAAGACAGACAAACAGACCGGTAAATATACAGGTGGTACTGACTGAATGATTGAACCTAACCAGCAACAGCTGTGGAGGAGAGGCGCATTCTGGGGAATGGAGTCCAGGTATGAAAACAGACACAAAAACACATAGGCCCGGTCTCATAAACAGGGCTTAGCTTTATCCAGGACTAGGCATTAGTTAAATTAGGATATTTAAGCAACTTTTACAAAAATGCCTCATAAGAAAATATTACAGGTGAGCATCTTAACAATGACACTGACATGTTATATGTTATATATATTAAGATATGTGAGAGCAATATATTTTCATCTGAGACAGCTCAAACATGCAATTTAGTCTGGGACTAGCTTAAGCCTTGTCTGTGAAACTGAGGGATAGAGATCATGAAGAGCTGGAGTGCCATCAACAGTCTAGCTGGCAGCTCCAGCTGGGCATGACAATGTTAAAGGTACAGTACACCTAAAACTTTAACTATATCATCATTTACTCACCATCATGTAAGAGTTTCTTTCTTATGTTGAACATAAAAGAAGATATTTTGAAGATTTCCTTGCTGGTTGATCTCTGTTGACTTCTGTAGTATTTCAGGACCAATAACTGTTTGATTCTTCAAAAAAGGTTTTATAATTTGTGTTTCAACAGAACATAATTTCTTACTTACTTAAACAATTAAAACAAATTAATTAGATAATAAATAAAAGCAATTAATGGATTCATAATGAATCATATGTGTATCTATCTATCTATCTATCTATACTCATAATTCCAGATTTTTTTTTACAGAAAATAGCTTTACTTAATTCATAATAATAAATATGAATAAAAAATGTCAATATGTTAAGTCCTCTTGTGTGTGTGTCTGTGTGTGTGTGTATTTTTAATTTCTGTGAAGTTGTGTTTAAACAGAAAATGACTTTCCTATTTACTAAATGACTAAACCGTTAATTACACTTTTTTGTGTCCTGGACAACATGTGGAAAAGGTTAATAGAGTTTCGAACTCGAACAACTTTCACTTTTTTTTAGAAACTTACTGTAATTCATTCGTAAACAAACAAATAAAAGTCAAACTACATAATAATAAATCTGTTTCTTGAAGTAGCATTAGCCTTTTGCTCCAGTCTCCCACACTAGGTGTATATATTATATATATATATATATATATATATATGTAATAGTCTTAACGTTACGTGTTTTACACACATGTCCAGCATTTCTGCAGTAGAGCCAGCAGAGGGCCACGAGCTCTGTGCGCTCGCTCGCTCTCTCTCTCTCTCTCTCTCTCTCTCTCTCTCTCTCTCTCTCTCTCTCTCTCTCTCTCTCTCTCTCTCTCTC
>JAUYWG010000066.1:682472-693419 GCA_034779775.1 Enteromius afrohamiltoni | reverse complement strand
ATATTTTTTTTTTTTTTTATATATACAGCTTATACCGTCTTATAATACATATGCACAGGACACACACATGTATTGTACAAACACAAACTGAGTAATATTAATGAAATGTTCGTATATAGGGTCATAGTTAGGACTAGGGTTAGGTTTAGGGTTAATTGCATGCAATTATGCATAATTGTAAGCTATTATAATAGTAATTACATGCAACATGTGTAACAAGCGCACTTTAACATAACATGTTACCTTATATTTCTGTAAATACTTTTAGTATTTTTGCCATAGTTGTATTAAAGTAGTCATGTCTGCAGAAAAGCCCTGAAACTTTCAGTCATGAGGGACAAGTCAGTTGAGTTGTGAAGTGACTCATTAAGGTGATCTGGTATTGGCTGGGCTGTTAATTGGTCTTTCCTCAGTCGCTGGAGGTTGATCGATCGGGTTTTTTGGAGGATGCCCGCGTGTCTTCATTACAGACTGTAACTGTGTCACGGCTTTGATGTGATCTCTTCTGAGAGACAGGGAGAGCTGATCATTTATTGATGCCTCCATTAGAGAGCGGCATGAGAGAAGGAAGAGGAGTCAAGCAGAAGAAACCTCTGGTTCTCTGTGCTCAGATTCACTCATTGTGTCGTGTGTCTGTCAGGCTGGAGATTATTAATAACTGATGCTGTCATCAACATCCAGATAATCCACTTTGACTCGACGCAGACATTCTCGTAATATTACTCAAACCACGCTGCTCCAGATAACATTGCTGTTTACATGAGGGAGCTCCTTATGTGGCCCTCAAGACGTTTTGGGGAAATTATGGAAGTCATTTTGCATAAAAAATGCACAAATAAAACAATTGTAGGTTTCATTTTCTGCAAACACAAATGGGACAGAAAGTGCTAGCAATAATGCAACCGAATGAGGCACAAAAGATGAAAATTAGCTACACATATATATATATATATATATTTGCAAAAACAAAAATCATATTTGTTTTATTTTGCATTTAATCTCAAGCAAACTGCAGCTGGGTCGTTTAAGTAAAGATAACAAAAAAACAGCTAGCTAACACAATAAAAAAAAACAATGAAAACATAATTAACAAATAGATTTTCATTGTTTTGTAACATTTTTGCAAAAAAAAAAAAAAAAACCAAACTTTTGTGTACATACATTTTATATATATACAGTATACAACAACATTGTATATTATATATAAATATAGTTATTTAATAAACATAAATAATTTTCTTAAGTAGATACATGCATTTGTTTGTATTTATATTTACATGCTAAATATACACAGTACAAACACACAAATATATCATGCAAACAAAAACTTTTATTTTGGATGCAATTAATAATTTGACAGCACAAAAATATATATATATACACACACACACATACACATTTCATATTTAGCACATCATTTCCAATTTTCCCATTCATGTTAATTTGCATTCAACTCATAAGTACAATGATTTCTACAGGACTTGAAGCATTTCCACACTTTACTGCTTTGATATAATTGTGCATCTCTCAAAGTTTGAGTCATTTCTCTCAATTCCTGCTAAGAACACCTGCCTGTAAATATGTGGCGCTTCATCTCTACCTTCACTAGAAAACTCGAGCGTAGCGTGATCGTATCTGTTTGTGTGAAATGTTAATGTATAGTCTCTCCGCAGGCTCATCCCGCAGCGTCAGGGTCCCAGACGACGCAGCCGGCCGCATGCTGCAGAAACTCAGAGGAAAGAGCGAGTTCACCATCTCTCTGACGCTCAGACAGGAGAAACTCAACTCTGGAGTCATACTGTCCATTCATCACGGAGAGCAGAGGTGATGAGAACACACACTCACAGAGAGAGACACACACACACTCACAAAGTGAGAGAGAGAGACACACACAAACACTCACTCACAAAGAGAAAGAGAGATACACACACACACACACACACACACACACTCTCTATTAATTACAAGCTATAAAGTCAGAAAAAAACAGACAGAATTCTGACTTCTTTCTCAGAATTGTGAGATATAAAGTCCCATTTTGAACAGGAAAAAAAAGACTCATGTTCTCTGAATTGCAACTTTATATTTCACACTTGCAAGAATTCTCAGAATTGTTGGATAAAATGTTGCAATATCTTTTTTTATTCAGTGGTGGAAACAAGCTTCAACACAAACAGAACAAATTACATGCTTAACTTTAATGTTTGTTCATTTCAGTAACACTAATTATAAGCAAAAGTATGCTTGACTTGGCAAACACCTAATTATACTTGTTATACCCACAAGATTAGAAAAACATACAACGTCTAATTATATAGTTCAGTTAAGTGTGCTATAGAATAAAATGAAGTGTAAATAGCAATAAAATGAATAATAGCAATAATAATAATACAAAAGTACAAATTATAAAATAAAATATTATTGTTATTAATTTAATATTTAAAATATTTACTAAATAAAAAATATATTAGATTTAATAAATAATATTCATTCTACATTTTTTTGTGTGGTGTTCAGAATGAGCTAAAATATATTTATGTATATATATGTATATATATTATAAATTTTGCCCAGCCTTGCTTCCTGTTGTAACTGACTGAATAAATTAATGAATCAGCTTGCTTCTTCGCTAGCGTTGTTCTGCTCTGACACTTGTATTGTTTTTTTTTATGTTGGATAAATCATTTCTGCTTCTGTTATTCTCATTTGCAAGTTGCTTTGGAAACATGTATTCAGTCGTTTCTGTTAGGTGCTGCACAGCTCAGAATCAGTGGTCTACATGATGAAGCAGTTGTTTAGTCAAAGTAAAGTTCCCACAGTTAATGCTCACGATTTCTGAATAGATTGCAGTATGATGGAGAGAAGGAGACAAAGTGAAGGAATTAAGAAGAGGAAGTTTTCCCTCGAGACGCTCTTCCAGAGTCATTTTCAGTGCTTGACCGGCGAGCCGCGGTGGATTCGGCCTTGTTTTCCCATCCCTTTTCATCTCATCATTAACCGTTTCCCTGTGCTGTGTCCAAATCCACAGCTCCCCGAAGACTGATTAGAAGTTTTTTCTTTCCGAGTCGAGTCTAAGAGCAGCACTCAGCAGAAATAAAACACTCTCTCCAGGAAGACTGTTTAAACACCAACAGCTTCTTCTTCGCACAAACAATTTTGCAAGAACTTAATATAAAGTTGCTTTCCATTAGAAAAACTGCTGCATGGGGAATTTAGGCTGTATTGGAAATGGATCGTTTCCCATTGTCGGTGCATTACTGTCAGCAATGGCGAGTAACTGGCTAAAAATAGCTTGCTTTTTTGGAAGAGCACACATAAAATAATATCTGTGAAATAGAGAAATCACATCCGTCTCTGTGACGGCGCTGGAGTCTGTAAACAGACAATAAAAGGAGTCAGCCTACAGCCTCTCAACACTCCCAGCCTGTCAATCACTTCTGTCTGAGGAGGGCGGGGCTTCAGGAATATGAGTTGATTTTGGATAGAGACGGTGAACAGGATGCAAAATCTCAGTTTAAGGAAGTAGAATTTAAATAAATTGAAATTCAAAATATAATTAATATTTTCAACAAAATCTTTGAATGGTGATGTTTAAAGTGCCCCTGTTATAGGTTATGAAGTTTTCATATTTTGGTTTTGGGACTCCCCAATAACAGGTTGACATGCATGCAAGGTCAAAAGATTTTTCGTCTCATCATGACTGTAATGTCTGATAAAGCAGCATTTGTGAGCACTTTGTTTACAGTATTACTATGGAAACGTCGAGGTTTAGAACATATCCCATGTTCCGGAAGGAGGGAATGGAGACGTTACATAAGGGGAATTCGCCAGAGAGACCAATTGCCTTTGAGCTTTCCCTTTCTGCTGTCCACCATAACCTGACGTGCACCCCTGAGGAATCGGACGATGAGTTGGTGCTTCCCGAGAGACGCACCCTTCACTACGTTGTGATATGCGGCTATGGGAGCGACATACACTTTAGTCAAAGGGGACAGCCTGCGCTCCAACTTCTCTTGCAGGAAGGAAACTGCGATCGTGCATCTCTGTGGGTCCTCTCCGCGACAGGAATACTATCGACGAACAGACTCCATCTCTGAGCGTAAGCCTGCCTCGTAGAGGGAGTTTGCGCTTGAGAGATGGTATCTACGACAGCGCTGGAGAGACTGGAGAAGTCTGCCACGTCCCGTCCAGGAGCCAGACGGGCAGGTTACAGAGATCGGGACGTGGGTGCCAGATGGTGCCCATCCCCTGAGAAAGAAGGTCCTTTCTCCGGGGGATTTTCCAGGGAGGGGCTGCCGCAAGGAACGAAAGGTCTGCAAACCAAGTCAGTGGGGCCAGTAAGGTGCTACCAAGACCTGTTCCTTGTCTTCCCTGATCTTGCACAGGGTCTGCACAGCCCCGGAGGCCAGCTACATGCCAGTGCATCCCTGCCGAGCATCTTGGGGGACTCGAGGAGGGAATAAAACCTGGGGGTGGAGCCACCATTCTCCAGGGTGGGTGGACTGCCATGAGAGCTGATCGGCTGCACAGTTGAGTACCCCTGGAATGTGAATAGTGCGCAGCGATTTCAGCCACTTGTGACTCCACAGGAGCAGTGACATACAGCGGGAACGTAGACCACCTTGTTTGTTGATGTACGCAACAGCTGCAGTGTTGTCCGTCCGGACTAACACGTGCTTGTGACGGAGCATCAGAAGAAAATGACGCAGGGCGAGGAGCAGTGCCATCAACTCGAGGCAACTGATATGCCAAAGCAGTAAGATGGCTGTCCAGGGACCCGAGGCTGCTTGCCTGTTGCATACAGCACCCTAGCCCGTGGAGGAGGAATCCATGTGGACCACGACATGCCTCGACACCTGTCCTAGGGGCACTCCCACCCGTAGAAAAGCAGGGTTGGACCACGGGCTGAATAAGCGGTGACACTCCAGGGAAATGCCAATCTGAAGTGTGCCACGGTGCCATGCCCATCTCGGGACCCTATTGTGTAACCATCTCATATTTAACAATCTTGGCAGTGTGACCGTGGCTGCAGCTGCCATATGCCCCAGGAGCTTCTGAAAAGTTTTGAGAGGAACCACTGTCTTATGCCTGAACGTATCTAGGCAGTTCAGCATGGCCTGCCCGCGCTCATTGGTAAGGAGGGCAGGCATTTCGATTGAGTCCAGCTCTGGGGAGAGTTTGCACAACAGGTGGAGGCAGCACACAGGCATAAAGTGCACCGCAACTGCACGCTCCACCTGAGGGATTGCTGCATAACCCCGGGCTGCAAAGAGCCTGGGCGCAGGCGAGACGAGTAAGGGACTTGCCACAATCTGGTAAGCTCTCCGTGCACCTCTGGGAAGAATGGCACTGGGAGAGAGCGCGGCTCCAGACGATTCCTACCGCAGCGCGGAGCCGACTGTTCGGTATCCGCCGTGGACGGGGCAGACACAGCGGCACGGCGTGCTCCCGAAGCAGTTTCAACTTCACCATCACACTCACCCTATGATGCTGCCAAAGACATTTCATCCTCTCGAGTGTTACAGGGGGAGCGGTCTCTTCCAGGACCACAGGACTACATGGTGCATCAGAAGTCCGCACGGCTGTCACACCGGACGGAACATTCTGACAAGAGGCAGGACTTCAACGTAGCCAAGGTCATACACTCCCAATGAACACATTGACCATCCATAATAGCTGCCACAGCGTGCACTCGGCCCAGACATGCGAGACAACTATCATGTCTGTACGAAGAGGTGAGGAAACTCCCACATCTAGAAACACATGACCGGTTCGACATTCCGAAGAACGCGTCACCAAGCGTGGGAAAATTCGCTCTTTCTCCCGGTTGCCCAGGGAAGACCTAACGCGGCAACTCCTTGCACTCAAAAAGGTCTTTTTGAGATTGGATGTGCAAGATGACTGGCACACAAGCCTTTAAAAAGGCTACCAGCCTGCAGGGTCCGCTGACAACCGCCCAGATAAAATGCTGTTAGATGAGAGAGAGCAGGAAAGCAGGAACTCCTTAAATCAGGACTCTTCCTTGATGGTTCTCCAGAACTCGCAGAGGGGGTCTCCTGTAGTAGCTCAGAACTGCGAAGGCTGTTTATGCCCTCTTATACTCACGCAGTGATGAGGTGCATCTGAGCGTAATCAAATGCAAATCAAATATTCATTGGCCTTTTGTATTAAGCTCAAAGGCAATTGGTCCCTCTGGCGAGTTCCTCTTATGTAACGTTGAAGTGATTTGACTGAAAGGGTAACAGATATTTTACCGCTACAAAAGAGACACCTAATGGTGAAGAATGAATTTGCATTTTCATTCAGACCAATGAGAAAAGACCAACAAGTGACTCGTATTTAAAAAAAACGACTCATTTCAATGATTCAGAGTCGACTCTATTTTTTGAGAGGCAGGAGCACTTTAGATTTAAAACTGTGCAGGATGTTTTCATTCACTTAGCACTGTTACACACTGCAGGAAACATCATTTACAAAAATACATAATAGCAGCACTTTAAAAACAACACAATTTAAAGGAAAAAGGATGTTGGAAAGATGGGTGGAGAGATGGAGGGGTAAACAGATGGATGGATGAACAAACAGATGAATGAATGGACTAATGATGGATGATAGATAGAATGGATGGATGGAGGTGGATGGACAAACAGAAAATGAAAGAAAAGAGAAACAGTTGGATGAACAGACAGACAGATCAATAGATGGATGGAGGGATGAAATGGAAATTTATAATTGGATGGATGGACATAGAAACAGATGGATGATTGAATAGATGGATGGATGGATAGACAGAGGGACAAAGAGAAGGATAGATGATGGATGGAAAACAATATGGTTGTCTGTAAGGTGTTTTTCTAGTAAATCTTTTCACCAGAAGGAAATGATTCACTAGAACGAGTCAGTTATTTTTCCTGACTGTTGTAAATAAAATTGAACTCTACGGTTTCTATCATGTAACGTCTGACAGAAACTGGCTGATGTCATCTGTTTAGAGGGTCAGCAGATAAAGCTGTGTCTGTGTGTTTCAGAACAGCATTTTTAACAACGACATTCACTTCGGGGAAGACAGCAACATCCCCATGCAGAACTACAGTGGCCGTGTTCTTACTGTAATTGTGCTCGTTGAACTGTGTTTATTGAAGCCAACGCATAATAGGGGCCTTGTGAAAGATGTTAATTACATTGTATGCCGAGTCAATACAGCAGGTGGCTCTGACATTGGGTTGGTATTGATATTCCCTTTCTTTGCAGCTGGAACAGCGCTGTCTACGAGTGCAAGGCGAGAGGAAAATAACTCATTAGGTCCCTGTTTGTAGATAAATCAAAACCTGCATATCTGTAATTGGCTTCTCTCGAATAATGCTCTCGAGCGTGGTTATTTTTTTGTGAGGAGGAGGAAATAAAACTTGGTAGTCTGCGCAGGCAGGAGGGGCTGATGACTTTTTGGCAGCTTTCCCCATTAATGCTTCCTTCAAGTAAATCTCAATAGAGATGAGCGGAGCAGAGGAATTATAATGTGAAGGAGGCTTTCAGCTCATCTGTATCCGCCTCAATCTACAGAAACCATGTTTCCGCTTTGGCTGGGAGTTTGTAGTCTGTGATGAAAAAGACTGAGTGCTGCAATATCGTACTAGAAATGAGAGTAAGTATATGCTGATCTATTGCATATAGATCTATTGCACAAAGACAGGTTGTCAGTCTGACTGCAAAGAAATATATTCTTATTTAATCAAAAATGTTCAAATATTATAATAATCCAACACAGTCTCACGACCAACTCGTACGTATTTGTATGAGGTGCCAAATTTGTGACAGTTCGTACTAATTCGTATGACCTCACCCGTACGATTTTGTACGATTTGTCTAAAACCCTGTGATGGGTAGTTTTAGGTCATTCATACAAATTCATATGGATTGGCAACTCGTAAAATACGTATGATTTAGAAGAAATTGTATGAGTGAGGTCGTACGGATTTGTACGAATTACCACCTCGTAAAATATGTACGAATTGCCGTGAGAGCAGGTTGTCGCATCATAACTCCATTTTTTAGTGTATGATTATAATCTTTTGTAAGATTATACATGTTGTCTGAACAATGTAATGTGTCCTTGATGAAAGTATTATATATTTTTTAAAAACATAAAGAAAATGGCTTTCTGATTTTTAGTACACATTTTGTATTGTTTTTAAAATAACAATATTACAAATAATAAAATAATATAAAATAATAAATACTATAATATACCATAGTTAATGGTGTTTTAATAATAATAATAAATCTAATATTACCTTAATTCATTATGCATTCATGTCTACATGACAAAACTCTATAAACCAAGCCTGTTAGCATGAATAATAACTGTGAAAGCATATAGTTATAGTACAGTTTATAGTCCAAATAGCATATAGTACAATTTTAAATATGAAGTGAATTCAATTCAGAGTGAATTCAACTCACAGCAGTTTTTTTTTGTTTGATATTAATCAAAAAGTAGAGCTTGCAGACCCCTTCTGTGCCAAAAAAAAGAACATTCTCTCTACGAGGACTGTCTGGACAGAGTCCATGGTGGTCAGCATGTGAATCTCCTGGGATATTGTTATGGAGGACATTTGGAAAGTTAGATAGATGCATTTCAGGTGGTTAGAGACATGCATGAAGCCCTCCTGCTGGTGATGTGCCCCAGGGGCATGGATTCGGACCGCTTTATTTGCGAATACTGCAAAATATGCCACACGATTCTTTTGTTCGCAGATCTATCCATGTGTCAGAGATCCCGCTGTGTCCTCTGCTGTCAATGATGTTTAGTGGGAACAAATTATGAAGTATAGTATATTTTGAGTGCTGCTTGTCCAGCACAATCACATGGAGCTCGTTGCTCAGCGGCTGACGTTATTCTGGGTGGGTCAGTAACAGCTCAGCTCTTCTTAAGTAGTTCTGGGAATTATCATTTTGAAGCGCAAACAGTGATATCTTCCTTCTTCATGATTATTTCACTGACTGTATTTCTCCAGGCTGCTGGAGCTGGAGAGCAGCGGTCAGAAGAGTGAAGTACGTCTTCATTTCCAGACCAAAGGCCAGCAGACGTACACAGAGATCTTCCCCTACATGTTGGCCGACGATCAGTGGCACAAAGTGTCCGTCTCCATCAGCGCTTCACATGTGGCGCTCTTTGTGGACTGCAATAAGTACGTGAAATTACCTGAGAATATAATCAAATACACTGGTCTTTTTTACCTTTTCACAGACAATTATAAATATAAACAAGATAAATATACCCTACATAATGTAGTAAGACTTTAGTTGTGTTTTGAATGTACAGTAAGTGTACATTGATCTGTAATTACAGACCTGTTTTAATATAAACAAGAGTCAAAAATTATATGAAAACATGTCAAAATGTATCTCACAATTATGATTATCTCACAAGTTTTACTTTATATTTCACTACACTTTACATTTTGTCATTTTTACTTTATATTTCCCAATTCTGACGTTATATCAAAACAATACCATTGATATATATTATATTTTTTACTTTCGTATTTATCTGAATCTATCTAAAAATCTATAAAAAAATCACACTATTTATTTCTTTATTTTTTTTTATACCAAGATGGAAACAAGCTTTGATTTTTATTTTATTTACTTCTGAAGTAACTGCATCTTAATTTAAGAGTGCTATTAGACTGAAAAACAAGGTTAAAATAATGAGCAAGAAAAGCATTTTTAGCATTTTTTGCCCCTTCTTTAATAAAATGTGTTAATATTGCTAACGGAATTTCCGAAATGAAAACAATGCATTCAATAGAATATTGTAAGAATCCTGAAATATGTCTGATGTTTCAGGATCTATGAGCGGGTGGTTGCTGTTCCTCTGATGGAGATCCCTGAAGACACGTCGTTCTGGGTTGGACAGAGGAACAGCGCTCATGGCTTATTCAAGGTGTTTCATCTTCACCATGGATCAGCACACATGCACGATAACATACTTCTCAACTGTGTGCTGTGTGTGGCTTTTCTGCATGCTTTCAGCTAGCTGCCAATACAAAATCTATAATTTTTAAATTTAGTTAAACTTAATATACTAAAATTTAATTAAAAGCAAAAATATAATAAAAATGAGTACAGAAAATTATATTTATATCTTGAAACTAAACACTGAAATAAGCATGCAACATTTAACAACACATGCATTATACAACATATAAGTAACATGCACACTGTGCATTTACAACAGTACAATGTTGTTTATTGGTATATAAACTGTAATATTTATTGTTGCGTGCTGTTTCACATACTATTTGTCAAAAATATGTATTATATAGTCCACAGTATGATCTTAGCCATAAGTTGCATACTTCTGTTAACTAATTTGAGAGGAAGCACATGTTCTTTGTTGTAAATCACACTCATAACTGTGGTTTATTACACTATAAACCCACACACTCATTTGAAGCACATGTATGTGTGTGTGTCAGAGAGCCTCTTTAAGACTTGGAGTGTCGCTTCAGGTTGTTAAATATCTCCAGAGTTAATTGGCAGATGAGGGGAGGCTGGAGGTCGTTTGCGGCTCTTGACGAGATTTCTCACCCCGCCTCCCGCTTCGGTCTCCACGGAGACGCTGATTACTGCTTAGCCGTAAAAGAAGACGTTTGTTTCTGTCTGTCATTTGCATGTACAAAATCACAGATATCTTCTGTCTGGGATGCTGTTGAAGGGTCGTTGGCTTTCATCTTCCACTAATTTGTTTTTCCTGTATGCATTATATCTAATAGTGGTCGTTTGCACTTGATGTACAGTTTTAGACATCGCTGATCAAAGCCGTAATTACTGTTCAGTTAGACAAGATTTCACACTCGTTAATTGATATATTTAGTGTGAAGGAAGCTCAGAGAATTATATTACTTATAATACTTGATCTCTTTAGATTACATATATATCTAT
>JAUYWG010000066.1:661800-672867 GCA_034779775.1 Enteromius afrohamiltoni | reverse complement strand
ATTTTAGATCACATACATAGTAAAATACCATTTTACTGGTTGTGAATTAAGTAATGGTTTTGTTTTGTCAGTATGTGCCAGGGGAAAAAACTAATATTATTCAGTTTCCTGTTTGTCATCTAAGGTGATGCTTAATAATAATAATAATAATAATAACAACAATAATAACTATTATTGCTATAATAGCTATTTACCCTTAAACTTGTCTTTAAGTTGTAGTGGCCAGGACAAATTTGAAAAATGAAATAGAAAATGAAAATGTACTTTTTAGGTAAAAAACTTTTTAGGAAAACAGCAGTAGCCGCATCTGATTGAAAGAAACGTGCGCTTGTGTAAATGTTACAGTAATTTTAGCAAATAGTCTAGTTTGCTCCGTGAATTCAGTTCAGCTAAGTTAAAGAGGGTAAACTTTATCTACACCTACATTTTGGGTTGTTCCATACAAGTAATAAATGCACATCTTTAAATGAGCAATGTGGCATCTTCAATGCACAATGTCCATTCCACCCATTTCAGGGGCTGCCAAAATGAAAAACAAAAATACATAGGCTATTAAACTTTGTCAGGGCATCTTTGTTTAAATGCATATTTTTCTCCAAATGATGCATAATTTGCTGTTGTTTGATTTAATTTATCTTAATATTTGTTAAAATTACCAAAAAATTATTAAAACGAGCAACATTTCTAATTTCATTATATCTATTAGTTTAATATCTATACAACAGTATCAATATGTGGGTAAACAGAGTGTAGTGTTTTTAACACGGTTAAAATGTGCGTCTTTACACGTACAAAAGTAATGCGTTCAAAATTGTCACGTCAACGCGGACAAAATATGCATGTCTATATGTATAAAAGAAACACGTTCAAAATTGCCGCGTCAAACACGGTCAAATTTCACGCGTTCTGTTTAAAGACTTGTCCCCGTCCACATTCCATAGCACCCTCCTCCGGCACACGTCCTCGGTGTGCAGCAAATGTAATGTAAACACAGATGTGAAGCAGGTCTCGCTGAAAGCTTTCTCTCTCCTCCATCTTTCTCACTCATTACACATTTAGTATCCGTGAGCAAGACGAATATTTTGCCGAATGCGAAATGACAGACGGAGGGATTCTGTCCTATCTTTAGAAGTCCCTGTGCTCTTCTGGTCTCCAGCGCTCAGTGTGTCCAAACAGACAGCGATCGTGCTTCGGATGAGACAGGTGTCCCAGTGAAACCCAAGTTAGCAAGATTTGTGAAAGGAACATTATCTTCATTTTACTTAAAGCGGCGGATGTCGAGTTTCTGAGCAATCTATTTGCAGATTAAATATAGATTTATATATATACTGAATGCTGTGTTAAACACTGTGATGAGTCTTTTTTTGCTTGTACAGTATCTTCTAGTAGCACACATATCAAACACACTGAAACATCATCAAAGACAATTTCAGAAGTAAAATGGTGTTTCACAAACAGGCCTTAGCTTTATCCAGGACTAGGCATTAGTTAAATTAAGATATTTGAGGAACTTTTACAAAAATGCCTTATAAGAAAATATTACAGGTGTGCATCTTAACACAGAACAATGACACCGACATGTTTTAAGATTTATCAGTGTAAGATATTTTCATCTGAGACAGCTCAAACATGCAATTTAGTCTGGGACTAGTTTAAGCCTGGTCTGTGAAACTGGGGGATTAAGTCCTGTTTTCAGAGAAGGCAACCTGATCTCACGGCAATTCGTACATATTTTACGAGGTGGCTAATTCGTACGAATTTGTACGACCTCACTCGTACGAATTCATACGATTTATTCTAAATCGTACATATTTTACGAGATGCCTATTCGTATGAATATGAATGACCTAAACATAACCCTGCCCCTAAACCTACCCATCACGTGGTTTTAGACAAATTGTTTAAAAGTGAGAGTCGTACGAAGGAGTGAGGTCGAATTGGCACAAATTTGGCACCTTGTACGAATATGTACGAATTGCTCGTGAGACTGTGTTGCAATAGGCTATATATTGAATTCGGATTATTTTCCTTATTTATGTATTTTAAAATAAATATATAATTTACATATTCTGAAGTAATTAATGCAGTTCTACATATGAAGAAACACTTTTTTGTTAAATTCTCAAAAATCCTGTTTTTATTGTATTGTGTTTTATTGTATTAGTTAGCTGATATTTTTTAAACCTAGTTAAAATAACCCAGCTGCAGTTTGTTTGCGATGAACATCAATGAATATAATTTGAATGAAATAATTGAGATTAATGCACAAAGAAAGAACTCAATTAATATTTTACCACTTAATATCACTTAATATTCTTTAAATCATCTGTATTTTCTGATTAATTAATTTTGCAAATTATCATTTAACAAATAGTTATCACTATAGCTGTACTTAGGGGTATAGCTGTACTTATATTTGTAGATTATCGTTAGTTGTAGATATCAATTTGTAACTACATGTCTACTAACTCTCAGAGTGAACTGTTAGAGAGTCAGCATGTTGTGAACTAATCAAAATAAAGTGTTAGAAGATATTAAGCAAACAGTCTACTAGTACTCTAATGACTGCTAGTTAACATGTACTGTAGCTGAAGAGTTACTTACTGAATGTCTGAAGTCGAAATCAAGTGTTACCCAATTATTGATTACTTTTTAATGATTAATTATTGATTTTTGTTACTATAGTTATGATTGTAATTATTAGTAATTGTTATAATTGTATTTGTCTTTATAGGTATTAAAGTCATTGTTATAATTTATCATTATAAGTATCAGTACATATACATTACTTAAAAGTTATTGTTTTTCATCATAAGTGCAGCTATCATGGTTACAGTTACAGTTATCAATATAATTATTGATATAATTATCAGTTTACTCATAGTTATAGGTAAAATAATTTAATGAATAATTAAAATAATAATTTAGTGACTCATTAAATGGTTGTTATTATTAACAGTCCTCACAGAAATTAATGTTGCATCTAATGATGGAACTAATGACTCTCCAGTACTGACTGAACACTTGCTCTTCTGTAGAATGGAACGGCCCGCTGTGAGAAGATTCTGTGCCCCCTGCTTGAGTGTTCTGATGGTACGACCCCAGGGTATGTGACAGGAACCTGCTGCAAAGAATGCCAGTGTGAGTACACATGTGTGCGTGCACACTTACACACACACACACACACATACCCTTGCACACGTACACAAAACAACACACACTCAAATTCACACACACTCACACAACCTGGTCCATTTATGTTCTGTCACTCCTTATTGCAATACCAATTTTCTGCTATCACTCTCTCACACACACTCAAATACCTGCACACACAGATACACCAATCTGCACACATGAATACCATTACACACACACACATGCACACACAAGCAAACACAAACATACACTTATAGACACTCACACACAGAACATCACACACCATATAGCCGCCTCCACAGGGTTGGCTGACGACTGACCACACACTAGTGTTGCTAAGCTACATCCACACTCCGTCTCCAGAGGTGTCAAGCAGCACATTTACATATTCAAATCAATTATTTATCACAAGCCAATAAACGCAGCCCTGCTAGGCTTATGCTAATCTATACTTGATTTTAAATAATACTTTAAATACAAAACTTATGAAGTGGAAACACAATCACAGATCTGCTGGTTTGTTACTCAGCTCTGAGGAATCAATCAGTTAGGGACGCCTGATGAGCCGCTGTCTCTGAAGCCCAGTGTTTGATACGGGTCATTATCGTCACGGCTGATTTATTCGCTTATAATTAAGAAGTGAAGATGACCCTGCTGTATTATTAGTCATAGTTGATATCCATGCTAATTTCAGAGTTAGTGCTCATTTCTACAGCACAAGCCCTTTTTGTTTTAACCCTGTGTGAGTTAGTTTGCCTAGGAGTAGTGAAAATGTACAAACATTTTATCAATTTAATGTTACATAAAAATTACCAAAATTGCCTGACTGGACATTAAAAATATAAAAAAAAAATTTTTGAGCTTGTCGTATTTTGTATAAAGTTCATGAATGTATATTATTATATATTGTATTTGCATCTATTACCATAAACATTTAAGTATACTATTTTTGCATACTAAATGTGGTGTTTACGTTTGTAGTGATTCGAGGGAGTCGTGTGGATCCATAAGCAACAATTTAATGAGACTAGTCAGACAGGCGAAGGTCGATACACAGGATAACAGGTATTTTGAGGGACAGGCAATACTCGGAGTCAGAAACAGGCAGTAGTTCAGGGCAGGCGGCAAAATGTCGGAAAACAATACACAGGCAGAAAAGCAAACACGGGTAATCAAAACAATGGGTATTGGAGAAACGCTCAGAAACGATGGCCGAGGCAAATCGGGACTTCGCGACTTCTTATGGCAAAGGTCCGAGCTTAAATAGTCCATGGGGGGCAAAACGGCGCAAAGCTGCCGAGGTACGTGGTTTTAATGGGTCTGGGTGGAAACGATAATACTCGGGCGAAGGTTCCCGCTGCCGATGACCGGAGAGGGCCACAGAGGAGCGGTCTGTGACAGAGCCCCCCCCCTGCGAGCGGCTCCTGAAGCGAGACCAGGTGCAGCGTCGGGGCCTCCCACGGGGTCTGGGGGCCGGCTTCTCAGGGTGATCCTGGTGAAAGCGTTCGGTGAGAGACGGGTCCAGGATGTCCTGGGCATTTACCCAAGATCTTTCCTCTGGGCCGAAGTCAATGAGATACTGGAGGTTCCATCTCCGACGTCTGGAGTTCAGGATTTCATGGACCTGATAGACTCCTTCGTTGTCCTGGAGCAGGGGAGGAGCCTCTGGTACCGCTTCCTCGTCCTGGTCCCCCTCCCCGTCCGGGGCAGCAGCGGGCTTCAACAAAGAAGAATGAAAGGTGGGTGAGATACGATAATTAGAGGGTGACTCCAAACAATAAGAAACGGGAGAGATCTGCTTGATAATCTTAAATGGACCCACGTACCTCGGACAGAGCTTGCGGCAGGGGAGGCGGAGACAAAGGTCCCTTGAGGAGAGCCAGACCCACTGACCAGGCTCGTAAGCGGGATGTGGGCGCCGGTGACGATCGGCCTGAGCAGCAACCCTCCGGATGGCTTGTTGGAGTTGAACGTGCGCGGCCTCCCAAGTCTGCTCGCTACACCTGAGCCAGTGATCCACAGAGGGCAGATCCGTAGGTTCGCCGGACTACGGAAAGAAGGGAGGCTGGAACCCCAGAACACACTGTAAAGGTGTTATGCCAGTGGCTTGTTTGCGAAGCGAGTTCTGGGCATATTCTGCCCAGAGAAGGTACTGGCTCCAGTCCTCCTGATTCTTGTGGCAGTAAGAGGGTAAGAAGCGGGTGAGCTCTTGGTTCAGACGCTCCACTTGCCCATTTGACTCTGGGTGATAGCCGGAGGTGAGGCTTATATTAATGTTCAATTGCGAGCAGAAGGCCCGCCATACCCTGGAGGTGAATTGGGACCCTCGGTCCAATGTCTTTGGGGAGACCATAGTAAGAAAGACATGTTCCAAAATGAGCTGGGCTGTCTCCCAGGCGGTCAGCAGCTTGGGCAGGGGGATGAGACGACAAGCTTTAGAGAAGCGGTCGATCACACTCAGAATGGTGGTGTGTTGCTCGGAGGGAGGAAGGTCTGTGACGAAGTCGACCGCGATGTGGGACGAGGGTCTTTTTGGGATGGGCAATGGTTGGAGTAGCCCTGCGGGTCGTTGATGAGAGGCTTTGGACATCTGGCAAGTAGCACAGCGAGAGATGAAAGTCCGTACGTCTGCGGCCAGGGTGGCCCACCAGAAGCGGTTGGCCATCAGGTGTGTGGTGGCAAGGATGCCCAGATGTCCAGCACTAGGATTTTCGTCCACCAGGTGTAGAAGGCGGTCCCGGAGGACCACGGGCACGTAGGTGCGATTCGGCAGGCATTCAGGAGGAACGGGGTCGTGGGCCTGGGCCTCCCGGATCTCCTCCATAATGTCCCACTGGACGGGGGCTAAGACCAAGGCTGGAGGAAGGATGTGTTCGGGCTCAGATGGCTGAAGTGTGTGGTCATAAAGGCGGGACAGGGCGTTTTTCGACCCTGGCCGGTAGGTGATCTTAAACTGAAAGCGGGTGAAGAATAACGACCAGCGGGCTTGTCTGGCATTCAGTCTCTTTGCTGACCTGAGGTATTCCAGGTTCCGATGGTTCGTGAGAACTAGAAAGGGTTCTGAGGCTCCCTCCAGCCAGTGCCGCCACTCCTCCATTGGCGGCCTTCGTGGCGAGAAGCTCCCGATCTCCGACATCATAATTTCGTTCCGCTGGTGTTAGCTTTCTAGAGTAGTAAGCGCAGGGGTATAGCTTCTCAGGGGTGCCCTGACGCTGGGAGAGTACGGCCCCTATTCCGGTTTTGGAGGCGTCGACCTCAACGATGAACTGGCGGCTTGGGTCTGGGTGACTGAGAATGGGAGCCGTTGTAAATTTGTGCTTAAGTCCCTCGAAAGCCTCCTCACATGCTGGACAGGGTAGCCGTTTGGTGGTGGTCTTAGTCAGAGCTAGTAGTAGATCAATATGTCGTCTATGTAAATTATGACGAAGCGGTGGAGCATGTCTCTGAAGGTTTTCGTTGACCAGAGCCTGGAAAATGGAGGGGCTGTTGGACAGTCCAAACGGCATGACAAGATATTTGTAGTGCCCGGTAGTCGTGGAGAAGGCCGTCTTCCACTCATCCCCCTCTCGAATGCGCACAAGGTTGTAGGCGCTTCGAAGGTCGAGCTTGGTAAAGAGATGGGCCGAGCGTAATTGTTCTAGGGCCGAGGGCACCAACGGCAGGGGGTATCGGTACTTGACGGTGATGTCGTTGAGTGCCCTGTAGACAATGCAAGGTCTGAGTCCGCCATTTTTCTTTTTAACAAAGAAGAAACCCGCGGATGCGGGTGAGGTGGAGGGCCTAATGAAGCCCTTGGCCAACTCCTCCTCTATGTACTGATTCATACAGTCAGTCTCTGGTTGTGACAGGGGAAACAGAGGAGCGGTCTGTGACAACGTTACTTTGTCATGATTTCTTATATTTCTCATTATATATATTAGCACTGTCAATTAATCTCATCCAAAACAAAAGTTTTTGTTTGCATAATGTGTAGTGTAAGTATTTATATATACAGTGCATAATAAATAAACACACATTCAGTGTATTGTCACAAACAAGGAACGAGACGCTCGAATCCATTTGCAAGTTTTTATTAAAGAGATTACATAACTAATAATTCATGGGGCAGTGTGAACAGGCGATGGTCAGATATGAGGCAAACGGTGCAATACAGGTTGGACAGAATATATTGGCGGAGAATATATTGGTTACCGGGCCAACACATAAGGTGGGTGGAGACAGAGTGAACAGGTGACAGAACATACATGGAGTGGAAAATGACAGACATAGTACACAGGGAGGCTGGAGTGCCATTCAATCTGAACTGGTAAATCCAGCTGATCATCACATATATATTTTGACAATATTTGCATGTGTGTATATGCACATATATTATGCAAACAAAACTTTTATTTTGAATTAGAGTTGGGCGATGTCGGCCAATTTGGCATTGTATGATGTCTAATGTTAAACATCACGATGGCATCGTCAGCATGGCTATAGTTGTAACTAAAACAGCAAGCCCCGCCCCACGATTGACAAAAATAACAATGTTCGTGCAAGCAGGTGAGAGAGGATCAAGCTCAGCAATGATTGACATATCGGATGACATATCAAATGCGCACAAGGGTTTGAAATTCGCATGTACATCTGTTTTCCTCTAACGATTTACTGTGCTCGCCAGCATCAGTGGTGAGCTTGCTTATTAATGGCATAGATTTGCCGCCATAGATTAAGTGTGTTTTTCGCGAGCTGGTTGCTGCTGCTGCAGCGGGGCGGAGGGCACGTCCTGAGTTAGACGTGTTCCTGGGTCAACATATATTGTTGACTCTGGAACAACATTTTATTCCAAAATTTTTGTTTTGACCATGTCTCTACACCTAAACCTAACCCTACCCATGAGTATTGTAAAATCAGAGGAAATGATAGATGACTGACACTGATGTACAAGCAACAAACACTGATTGTAAGCCTAAACTTTACAAAAACTATAAACTGGTTCTTCAAATCTGATTGGCTAATCACAATGTTGTTCCAGGGATAACAAAGATGTTGACCCAGGGACACGCTGAACTCAGCAAAATCAGGTTCTGCAGGGCGGAGGATCGTGATGCCAGCTCACAAAGCATACACATATATATATATATAACATCCAATCAACTGCATAGCAACCACCTAAAACACCCTAGCAACCAGTGTGTATATATATATATATATATATATATATGTATATGATTTATATTTAAATAATTTTTTCCATTTACATGTATGAAGTTTCCTGTATATCATTTTACATAAATATAATTTTATTATAATATGTCACTCAACATGAACAAAGTAAAGATTCACTTCTGAATTTAATTTTTCATTTGTGGTAGTTTCCGCTGACTGATTGTTTTAATCTATAAAGCTTTCGCTGTGGTTCTGATGGTGTTTGTAACTGTTCGGCAAACGCTTTGCTTCAAAGTATCTCGCAGTTTTCTATCTTTCTAGAAGATTTCTCTCCAGAACGTTCGGGCTGCTATTTACGGCCCTCATCGCTCTCCTACTGCGCCAGGAAACACTTACATTTGTCTACTCCAGCAAACTTCATCCTGGAACAAAAACATCAACCTGCAATTACATAATATGACATTTATGATCCACTAGAGCTTTAATTATCAAATTCACTTACACTTCAAGGAGTGTTGTTTAATGCCTAATGGTGAAATATACAGTTAAAAGTCACGTTATCAGATATTTTTTAGGATGAGTTTAAACCAGCAAACTCTCCTCACCAATGCGTGATTTGAGCACTGATGTAGCAAACAGCAATAAATGACTCATTTTAAACTATATAACAGGTTCTCTGTGAGGTTGGTCTGTATGTCGAGTTGTATTTGAAGTCAGAGGAGGAAATAATTGCTGTCTAGGGAACAATTATCTCCTCAGACGTCTTGTAATCGTTGGTTGTTTGCTCCAAATTTCCATACCGTAGCGTTTCTTTCTCTCATAATAATAGCGCATGTTTGACTTGTGCTGCCTGTGTTTCTGCTGAGTCAAGTCATGCTTATTTCTAACTAAATAGAATGCAAATAATTTACTTTTTTGTCCATAGTATAAAAGTCAGCAGGGGCCAGTGTTGATTGGAAGCCTATTAGCTTTCATGTGAGTGTGTTAATGCGCAGGAGCTCACATATGTGTGTGTTTGTGGTTGTTTTTCTGCAGCCAAGTGTTTGTTTTCGGAGCAGACGCTTGTGGAAGGACAACGATGTGCTGTTCATCATCCCACCGCGGGACTCTGCCAGCTGTTTGAGTGCAGGGTACACATCTCTCCAATATATCTGTATATTGAATTATTTATTTACATTCTGTATAACAGTATTTAAACATACACTATTTAAAAGTACAAAACGCATGAAGTTGCTAAAGTTGCATTTATATATGTATATATATATATATTATATATATTGTTTTTTTAATTATTGTCATTATTATTATTATCTGAGCAACCAACCAGAATACATTAGCAAACACCCATAACACCCAGTCAACTGTATGGAAACAACCTTAAACACCTTAGCAACTAGACAGTGTACCCTAGCAACTGCCTAACAACCACCCATTAACATGAGTACCCTAGTAAATCATTAGCAGCCACATAATACAGCCTAGCAACCACAAAGTATACTTTAGCATTCACCTATAGTATCATAGCAACCACCAATAAAACCCTAGTAACTACATAGCAACACACTAGCAACTGCTTAACAACCACCCAGAGCACCGAACCACCAATAAAACCCTGGCAACTGCCTAACAGACTATCCTAGTAAATGTTTAGCTATCACTTAAAGCAACACCATAGCAATTACCCAGCAACCACACAATGTATCTGAGCAACCACCCAAAACACACTAGCAACCACCCGTAACATGCACAGCAACTACCTACAACACCCTAGCATCCACATAGTGTACCCTAGTAACCATCTATAACACCCAATAAACTGCATAGCAACCACACAGTGTACTCTAGCAACCACCCAGAATAAACTAACAACCACCTAGAGCACCCTAACACTAGGAGTACCCTAGTAACTGCTTAGCAACCACACAATACAGCCTAGCAACCACCCATAACACCCAGAGTACCCAAGCAACGGCCTAGCAGAGTGCCCTAGTAAATGCTTAGCAAACACCTAAAATAGCCTAGCAACACCCTAGCAAACACAGAGTACCCTAGCAACCCCTATAGCTACCCTTCAGATACCCTATATCAGTTTTTTTTATGGTGAATGATGAACAGTTTCTTGATGTGTTGTTGTTGTGGTCAGGACCGTACGATGCACAGAGTCCCGCTCTCTGAAGACTGTCCTCAGCTCTCCTGCGCTGAATCTGATCAGATCACGCTGACCGACAGATGCTGCAGAGTCTGCAGAGGTACGCTATCTGACTTTAGTCTGAGCGATCGCTATGATATGTGCTGTGGACCTTTTTCACATTTCTGGGTTTTTCTGCAGCGGAAGTCATCATAGTTGGGTTAACTTCAAGAGCACTGATAGAGAGAGTAAAACAAATAGTTCTCTTGCATTAAAAAAAAACTAAAAAACTCCAGCATAGAGTAGAGCTGCACGATTCTTGATAAAATGAGAATCACAATTTTTTTTTTTTAGAATAAAGATCACGGTACTCTCATGATTCTGGAGAACTTTTTTTTATTTTAAAGATTTACCCCTGAAAAATAGGTTATCAAACAGCAGTAAAATAGCAGTTGAATAAGAAAAGAAATAAAATGTAAAATAATGTAATAATGTAAAGGAAAAAAAGAAATCACCATTAATTTTTTTTTAATTTACACACACACACAAACACACATATATATATATATTGTGGCGAGATGAGGAATTACACAACACGGGGAAGTGGTGAAAAAGGCCCCGGAGGGTGGATT
>JAUYWG010000066.1:628360-640825 GCA_034779775.1 Enteromius afrohamiltoni | reverse complement strand
AAAATCACGTTGTAGCATTTTTAAAGAATTTATTTGCAAATTATGGTGGAAAATAAGTATCTTCAATTCATCTTCAATGCTTTGCTGATGGAAGGAGGTTTTCACTCAAAATCTCACGATACATGGCCTCATTTATTCTTTGGTTTACACGGATCAGTCGTCTTGGTCCCTTTGCAGAAGAACAGCCCCACAGCATGATGTCCTCTTCTGGATCATCCAGATGCTCTCTAGCAGACTTCAGATGGATCTGGACATGTACTGTTTAAGCAGGGGGACACGTCTGGCACTGCAGGATTTGAGTCCCTGGCGGAGCAGTGTGTTTCTGATAGTAGCCTTTGTTACTGTGGTCCCAGCGCTCTGCAGGTCATTCACTAGGTCCCCCGTGTGGTTCTGGGATTGTGGCTCTCAGTTCTTGTAATCATTTTGACCCCACGGGGTGAGATCTTGTGTGGAGCCAGAGATTGAGGGAGATTATCAGTGGTCTTGCATGTCTTAAATTTTCTAATAATTGGTCTACAATTTTGTTTCTGGTGTCCTATGACAGCTCTTTGGTCTTGGCTATAGTGGAGTTTGGAGTGGGACTGTTTGAGGTTGTGGACAGGTGTCTTTTATGCTGATAATGAGTTCAAACAGATGCCATTAATACAGGTAACAAGTGGACAGAGGATCTGACTAAAGAAGAAGATACAGGTCTGTAAGAACCAGAAATCTTGCTTGTTTGTAGATGACCAAATACTTATTTTACCCAGGATTTGCCATCTACCAACATAGTTAGACATAATATTTCAGATATACAATATATGAAATAAATGTTAAATATCTTAGTTAAGTTATCTAAATCTAAGTTATCTAAAGTTATCAAAATTAAGATTGTGTGTGCAGTCATTTGCACGTAAATGTTCACTCTAAATGCTGGCTGTCAATCAAATCAAATCAATATGAAACATTACACATTGCATCATAATTTCTAGCAGCTCCTCACAGATCATCACAGGTATACTGATGCATTAAATGCTGACAAAGAGGATGTGCTTCCCTGGTGTTCGACTTCAGCTGCTGAAGCAGCATATCTGAGCCCCACGAGTCAACTCCCTGCTACAGTACCACTCACTTCATATTTCCTCTGTAAATATGGACTATTGTTGTAATTATTTTCAAGCGTTTACTGCTGCTCCTCCACTAATTGCCCAGACTCTTACAGAAAGTGTGCAGTTTTAGTTGTCATATATCATTGCATCATATGGATTATTGGGATTGCGGCTATGAAACAGGATGTAAATAAGTGTTTCGACTTCCTGTTAGTAATTAGTCATGCTAATACAATAAACCAGCCAATTAGGTTCATTCAAGCACAGCAGCTCTCAGTTGTACATTCAAAAGAAGTGATATAAAAACCCCAGTGCGATAACACTCAGTAGGCGTCTGCCACTGGAGGCTTTGAGCACAGTCTTTGTTACGATAGTCTGGATTCATCTCAGCACAGCATCAAGTGCTCTGTGTCCTTCAAGTGTTTCATAAAGAAAACAGCTTTCCTAGCAATGATACAGCAACATGCTGTTGTATATCCCACCCAGAATGATTTAGCAACATGTTATTACCCTAGCAACTGCATATGAATAATTTTATTTATTTACTGATTTATTTTTAGATTTATATATTGTAGCAAAGCACTGAACATTATCAAATAGGAGCACAGAGTGATGGTAATGTATAATGATCTATTTATTTATGAAATGCAGAGACGGTCTCTGTAGTCAAGACGACAATAATCACTAGAAATCAGGTGTCCCCAACTAAGCAAGCCAGAGGAGACAGCGGCAAGGAACCAAAACTCCATACTGTATATGAGAGAATGGGGGAAAAAAACCTAGGGAGAACCAGGCTTAGTTGGGGCCAGTTCTCTGGCCAGACACCCAGCACTTACATAACACTCTAATAATCATCCAAAACACCTTAGCAATATTAGAGCAATATGTTATCATCCTAGCACCCCCATCAACACCCTAGCAGCCACCCAGAACACCCTAGCAATGATATAGCTGCAGGTTAATACCCATCAAACCACAGATAAATGACTAACATTATATTGTCTAGATTTATCTTGGTGCAACATGAAGTGCTCCATGTCCTTCAAGGTTTTAAACTGCCTTTTTAAAAAGAAAACAGCTTTTATAGAGCCGCGCACACTGTATTTCTCTCCTCTGTGGAGTTATTGATTGAGCTGCGCATCTGAGGTAGAGAGCGTCCCAAAGCACCTCACCAAAACTGATAAACACTTTTAACGTTTAATTCCTTGCATCCCCCAGAGATGAATATGAGACTACTGATGGATTACATTCTATTGCATGGATCGATATTAAAATGTCTGTGAGCTGCAAGAGCCCAGCATTCCCAGAATCCATCAGTTCATGTGATTAAGTTGACTCCCTGCTGTAATGACACAGTCAGATTCTCTTGTCACAGTCAAGAGTTTGTCAGCCTCACGTCGACTTACAGAGATGGAGCCGTACAGCCATAATCACAGTCTCTGTGTGTGCCGGGATACGAAACCCCTCGACGCTCCGGTATGAGCTGTTGCTTATGAAAAGAAAATGAATAATAAGACCATAAAGCACCTTACAGAAGCACTGAGAATGCATGCTCTTAATTGCAGGAAGCTGATTACCCTGAAAGCTCTGTATGAAAATTGAAAAGTTCATTGAGTCAGAGCAGTGGTGCAATACTTTGCACTTTGCTGATGTGTTTTTGCGCCTTTCATGTCACTTCAGCTCAACCAGGGGTGTCAGATAGGATGGGGTTTCCTATGCAAATAATACATGAGTAGTATTAGGGAAACCTGCTTGGAAACATCATGACACATTACACTAGCAATGACATAGTGATGTGCTAACAACCATTTAGAATATCTACAGAGCCACATTAACACCCTAGCAACCACGCAGAACAACCAACAATGGTAAAGCAGCCTCCATAGTATTATAGCACCATATTACCACCATAGTAACCACCCAGAAAACTCTAAAAACAAAATGGCAACCACCCAGAAAACTATAAGAAAATATATTAAGCAATATATTAACATCCTAGCAACCTACTAACAACAGTATACGGACACATCAACACCCTAGCAACGACCCAGAACACCCCAAAAATAGCATAGCCACACATTAACACCCTAGCAACCACCCAGAACACCTTCTAGAAAATGTCATTACAGTAACACAAGCAATGACAAAGTCAATGGCATAGCAACACATTAACACCCTAGCAACCACCAAGAACACTAACTATGATATAGCAACACACTAGAACTAGCATGCTCAGGTGTGTTTGATTAGGGTTAGGTCCGAACTCTGCAGTGCATCGGACCTCCAGGGTAAGGTTTGTGGAACGCTGCTATATAGCAACACATTATCTACTCTAAATAGATAGTTGGGCAGTGAGCAAATCCAAGATTGTGGGTTTGATTCTCAGCGAACCGTGAGGGCACTTTTTTTTACATCTTTCAAATACCTCAATGTAATTGCACTATTAATGACCCCATCTGACATTGACGGGACAAACTGAAAGTCCTACTGGGCTACTCTCTCCGTGGGATGAAGCGACCCCAATAACATCATATTTTAGCCCTGGAATGTGACTGTTATCAGGGGAATCCCCGCCAAAAACATGTATTTTAGCCCACTGGAAGGTGATTAGGCCAATTTTTGGATTAGTTTTGAGAAACAATTGGGCGGGTTTTGCTGTGAAAATCTGGCAACCATATCCAAAATGGGTCGCTCAAGCAACCAGATGGCAGTTTAATTTGATGCATGAAAATAAAAGACTATTTTCCAGAGTTTTGTGTTGCCGGGGTGTTTCATTTCATGTAAAAAGCTGCTTTAGATGATATTCTGGGAATATTGGTACATCTGAATAGTTTTTTTTCCCATCCTTGCAGATTCTGTTGTTTCAAAGCGATGCCAGGCTCCGCTCCACTCTGCCAACTTCTCCTCTGCTTGTCCCAGCGCTACTTTAATTTCATCCCCCTCTTTTTGAGCTGCACTTCATGAAGAATGAGAATAAAAACCCTCTCTCAATGCGTGCCAGCTGTACGTAATCAAAAGGCGTTGCCCTGAAACCGCCCGACATTTAATGAGACGGAGCCACTCTCGTGTCTCAAACACAAAGCGCGTTGCAGCTTTGAGGAGAGCACGAATGAAGCTCTACCCCACTTCCTC
Organism: Enteromius afrohamiltoni; assembly: GCA_034779775.1. Taxonomy (NCBI): domain Eukaryota; kingdom Metazoa; phylum Chordata; class Actinopteri; order Cypriniformes; family Cyprinidae; genus Enteromius; species Enteromius afrohamiltoni. The sequence goes on along the minus strand of JAUYWG010000066.1, from coordinate 636,605 downwards.
GTGATTTCGCCACAGGTCTTGTAATTAATAGCTCTGTTTGCTTAAGACGGAAGCCCAGAGAGAGGCTTTCCTCGTCCTGCATCAAACAAACTACACACGGCTAATCCATCGACGACCCTGCTAGCGCTAATGAAACGCTGCTCTCCTTCTCCATCGAGAACATAATTAGTCGAGAAGTGCAGAGCGCAGCAGTTTGTTTCTGGAAAAACTATATTGATAAATGTTTGATTGGTCGTGTGCAGATGGCCGCTGGCTTTATGACTGAGCTTGCAGTTCTGAGCTGGAGTTACCAGCCTTAAACTAACGCTCATCTGTTAAAGCGCCTCGGATCTGACCGATACGTATGAGCTCAAGCATTCATGCACTTATAGTTTGTATTACATACTCAAGGGTTGTTGTACAGTCAGTTTAACAGCTTAATTTATGCACTTTATCAGCTGATGTTTGTTTGTTTTTTCGTTGCAATCAGTTCATGTATTCAAAAAAGATAAAAAGATACATTTACTTGAGAAGCATAATTTGCTTGATAGGCCTATTTAAAGTCTGCTTGAGGTCAGAAAGATAACGTTATTTTCTATTTAAATTAAGTATATTTTTCTGACCCCCATGGCAAATAATTTGTATTGTTTTAAGGAGAAACTCACTTAATTGTTATATATTTAATATAGAAAGAAATAAGCATAATAAAGAATAAAACTAGATACAGTACAATATATTGCACTGCAAAAAAACAAAAAGAAAAACACTATATTTAATATGATGTAGTATAGCTGTGTTTTTGTCTCATTTTACGATGTATCTATATTTTAGGTTGAACTCTTTCTTTAAGCAAAAGTTTCCAGATGCACTCATTAGTCTCATTGCTGTCTGGTAAAAACAAGAGTTTGTCTTTCCTCTGTGTGTGTGTGTGTGTGTTTGGGGCCCTCGAGTGTTTCCAGTGCAACTGACGATTAGCCCCATAATCTCTGGCTCTGTTATTAGTCTTTCCTGCGGTGTGTAAGAAAGGTGTTATCTGAGATACCAGAATCAGCTGACTCCACACCGCTGTGTGTGTGTGTCCGTGGCCCATTCTTCACCGCCACGGATTAGAAAGGACCAATTCAGAGTGTCCGCTGGCGGTGCTGTATCTCTGCTCATACACCTCCGTCTCCTGGATCCCGAGCAGTCGTCAGGGCAGCGGCAGCGGGATTATTGGAAATAAAAACCCTCAATTTAGAGTTCGAGAGCCGCGCTGCTTTGGCCGTGACTTCCTCTTTTGATCAGACGACTTTCATTCAGACCCAAATTTCAGACACTTTCAGGTGAATAAAAAACGTTGAAGTTGAAGGAGAATCATTATAATTGAATGTTCTGCTGCTTTCACAAGGTTAAATGAAGGTTAATGATGACAAAAACTAGCTGAGAGCACGCCGTGAATCATACAACTCAGTTCTTGCTGCTAAATATCTGCACTATTTCTGTCTGTGGCTTATAGGGGAAAGAAATGCATTCATATAAATAAATATATTTAGGATTTTATTACTGAAAATTAGACCAAAAATACTTTTTGTTGCTGTTATTTTAGTATTATTTGTTATTTGGTTTTGTCATTTTGTACATTTTTGTTTATTTTTAAATATTTCTAAATAGTTTTCATTTATTACGATTTCAGTTATCATTTTCTGTAATTTTGTTATATGCTATTTTTTTTTTATATTATATAGTGGATGTTTGAATGCATCCAGTGAAAATGCAATTATTTGACATTAAAGTCATTGAAAATTTTACTTAAAAAATAAATTAATTAATAAAGAATTAATAAATAAAGGAATATTGTTTTTTTCATATTCTTAAATCAAAAATGTATAAATAAAAACAAACAAACATACTTGTCATACTGTCTCTGTTAAATATAAATTAATTAACATTATGTATAAACTAAAAATCCTTGTCTTTTCATATTGACCATGTTTTTTTTCTTTCAATACAATAAAAAGGCAAAATGAATATATATATTGACAATTTGAACTTAGCATCATCAAATGAGATAAAATTATTTTATTGTTTTTCTTTTAGAATAGTTTTAAGATAGCTGCAGCAGAGAGCAGAGGCGTCCCTCGTGACTGCCTGTACATAATTGATTGTTTATCTGCGGGCTGCATGAATGACACACACACAGCAGTGTCTCCGAACACACACAGGTGTGACGCCTCTGACCTTCAGCTCATCCTCTCATCTGTGTGTGTGTGTGTGTGATAACACAGTCTGCTGCATTCATCTGTTCGGGATTGAAACTGTCATTTTGAGTTTAGATGAGGGAAATGTAAGCCAGGACATGCTCTGAATGACACTGATGTCTTTCAGCCTGGTTTAGACTGACCCAGAGCTTCCTACACAACATTACCACAAATACTAACATTACACTGGTTTAATCTAAAGCATCTAAGCAGGCTTATTTAGACTAAAGAGGGATTGATAGTAGGGTTTTACAGTCCTACTCTCCTTTATATATATATATATATATATATATATATATGAAGTTGGAAATGTATTATGTAAACTTATTTTAGGCAAGGCAAGTTTATTTATATAGCACATTTCATAAACAGTGGTAATTCACAGTGCTTTACATAAAAGGAGTAGAATAATCATAAGAGCAATAATAAAACAATAATCACAAAAGAGGAAATAGAACAACCATAAAAATAAAAATAAAATGATTGAATGAATAAAATGTATTTAAAATAGGTTTAAGACAGTAAAAAACAGAAAGCAATCAGTTGGGACGAAGCACAGTGCTCATTCAGTAAATGCACAGCTGAACAGGTGAGTTTTGAGTCTAGATTTAAACATGTTTTAGAACATTTGATCTCTTCTGGAAGATGGTTCCAACTGCAGGCAGCATAATAACTAAAAGAGGATTCCCCTTGTTTTGTGTGAACCCTTGGTATTTCTAACTGATTTGATCCTAATGATCTGAGTGGTCTGCTAGGTTTATATTCACTGAACATATCTGCAATGTATTTTGGTCGTAGGCCATTGAGTGATTTATAAACGAGTAAAAGTACTTTAAAATCAATTCTATATATACAGTAACTGGAAGCAAGTGTAGGGACCTGAGGACTGGTGTGTTATGCTCAGATTTTCTAGTTCTAGTCAGAATCCTGGCAGCAGCGTTCTAGACGAGCTGCAGCAGTCTAATGGTCTTCTTGGGAAGGCCAGTGAGGAGACCATTACAATAATCCACCCTGCTTGTGATAAAGGCGTGAACAAGTTTCTCCAAGTCTTGACTGGAAGTAAAACAATTCTTGAGATGATAGTATGCTTATTTAGTCACTGATTTGACATGACTACTGAAACCAAGATCTGACTCCAGAATCACACCAAGATTCCTGACTTTTTTTGGGGGTTTGACCCCTAGAGTCAAGGTATGCATTCACCTTAAGAACTTCCTCTTTGCTTCCGAATGCAATGACTTCAGTTTTCTCCTTGTTTAACTGAAGGAGGTTTTGGCACATCCAAATGTTAATTTCATCAATGCATTGGCAAAGGGAATCAATGGGGCTGCAGTCATTTGGCCATGGGGCTAGGTAAATCTGGTTCCTTTTCAGGAACTCGAGCTGCGTCGACGAGATGCTATGGGAACGCCCTCAGTGTGATGGCTCTGAATAGTGTGTTGAATCAGCCAATGATGAGTTGGGACATCATAGACAGGTGACATCACTGGCCAGGAAGCATATAAGCATGTGGAAAGTGACCGGCAAACTGTGTGTATGTCTGTATGCGTGTCTCTGTCTATAGAACAAACTTTGTCAGGGAAAATGTCCAAAAAACAAATTAAAACTAAACAGGGTGAGGGCAGCTCACAGTACAGTGTGTGTGCACCACTGTGCAAACGTTATATCCTCCACAAGGATACACACACTCTCTGTGTTGTCGGAGCGAGACACGCAGAAGCAGCTCTCCAGTACAGATAACTTTAATGAGGAGAGCTGCAGACATTTTGAGAGAATGTTGCTACGTGTGCTTCGCTCCCGGAGGTTCATAAGCAATCCCTGCGGGGCTGTCCCGCTCGTGCCGAGGCAGGGCGGCGGTGGCGTTCATGGGGATGGCAAGCCGATCTTAAACGCGAGGAGACTGAGACGGATGAGTTCCTATCTCACTCCTCTGCATCAGGATCGGGCACTAGCCAGACGGGAAAGGAAGCGCGTTCTGCTACTTCCCCTTGTCAAGGCGGCGCAGCGCTTCTCCTCTCTTCATCTGAGGCTGAAAAGATGGAGGGAGCTGAGGAGACTACGGTCCCCTCCTCACCCCAGTATGAGGCTTGAAGGTAGTGTCTCGTGCTGCCCTTGATCTAAAAATAGACTGGCAACAGAGATGAAAAGTAACCGCGTGGTATTAAATGAGAAATCAAATGTTTCTACGGACGCTGCCAAAATAAATAAATGCCTTCAAGAAGGAGCCTGCCATTTTTATCACAATTTCCATACCGAGGTGTCGAAATTGGGGCCATTCTTGGCTACTTTTCATCCCTCTGAATGAGTTAATAAGTGAGTTAATAAAAAAGCAGTTATAAGAGGTTGCTCGTTTGCGAGCCATCTCTCTCTCTACGCTGTCTTTAAGGCTCCATTGCAAGCCTTTAAGTATTACATCTAAAATGCTGGTGGGCAGGGGGTACTCAACAGCAGGTCAGGCTGGTGCGTCTCTACACACCATGGGGGTGTTACAGGCGTACCAAGCCGACCTACTGAAATAGCTGGATGAAAGAACTAAAGAGAACTACTGATCTCTCATTGCCTGCCACAAAGGCAGCAATGGTGGCAGCAGAGTGGCATCTTTTGCTGACTCAGTCAGACATGAAAAAGAGAGACAGAGTCTGCCTGATGGATCCCCCACTTGTGCCTGAGGGTCTGTTTGGCGACGCCATAAACACGGACGTCAAAAGACACCAGGGGGCGCGTAAGCAGGCAGCGGCATTTCAGCGGTTCCTCCCTTGCCATTTCCAGCTCAAGTACCAGTCTGAGTACCATTTTCTCGTACGAAAATTTCAGAGACACGCAAAAACAGAATGTCACCTTGAGAGCTCTTCCCCAACATCAAGGGAGTTGGCGGAGCTCTTTAGCGGGGCCTTCAAAATCTCATATAGACCTGAGGGTTGTTCTCCAAAAGAAAAAAGAAGGCCTCGCTGGGTAAAGACAGGAAGTCCTGATGCTTGTGGCTCAGGACTTCAGAGGGCAGGCCCCTCTGGGGAAGAGTGGCACATGAAGCCCATCTCTCCTCGGTGCCCTCGGGAGATCGTTTCACCAACCTCGCCAGTGTTATGAGGTGTTATGAGCATCTCCCGTAAACATTGATCTCAGTTTCATCCGCCCGGAAAACGTAGCGGCACTGAGACGTTCGCCACCAAGCTCTCACGAGGCACAGCTCTTATGGCAGCTGTGTCCAACGTCACACCTATTGGCCTGCTGTACATGAGACCCCTACAGTGGTCTCCAGTTACAGACCCCCAGTTTTCCAGTCTCTCTAGAAGTATGTTATGGTCGACAGTGTCAAACACAGCGCTAAGATCTAGTAGTACCAGCACTGATATTTTACCAGAATCAGAAATTAGGCGAATATCATTTATTATCTTAACAAGTGCCGTCTCTGTGCTGTGATGCGGTCGGAAACCAGATTGAAAATTGTCCAGGTATCCGTTTCAGTTTAAATAGTTGTTCAACTGATTGAAAACTACCTTCAATAATCTTGCTTATAAAAGGAAGATTAGATATTGGTCTATATTTGCTCAATATGGTGTTATCAAGATTGCTCTTTTTCAGAAGGGGCTTAACAACTGCAGTTTTCAGGAAGTTTGGGAAAGTCCCAGAAAGAAGTGAGGCGTTTACCACTTCTAAGAGATCTGCTGCTGTACTATTTCTACCAATGATTTGTTGTCAATTGCTTTAAAAACAGACAGAGTGACTTCTTTTTGAAATTCTGGTTGAATCTGGGTGGCGTCTGCATAACTAGAGGAAGTGCTAATCACCTTTCTGATATTGATGATCTTCTCTGAAAAGAAGGAGGCAAAGTCATTGCATTTGCTGTCAGAGAGCATTACACTGGGAAACTGAGTTGGGGGGTTTGTCTCTCAACAGTAGCAAAAAGAGTGCGAGTATTGTTTAGGTTGCTGTTTATAAGGTTTGAGTAGAACTTCTGTCTTGCTGTGGCTAGTTCCATTTTGAAAGCATTAAGCCTGTCTTTATAGATGCTATAGTGAATTTCAAGTTTCGTCTTCCGCCACATCCGCTCAGCTTTTCTGCATTGTCTTTTCATACTCTGTACTGCTGTTGATTTTCTCCAGCATGATTTTTGTCTGCCAGTCGTCTTTCTGACTTTCACTGGTGCAATGTCATCAATGACATTCTAAACAGAGTCTGCAGAAATGCTTGGCATTGAAGATATAACCTTAATAAACAGCAAACTAGTGTTTTCATTAATACATCTCTTTTTGACAGAGACGGATCTAGATTCAGTGGTAGCAGAGATCAATATATCAAGAAAATACAGAAGTGATCAGATAGTGCTACATCCTTAATGATAGTGGGTGAAATGTTTAGACCCTTACTAATGAGTAAATTAAAAGTGTGTCCACGATTGTTTGTGGGTCCATGCACATGCTGAATCAGGTCAAGTGTTTATAATGGTTATAATTTCTTTTGTAGTTTTGACTTCTGCATTTTCTATGTGAAAATTAAAATCCCCAGCAATAGCAAAACAGTTAAACTCTGAGGAAATCATTGATAACAGTTATGTGAAATCTTTAATAAAAGTTTGGAGAGTATTTTGGAGGCCTGTAAATAGCGATAAATAGAATTCATGGAGCACCTTTCAGCACAATCCCATGATATTCAAAAGTACTGACCAAATGACACTTGCTTACATTGATAGACATCTTTAAATAGAGCAGCTACACCTCCACCTCTGAAAGTAAAGTTAGGAGGGGCTGATTAATTGAGGACTGTTGCACTGCAGCTGTCTTTAAGCCATGTTTCAGTTAGAAACATAAAATCTAGGTTGCATGTGGTTGTTAAATCATTGATCAGAAATGATTTATTTTTTGGTGAACGAATGTTTAAAAATGCTAACGTGGTGCCATTACTTTTTGTCTCTACAGCAGGCTTAATTTGATACCTAACAGAAAGCAGTTTAGATGGGTCAGCTGTACGGCTTAGTTTTGCCAAAGCAACAAGAGCAATTATTGCAGCATTATTCTGAAAGTTACAGTATGTTTTTTATAGTTTTGCTATATCTCTGTTTATGATTTACCCTGTAATGGATCTAAAGCAGACATACGGGACGCAGTTTATTTATTCGTCAGTTCTTGGCTCTGCTGAATGCAGTAATGATGGGAAATGTTGGCGGCCTCTTTTGATATGAAGCCAGTGTTAGTTTCCCTCTGATTTTGTATTGCTTAGAGGACTCGTGACAGCTCTGAAGGCATTTTATGTAATAAAAATATCATTTTCATTCACACCTGCATGGTGCTTCCACACAGGCTCTAAAATTAACACTCAATGAGATCCAAATGTCAATAAAGATGGGCCCCGGCGATCAGCGCCAGCTGGACACTGTGAGATCTTTAGAGAGAACATCTCGGTTAAGTTGTAGCCCTCGTTCCCTGAAGAAGGGAACAAAGACGTCACGTAAGATATAACTGACGAATTGGTATCTCGCTTCAAGAGGACCAATCTGCTTTGCATGTATAAAAACACACCAATGAACATTGGCATGAACTGATTGCATCCAGCTGCAGCTGATCACCCTGTGAGTATAAACAGGCAGCAGTACATAATTTGTTTTTCCTCTGAGGAGCTGAGCTGTGACCCTGCCACTCAGCGGCGGTACAGCACCATTGGCAACGGGACGGGATGTCTCCATTCCCTTCTTCAGGGAACGGGGATTACTGTGTCTTTTCCCCGAACTAGAAAATACAAAAAACATCCCAAACAACCTAAGAGTAACAATTTAATTGATGTTCAAAAAATAAAAGCTATTTATAATACAGAGAAACAAATGATAAAGCTCGGATTACTGAATATCAGGTCTCTTTTTACTAATTCACTTTTTGTAAATGATTTGTTCAAAGATAATAAGCTAGATTTGCTCTGTTTGACAGGAACGTGGCTAAAACCAGATGAATATATTACTTGAAATGAGTCTACACCCCAGGATTACAGCTATAAAAATGAGCCACGTCCGAAAGGCAAAGGAGGTGGAGTTGCTACAA
>JAUYWG010000066.1:615518-628260 GCA_034779775.1 Enteromius afrohamiltoni | reverse complement strand
TATAAATAATATAAAGTATATAGTATTATAATAACCATCATTATTAATTATTAATATTATCATTATCAGTTGCTGAGAGTTCACTTACACTTCACTTACACTAGTTTTAGGGCACGTTTTGCTTTATATGTTCACATTACTTAATTTTACCGTCCTTTTATGTGCTTATTTTCTTCTGTTTTTAAAATATGATTACATATCCCCCACACACGCTCATTTATCTCAATTTAGGATCCGTGCTTTGTTAAGTTTAGTAAATTGAGCATCAATTCCTCCTGCAGCGAAAGGGAAACACGTTCCTTCACACTCTATCATTTATTTCTTGTTCTGTTGTTATTGACCCCTGGGTACCTGGGGCCTGTTCAATAAAAGCCGCTTAGAAAAGCGGGGATTAGTCCAAAAACCTGTCCAAAGTCCAAAGTCCAAAACCTGACTTGAATGAGCCGAGCTAAACGTCCGCGCTCAAATCGGTTCCATAACAGTAAGTTGAGGATCATGTGATCTTACTAAATTGAGTCAGGTTTTAATAGTCTAGATAACTGCGCATGCACGCCATTGTTTAAAAGTCCTGAAAAGTCAAGCATGGGTCAATCGATTCACTGTGGGCTACCATGGCAACAAAAGGGAAAGAAAGAGCAATGGAACAGCGTTTGCTATTGGAAACCACCAAAAAAGGCAATACAGCGGCAGACACATGTCTCACCTTGATCAGGGCTGCAAATGAACCAAACCCACCCAAATTAACTTGAACATTAACATCATTAATACAAAAACCCAACTGTCTTGCTTAAATGACACAAAAATAAGTAAACTCTAAAGAAATACCCGTAATGGGGGAGGCGTTTAGACGACCTGCAATTGGTTCATTGGATAAACGCATTCCTCATTCCCAAGATGCTTTGCTCTATTCTACATTAGATATATAGATTATAGATTATAGATACTTTATTGATCCCCAAGGGGAATTCAGGAACAAACGAACAAATCAAATAGTTTTTTTATTTGTGACCATGAATGTTCTGCAGTATAAGTTAACCATGACAAAGATAAAGAGCGTGAGCAACTGATATAAATATTGATCGGACCTATGAGGGGAAGAGTTTGTGGGAGTATTGGGCCACTTTTCGCAGAAAATAGAGTAGCATCAATAATTTTGATAATCTCAGGCGGGTCCCTTTTGCCTCGCGGCCGCTTAATTTGTGGTCAGGGAGTGTGATGAACGGTGTACAGAAATGTTCCACTGGCAAAAAAGCGAAGTGCAATGCACACTGTCTGTGGGACTGTGAGCGCTCTGTTGCGGCATGTGCTATTTGCAATGTGTGTGTTTAGTAATCTACAAATATACGCAATCCCATCTCTTGAGAACCTATACCACTCGTACAGGTAGCTGTCATTAAAAGCCTGATCTGTCTCTTAAAGTTCACTCACTTTGAAATACCCTACGCAAGACTATAGCTCCCTCATCCACCACCTCATCTATGAAAGGATACGCCATAGTTATGTTTGGAAACGTGTTCAGCTCTATATTTATATGCTTTTAATTAATTAATTACCAAACTCACCAAATAAACACATACATTTTGAACTTTTATAGTTTATTTGTACCTTATAATTTCTTACATTTATTAGTAAAGTACATTTATTTATTTATTTAAAAAACATTTTTATTAATAGTGGTTAAGTAAAATAAAATTACATCGAATTACCAGCAGGTAAGTATAAACGGTTCGTTAGTTAAGCCTGAACTCAGACTTAGCCTGACAGTTAGCCTGCCCCGGACCAGGCTAATTTCCCAGCATAAGTTGCCGGGGTAACTGAGTTTGAACTTATTTAACTTTGATTTATGAAACTGAATCTACCAAAAATAAGCCTGACTTACCGAAATAAGCTTGGCTTATTCTCTAATCTTGGTTTATGGAACAGACCCCAGGTCAAGGCTAGAAGGAGACAGATGTGGCTACTGGGCATTCGCTCATTAATATAGCGTCACTTTTAACACACAGTACAATAATAATTAAAATGTTTGCCTTATTGTAAAGGATAGGTATAGGGTTGTGCTAAGTGTAGACAGTAGTAAAACACAATTTGCTAGGTAGAAAAAGAAATTTAAATTTGCTGTGGATAGAGACAGATGATGCGTGGCTGATAAACGCATGCTTATAATGAAAATGAGCAAACTCTTTGTGGCTTTTGATGCATGTTTCAGATTAGCGTGGTTTCTGACGCACCCGTCCTGCGTGGCTCATTTCCAGCAGATGCTGCCTGTTTCTGGATGCTTTCTCAATGAGACACGCAGTGCACGTCCCGACCCATCGATCCCATAGAAAGAGCATTTCTGCCCTCTCTCTGGCCTTTGATTAAAATCAAATGGCTTTTCTTTCAGACATTTTTGTTCGTTTTCTCCTGGAGGATACCAGAGGGAATCAAGCGGATGAGTTTATGGCTTTTTTTCCCAGATAGATGTTGGAATCGTATTTAACAATTTTTTTCAAAACGCCAGGGTGTTTGAGACCCCGAAGCGAAAGGTCTTAGAAAGTTCACACGCTAAACTGTTTCATACTGTAAAAATGAAACACAGGAGGTTGTATTATATGTTTATATCATATGGGCTCTGGTGCTTTTATGAGATGGTAGTAGATAAGAAAAATGAAGAACACAATTCTCATGTTTGGGGGACAAAAACATTAAAAAGTTTAACTACTGTAATTAAATAGAGAAGCAAAGCTTGCTTCACTGTATAATTCACACACTGATGTCTATTAATCAGTGTTTTAGTTTGTCAAGCTGTTTTGATTCACAGTGACACTGAGTGTCAAACGTATCCATATGTTAAACATCACAAAAGAGCGATTTGAAAATGTCCTGCAGCCAGTTTGGACAGAAGTGCTGTGTTTTGGGGTCAGCAATGGGCTCTATTGTATGTGGGGATTGAGGAGGCGCCTGTGACTGTAATTTTGACGACATGACGTCTGTGCTGTCTGTTGGAAAACAGGCTGATTTTTGATGCCTGCTGGGTAGCCAGAAGCCGCGGCAGTCAAATGAACTAATAAAGGAGCAGAAGCACAGAATAAATGAGGTGCTGCTGTTGATCCTGGATGCTGGAGCAGGTTTTTTAAATGAAAGCACACTGGTTTGATGTTCACCTGGAGGCCTGATGTTATTTTTATGCTGCTCGAGTTTCAATCAGAGTGGTTATGAATCAAACACCATGAAGATGCAGTGAACAACAAAACAGATGATTATAAAAATAACTAGACATTAGCAAAATATACTCTAGTAAACTTTGTGATACTTAGTAGAGATTTTTTAAAATTAGATTACAGGTGTGTTTACTTTAGAGACCAAAAATTATTTTTTCTCACCAAGGCTGCCTTTTCATGGTCATAAATACACTAAAAATCTTAAAATATTATTATAATTTCAAACAGATGCTTTCTGTGTGAATATGTGTTAAAGTATAATTTATTTCTGTGATGTTCAACTGACTTTTCAGCATCATTACTTCAGTCTTCAGTGTCACATGATCCTTCAGAAATCATAATAATGTACTGATTTACAGCTCAACAAACATTTCTCTTTAATATCAATTTTTTTCAGGATTCACAGATGAATTAAAAAAATTCAAAAGAACAGCATTTATTAAATATAGAAATGCTTCACTGTTGCTTCAATTAAAGATGTCCTTGCAGAATAAAATAATATATAAAATAATTCATTTCTTTAAAAAAAAAATCAGGTCAGCAGGGGACTGTCACTCTTGTTTTGTGAGAAACAGACATTCACTTGCATCAGAGTTTCAGCTTTGAGGAAAATATTACAGCATGAACAAACAAAGATAAATAAAATCATCAAAGTGAGTCAAAAGCGAGAAACAATTATGAACACAAAAGAAAAAAGGAAAGATTAAGAAACAGCTCTTTCATGAAAGTTGAATGCGGCATTAAAGGGAATAGAACAAAGTTTTTTTCCGGAGCTTAATAAAAGTGACACAAAACTAGTTTCAAGTTACAGTTAAAGCAATAGTTCACACAAACACGAAAATGTACACATCTTCAGGCTTAGAGGTAGAAGAGTCTGTTTATTCATTAGATTTGATCAAATTTTGCATTGCGGCAGTGGATGCTCTGCAGTGAATGGGTGCCGTCAGAATGAGAGTCCAAACTGGAGGAAGACTCATATATTATGGACTCATATTCAAGATGCATTAGTTTGATCTTCTGAGACACTGATAAAATTATATATTTCTCTAAATCTGACAAAAACTATGTTATCAAAGCTGGAAAAATAATAATTGCATAGTGATTTAGTCAATATAATAATATAAATTTTTCTTTAAATACTCAAAATACTATTACTAATGAATCCACACTGATTGGTTAGATTTATGTACCCTTCTTTGTAGTTGGCTATATTTCTTATGAACCTCAAATGAACTAGAATCCTCCGTTATGTAATTGCCGATCAATAAACATTATAATCAGTTTCATATCACACAACATGGGACGCTGAGGGTTTCCTCAGAAAACCGGGACGCTCCAGTCTTCACAAGCCCAGAGAGATACAAGCCCAACGCTTTTATACAACTCCTCTGGAGCAACTCATGAGTGCTCAAAGAGAATCACGCTCTCTGAAATAAAAGAGCTGCCACATGTGTGTGTGCGTGTGTGTGTGTGTGTGTGTGTGTGGCTTCTGGGATACGACTGAACATGAAAATGCTTTCAATCGGCTGCTCTCTTGTCCTCTTCTCTGGCTTTTTACAAATTCTCTCAGGACCATCTGACAAACTAGCAGAGCAGAGACAGACACAGTCAGGATACAGTGCATGATTCGAGGGAGAACTCACAGAAAACCTAAAGAATCAAAGCATGAAGTGCAAAATGATGCACGCAAAGGAAGGAAGTGCAATTAGCACGCATGCTAAGTGCCGCTGCATTTCAGTGATGTCATTGAGTCCTTACAGATGCTGTGGAGACGCAGAAGATGCATTATTCACCTGCAGTCACATGCTAGATGCATTATTCACATATATGCGAACACAAACAAAATAAACAGATTATTAAAACATGCAATTTGCATATTTTACAAATGCACATGTGCAAGTTGACAAACAAATCACAAGTTCACTTTAGAAAAGCACAACATATGCATATTTCAAAATGCACAATAATGAACAAATCACAAGTACATGTGCACACAAATGCTGCATGCATTATGCAGAACATACATAATCATAAACAAATCACACACTTGCATGAACATGCGATTGCAGATATAAGTGTCCATACAGTGCATTATTCACACATATCTACACATGTACTTCAGGGGTCATCAGTGAACTGGATGTGAATTAATATTTACCATTAAAAAAGCAAATACATGCAAATAAACACAAATTAAATATATCTTAACTAGCTGCATGAAGTATTTTCATTCTGCATTTTAATATATAAAAATATATGTAAATGACATATAAAATGTTATATAATTTTATATTACAGTGTATATAAAATTCTATATATTAAAGTTTATTATACATTTTATGCAAAAAGTTTCTCTCCTGTTGGCTTTGATAATTAATAAACTAATCTTGTTTCTGTGTAAAATATAAAATGATCAATATTAATATAAAAAAAGTAAAATAATTAATAATAGTAATAAAGCATCATGTTAAAATATTGTTATATAAAATATGGATAACACTTTACAATTTGGTTAATTAATGTTAAAAACATTACTTAACATGAACTAAGAATGATCAATACATGTACAGTATTTATTAATCTCAGTTAAAGCTAATTTCAGCATTTACTTATGCATTATTAAAATCACAAGTTGTGTTTGTTAACATAAGTTAATCCTCAGTGAACTAACAATTAAAGTATATTATTCATATATATATATCATATTATTGGACTATAAATATTTTATATATATATATATATATATACTGATTCATACATTAATGCTATGTTTTATTTAAAAAAAAAATCATAAGCTAAACATTTTTACAACCCTTTTGCTTAAGACCATTTAAAAAAAATTAATCTTTAAATAAAATGTTAGGGTTAATACTTCATCTTTCTGTGGGGGGGGTGATGCGATTAATAAATAGTTTATTGAGGCCATAGTTATTCTCAAAGCTTCAATGCACTGTCAAAAAAATAAAAAAACAATGTTCAATATTGTTTATTTAATTCTAACAAATAAGTTGTTGTCAAAAGAAATAGCAAATATATCGGTATCGGCCAAAATGATTTGAAAAATATCGGATATCGGATATCTGTAAAAATACAATATTGTGCTTCCCTAATTAATAGATTGCATTTTTCTGAACTAACAATAACAAATTTGAATAAAGTTATAAATGTAATGTTTATTGTTCATTCATGTTAGTTAATACATTAACTAATGTTAACAAATGGCACGCACCAAAATATGTATATAAAATTTTATATTAAATAAATAGTGCAGTAAAATTTAGCTGATATTTTTTTTCACTAATGATATTTAGGACGCTGCGTTAGAAGACAGTAGCTCACTGAAAGGCAATGCTGGATGATGGAGATGATGTTGGTGGAAGTGAAGATGTTCACTTCATCAGTCCAGGAGGGATTTCTTGCGTCTGCTGCTCATTAGAGGTCAAAGGTCATCGGCCGTCACTCATGGCTCACAAACTGAAAGAGGAAACTCTCATTTCATCCCCGTTCGTTTCGGCTCGTGGTTTGCTGAGGTCTTTCTTTCTTTAACGCCCCAAGCGAGAAATGAAGCCGTTGTCTGCCGGTAAATACGAGCCAGTTTAAATTTCACATCTTGTTACGTTTTGGCTTTGATGTTGTATTTGCAGAGATTGGATTGTAATGTTGCATGAAGTCATTGTGTTGGGAGTGATTGTGTGAGCTGATCCGGCCCCTGGAGAAACAAACACAGAGCTTCCATGTCTCTCACATATACTACAGTAATCAGAGTAATCCATTTCCAAATATTCACTACTCATTATCTATATATTTTAATATGCTTATAGACAGATTACATTTAAGTAATCCAGAAATAGTTGAAATACATAACTCTAACTAATTAACTAATTCATTACTAATTCTAGAAGGAGTTTTATTTATATAGTATTAATATTCAGTACTAATAAATGTCTGTATTTATAGTCAGATTTAAGTACTCTTAATCTAATCTAATCTAATCTAAAAAGTAGTGCTGTCAAATGATT
Organism: Enteromius afrohamiltoni; assembly: GCA_034779775.1. Lineage (NCBI taxonomy): Eukaryota > Metazoa > Chordata > Actinopteri > Cypriniformes > Cyprinidae > Enteromius > Enteromius afrohamiltoni. Next base: position 621,041 of record JAUYWG010000066.1, on the reverse strand, counting down.
AATTCAAAATAAAGGTTTATATTTACACAATATATTTATGTTTACTGCATATACAACATATTATTATGATTTCTGAAGGATAATTTGAGTAATGATGCTGAAAATTCAGCTGGACGTCAAAGAAATAAATAACACTTTAACACATATTCAAATATAAACAGCTGTTTTACATTAGAATATTATTTCTGTACTTTTGATTAAATAAATGCACTCCTCTGGTGAGCAGAAGAGGCGTCTTTTAGAAATATTACAAAATATTTTAGGCCAAAATAACCTTTAAATTTAACTGCTGTTGCATGTTAGTAATTGTAAAGTCTTTTTGATGACTGATCATTAGTATCAACACAATCTGTAGTATTTAAGTGGAAACACTGCTGGTGTTGGTGCTCTCGGGCTGCTTTCACCTGTACATTCACACGCTGCTACAGCGGCCAGGATTTCATGACTTATTTACACACACACACACAGAGTTAATTAGTGGTGCTTAATTAAGGTCTTTTGTTTCTCACGAGAGGCTTGTTACATGTAAATGGCACGTCTCAGAGGATGCCGTCATGCGTTTGTGCGTCTCTGTGTGTTTGAAGAGGAAGCACGTCTTTGTTTGCAGCTGTTGTTTAATCTTGCAGCCTTTTTCTCTTTTTTTGTGCTGGTGTTTTACAAACTCCTGCTGCTGTTATGTAACGGCTCAGCTGTGTCATCATCACCATGATTTCAGAACATTTGAGGTGCTGCGATGGAGGATCAGTGCTGGAAATGTTTCAAAATTATTTATACGCGAGAACGATAAAGAAACAGTAGTATTAAACTGGATGGTAAAGCTTGTCGACACACTGGAGAAAGCCTAGACAGAATTTGTGAAGAAGACTGAAGTTTGAACGTTTAAAGACATTTCGCTTTATATCTCACAATTCTGACCCTGAACTGCAACACAAACTCAGAATAATTTAAAAAATTAAAACGGCGAGATATAAACTCAAAAACAAAAGTTTGAGTCGATTCTAACCTTTGTCTCACACTTTTTATATCTCGCAATTCTATGCCTTTTCTCACAATTCTATTTTGCTAAAATTTGACAATTGTCCTGCAGTTTTTATACTGTATCTCACAATTCTGTGTGTATCTTGCAATTTTATTTTCACAATTCACAGATCAAAGACATGATTTTGAGATTATATCTTGCCATTCAGACTATTTTTTACACAATTCTGACATTTGTCTTGCCATTTTTATATATTGCAATTCTGTTTGTTTCAAAATTCTATTTTCTTGCATTTTTTAGAATTCACAGACAACAGTCGGAATTCTGAGTTTATATCTCTCAATTCTGTCCCTTTTCTTTCAATTCTGACTTTTTTTTTAATTAAACTCTAACATTTGCCTTGCGATCTCACAATTCTGTTTTCTCGCATTTCTGAGAATTCACAAATCACAGATAAAGATTCTAAGTTTATATCTTGCAATTCTGACCCTTTTCTCACAATTTGGACTATTGTTTATTTCAAGAGTTCACGCTTTGCTAATAAATAAATAATAAAGCTAATTTGGCGTGCTGTCTGGGGAGCGAGCCGGGAGAATGGCGAACACCGAACCCTAATGGATAGAACCCTAGTGTGGGCAAGAGTTCGGCGTTCGGCTCGTTCACCGTCTGCCCCCCTGGAAAGGCATGAATTTAAAATGGAAATGGTGGCGAAGGGGAGGAGGTGGGATGCATGAAAAGCGAGATGCAGGGAAATAAAAGCTGGGAGAATTTATAGTGGGGGGAGAAGATTTTATTGGGTGCGAATAAACAAGGGCTGATTAGGTAAACGGGCTGCCAGCCATGTGTGATTAATTGTTTAGCGATCCTCTCGAAATAAAGTTATTTGCAAAAATTGTACTTAAATTTTGCCTTTAGTCTTTCAATTTTTATGTCTCGAAATTCTGTTTGTATTTCACAATTCTATTTTCCTGCATTTTTAGAATTCGAAAATTTACACACAAAAATCACAAATCTGAGTTTATATCTCTCAACTCTGTCCCCTTTTCCACAATTCTGACTATTTGGAATTCTATTTTCTTGCAACTCTGACTTTTAATCCCACAATTCATAGTTTATATCGCACAATTTTGGCTTTTTTTCTCATAATTCTGATTATATATTTCGGAAATTCTGATAAATTTTTACCGTTTATTTTGTGATGGAAACAAGCCTCCATAAGCACAAATCTGCGCAGACACAACACAGTAAATTCTTTAAATGAAATCATTACAAACAGCGTGTTATCTATCGAGTATATTTAGCATCCTGACATCTATTCTGATATAAATAGCACAAAAACAGAAGCATCCCACACTGATTCAGCTCTTCAGCCCCAGCTTTCTTTCTTCCCCTTTATTTTCTTCTCTCCAGCAGCGAGTGGCCAGACGGCTTTTCAATTTCAAAGCCAGTCTGTTCTGCCAACTGCAAACTCTTCTGCTACAAAGAACAAGAGCGATTTCAGCATTCTGCAGCAAACAGACGCGCCTATAAAAAAAAGATCTGCTCATCTATTTTCTGCTCATCTCCGGCGGTTTGAGAGCAGCAGAATAGAGTGTGGCGTGGCTTTACAACGAGGAGAGACTGCGGACAAAGTTTGAGCTGATGGCCAAAACTTTCCAACTAAAGTCAGACTCACATATTCTTCTTCCTGAAGGTTCAGGTTGTAGGAGAGCAAACCTTTAAGATGATAAATGTGAGCAGGTTCGGCTTGTTGTATGCAGCGGCTCGACTCAGGCTTCATTAATAAAACTTCAGGGAGGAACTGATAAACTTCACTATATACCTGTGATACCTGAATACCTGAAAACACTAGAAATAAATGTGAAAGAAACAAATGTCATTACATCATGCACACATCTCTAAATCTATATCTAAAACACAATTGATATTATAAATATTATTGTATTAATACATGTTACGTGTTAAATAATTTAAAAAAAATTCATTTGGATGTGATTAACTGATTCACAGCACTAATATATATTGTCACGTGATGGAGCCAACACAGACACAGTGGGAGTGACGTCACGCCTCGGAGAGGCTTTTTTTAACGAAAATACATAAAATAAGTGAAAGGGGAAAATAAAGTGTCCAAAATAAAAGGGGAACTTGTGTCCTCGTTGTGCTGCTTGAGTTCGGTGAGGGTCAGGATCTGCAGGAGGGAAGGGGGTTCCGGGAAGGGGCGGAGTCCAGGCAGCTCCGGCTGCTCGCGTGATGCTGTCCTCTCGTGGCACACATCTCGGGCGGCTTAGGCGCCTTTTGTGGCTTGCTTTCTGGACGGCTCGCTCCTCCAGCATCAGCTCCACCGCCTGCACGAGGAAGAGACTGGTCTCCCGAGGAGGGGCGCACATAGTCCTTTTAACGGCGGTGGTGATGAGGCACAATTAGACTCCAGTGCACCTCATCACACACTGGCAGATGTGCATAGTCCTGCGCCCCTCCTCTCATCTGCCCGCTCCTGTCGGGAACCTGGAGAAGGGTGGCGCTGAAGTATGGGGGAGGCGATGATAGGCTTGCAAGGCCGGCTGCCTTGACACAATAAATATATATATATATATATGTATACACACACACACAGTAGTCAACATTTAAAGTGGATCAGAAAAGTTCACCAAAGTTGTCCTTAAAAAAAAAACCCATATTGGTTTAGGATTTTAGGACAACTTATATATAACATATACATTCAGTTGATATGTGAAAATGTATTATAAAATTTTACTGTAATTAATATTGTTAATATTGAAAAAATATGATAACAAATAATTTCAAATAAATAATAATATATATATTTTTTTTTTATAAAATGTAACTTATTCATATCTACATATTGCATATAATACAATGCTGTTATCACTTACATCTGTGATTGATTTGATTGTATTAAATGCATAATGCATTAAATCTGATAATGACTTGCAAGACTAGCTTCCCAGTTCAGAGAAAAACCATCCAGAGTTCCTTTCATTCATTCCTGTTTCTGTCTCTAATATTAATCAACGTCACCAAACACAAGAAGCAATATCAGTCTGCTCTCTGAAAACTCCCAGAAACCCTGTTAAGCTCCTGACGGTCACCTGATTCTCATAACGCTCTGAGATCAGCTTTAATCAGAGCAGAGGCTCGTCTCTCCTGTGTTTAATCGCTGAGAGAATCTCTCTCCACCAGCGTCTGAGTAATAATGGCTCTAATGTCGCCTGCCGTCTAATTTAATATAATTTCTCTCATTATGTCTGAATTGCAAAAGCCATTTGTCTGAAGAATGCTGTTTAGACCAAACACTGTCTGCGTGTGAATGAAAACACGTCCAGATCATATTTCACGCCACAATCATAAGAAACAAAAGAAGAATGATTCTGCATAAAAGAAATGAAAAGTTTATTTTTAGGAGCATTATTGTTTTTTCCTGCCTTCTCAAAACTCTTATTACTGTGTCTGAGAGGATGGTTTGCTTCTGAATTATTTTGTCATTTGTATTATTTTCACTGATGATTCTCATTAGATTGTCATTACTGTAGGACAATAATTTCTTAATTTATTACAGTTAAAATTACTGTTTGTTTTGTTTTTTATTTTTTATTGTTTATTTTTATTTCTTTTTTTTTTTAAAGCAATGTAAGCAATACAATAAATGCTACCATTTTAGAAATATACATCTAAAATATAAATAATTTATTTAATTGTCATAAATTGTTAAAAAATTATTGAAAATAGAAAATTAAGTATTAATAATAAATGTTATATAATATATGAAAATATATGAAAGAAAATGTTTCATATTAATATTTTATTCAACATAATTATTAATAATCTAATAATTCTAATAAAATATATTATAATTTATTAAATATAATAATTTGTCATTACCTCAGAATTTTCACTTAATTTTTGGAAATGTATAACTATATTACAAATAATAATTAATGAATATATAATATTATTAGCAAAATAAAATGTTTATTAAAATTGTATTTATTTTGTATAATGCATATCTATATATTGCATATAATAAAATTATATATGCATGCATTTAAGAAGATATTATAACCTACATAATAATAATAATATTATATTTAATATAGTAGTATAAATCACATACAATAAAATAAAAACACTAATATTATTCTAAAATTGTTTATTCAAATATTGTTAGATTTCTCTGTATGGTTTTAATGGCTCGCCATATGTAATAGATTTCTATAGAGATTAAATAAAATGAGAAAGCTTGATCAAAGTCCAGGGGGAAAAGAGGTTTTTTTTTTTTAGATGCCTAAGTCTTTTTTTATTGTTGTATGGTGACCATGTGGAAGTGGGGGATGTTGCTTTGTTCTGTGGATGTTCAGGCATGTTCATCTAGGTGGCCAGTGCAGTGCAGTCTAAGGGTTGGATGTCTTTGTACATCCTCTGGAACGCTGGTACACTTGCAATCACACACAAAAGAAAAGGAAACGTATCTTTCCAAAGAAAAGATTTTAAACAAATCATGCCTAACTGCCAATAAAACTGTC
>JAUYWG010000066.1:585250-603554 GCA_034779775.1 Enteromius afrohamiltoni | reverse complement strand
CACACACACACACACACATATATTGCATTGTCAATAAATTATTAAAATAATTTTAGTAAATAAAGTGTATTAAAGGTATATATACACACACACACACACACATATATTGCATTGTCAATAAATTATTAAAATAATTTTAGTAAATAAAGTGTATTAAAGGTATATATACACACACACACACACACATATATTGCATTGTCAATAAATTATTAAAATAATTTTAGTAAATAAAGTGTATTAAAGGTATATATACACACACACACACACACATATATTGCATTGTCAATAAATTATTAAAATAATTTTAGTAAATAAAGTGTATTAAAGGTTATTTTATTGTTTTTATAGTTTCCGTGACCCAGTTTTGTTTTGATTAGTTAGTCTGTTCAGGTGTGTCTAGTTAATTATGATTGATTTCCTTTCCTTTATAAGTTGCTTCCTGTCTTCTAGTGTTTGTCCGTTATTGTCAATGTTAAGCGTGTGTGTAACCTGCTCCTGTGTGTTCACATTTATGTTTATTAAATATGTTTAACTTCGACCTCGAATCTCTTGCCTGTACACGACTGTGACAATATGTGTATATATATATTTTTTTTTATTAAGCATTTTCTACTTGTGTACTTTATATAAAAAGGCAAAATGACCAACTGCATATATATATATATATATATATATATATGATATGCATTTTTGGAAAAAAAATATTTTAAAAGCTGAGTGGCAAAAGCAAATGTCTTGTGAATGTCTTTTTAATTAGTGTTCTTCATCTTTTTTCACTTGTTTTTTAATGTGTTTATTCTTCACAATAATTCTTCAGAAAGTTACTTTCTTCAATAATATTACTAATTTCATAAAGCACGGGTGAATGATTTATCAGCGCCATGTTATTTCTAAACAAAACTCATTTTCATTTGCAGTTAAAATTACAAATTGTAAATTAATCAGTTTAATTATTAAAAAATGGCTAAAAAATATAGCTTATATGCATTATTTAAAAAAAGTTGCAAACATGTAGATTGTTTTCTCTCTCCACAAACACAACATTCACGAGTTTGCGCTTCCGCATAATGATAATAAGTATGTTTGGCGTGCTGTCCGGGAGTGAGCTGGACCCCGAGCCCTAATGGCATGAACCCTAGTGAGGGTAAGGGACTGGCTCGAACCCCCTAGGAAGACACGAGACGAGGCGCAGAAGGCAAGGAGGAGGGATGCTAGAACAAAATACAGAAGGGAAGGACACCGACGTATTTATCGTGATATGTTTGGTTTGGATTGCCTACTGATTATTCGAACGCACTCCTCCCAAAACAATCCTTCAAGAAACCCATGCACTCACGGGTCGTGCTGCTATGCTGCAGTAAATATGGTGCAAAACACATTCACACACTTGCATCACAAATGTATCTCAGAATTCATTTGATTCAATTAATTTGTGGATGTACAACATTCGTTCGTGACTTCACATTTTTGCATCATATTTACTGCAGCATAGCAAAACAACACATGAGCGCACAAGTTTTGTGGACTAGGATTTGTGCTCCTGCAATGAAGGTTTGGAGAAGGTGAACCTGTTGTGTCTGTGGAGAGAGAAAACAATCTACGTGTATGCAACTTTCGTCTACGACTTCAAATGTACTATTACACATGTGTGGATACTCTCTACAACTACACACACAGCTGACACATGCTCTATTGATTCACCCCAAAAATACCTTCATGGATATAGTGAGAATGAATGAAGTCAGCTTTAGTAAGCGACTGTGATGTGCATCGGGGGCAGAGGTCACGTTGTCGAGTGTGTTTTCAGGGTCAAAGTGTGTGTTCGGTCACGTTGGCGCGGCAAATGCACTGATTGATTTTCTGCTGCGTGAGTCTTTAATTAAACATGCTGATAATGGAAACAAGCATTAAAATAACATTATTAACTCACACACGGACATTTCCAGACCATTCACCCCACAAGAACAGCAAACACACACTCAAATCTCATTCCTGATGTAAGAGAACTACAATTACAACCGACTAACACCCTTTGGCATACTTGGATATAGATAAAAGCACGGTTTATCAGTATTATTTCACACACACCGCATCATAAGAATATTAAAGCAATATTCCAGTCAATTATGGGACAAAATCACCTTGACTCACATCTCAGTTCGTAAACCAGCAGAATTCATGTTAACATTGACCAGAGGCTTCAAAAGCACAAATTATTCATCAAACCTCTGCTGTTTTTGAACTGAAATCCTCCTTTTGTGAGCAGGACTGATGTTTTGGGTGAATAAACCTACATTTAACATGCTTTAATAAGATTATTTATTCATCTTAATCATGTCTTTCTTGATTCTAGTGATTCATCAGTGCACGCGTTTTGAGAGGAGTTATTAAAATTTACAAATAATTTAATTAATCGAATAATTAAAAACTAAAATGATTTAATATTAAAATAGGTTTTTAAAATAACTGCATATTACAAACAGCTAATCATTTACTATTACATTTAGTTTAAATTATGGGAAATTGACATTACATTATAATTATTATTAAATACATTATAATTCTAAAATAGAATCAATGTATTAATAATTACATAATATAGTATTTATATGATAATACTATTAATTATTACATATTAATAATTGTTATAATAAATATAAAATTATAATTATTGAATTACAATAATAATTTTTATTTAAAATTTAAAAAATAGCAAAAATTGCATTATTATTATTTTTGAACTGCAGTTCATACATTTTTGGTTAAAAAAAAAAAAAAATGGTTTTAAATGTGCTTCTGACTACAGGTAATGCTTTTCTTTCCTCAGTTGGTCAGAACAAACGTGGCAGACGTGTTTGTAACAAACAAAGCCTCTGTGGCTCTCACCGGAGTATTAACCTCCCGAACTTCATTTCCCACAATTCCCCGTACCTAAAACTGATCACAGCCTCACCATTTGTAAGTTGGGCTTCCGGACTCATAAGATGCCAAGTCTTGTTCTGCCACGGCAGCATTTCTGATCGGTTTTTCCCTTTTTTTCCTACTGTCTGATTGTTTGTCTGCTTCTCCGTTCTGAGCATCTGCTGCTTGCCTCGACCTCTGCCTGGTCATCGTTTGTGATAAAAAGTGGAAACATGTTTTTACATGTTTTTTATGTTTTTAGCATTCTCCCAAAATAGTGTCCTGTTTTTAAATATATGTAACACATACTGGCCGTGCTCGGTATTCTATTAGAATTTCCACCCAATTAATTTCACATTCCACAGTCTATAAAAACCTAACAGGGTGGAACATATTTGAGATAAATTAGCTTAGTTTTTTCAGTGACACATTTAGCTCTCATACCTTCTACAGATGAACATAACTATGTCAGATATGTTTTTATCAGACAAACATTCTCCATAATATAGCCTAACAGGGTGGAACTTTAAGAGTGGGACAAGCAGGAGTTTATTTCAAAAACCTAAAAAAGGTATAAGTGAGAGGTGATATTTACCTGCATTTGTACAGATAAACTCTAGCTGTAAAAATAAACAATATCACTTCTTGAAAATTATCTCAGTGGAATTGTAGTCTATTTTGGAAGGCAAGGAAGTACATCCTAACGGGGAGAAAAATGAGTTTAGGGGCACGGTAAATTAAGACAACTGTACAAAAATAAACAAACTTTCACATTATTTATGTGTGTGAGTAGATGAAGTTTAATCTAGTCCATAACATCATTTAAAAATATTTTGAGGTTTTTATCATTGGATGGTGTATATTACTAGTGGAAGTTGATTACTTGAGAGAACACTGAGAACATGATAAAATTGAATGCATATATTAATAAAAAGGTTTGTAAAAAAACTAAATAATATTTTTTAGATCTATTATCTCTGTTTAAGTGATAAATTAGACCTAAAATAAATATAATTTCAGCAATTTCTTATAAATATGTGACTACATTAGAGAAAACATGAGTACGTAAATCACAGAGACAGAAAAGAAAAACAGGAATGACCCATATATATATATATATATATATATATATATATTAGGGATGTAATGGTATTGTAAATACCGTCGTACCGCAATATCAAATGTTTTTGTTCGTACTGATCGTACTGTGGTCGCATGACTCCATAAAACGATAGGTCTTCTGAGAAATGTTTGCTCAGGCAAATGGAGTGAACAAGAGGTAGCGGAAACTACAATTCCCATCAGTCCAAGCGTGCCCATCATTCTTTGCGGTCAGTTGTCAATACAGGTCAGTGTTGTCAACTTAGTGACTTTGTCTCTATATTAAGCGACTATTCAGACCCCCTTGCCGACATTTTTCCCTAAAAGCGACTAGCAACAAATCTAGTGGCTGCTCGAGTGTGAGCCCTTGTTTTCTCAGCACGCACACTCCTCTCTCTGCGTCTGTTCTGTTCAGAGAGAGGCTGAGAGGAGCAGAGCTTTCAGTTAAAATAGATATTATGTTGCTTCTAACTCTATTTTACATGCAAATATAGCCAAAATCACAGCATAGCCAGTGTCTATATCTTATGTGTACTAGGTTTCATTATTATGAATTATAAATATAATTATATAATTATAAACGATTATAAAGAAGGATTTTAATCTAGATTAACATCTTGTAAGGTAGAGCTTTGAGTATGCAAATTGCCATATGACGTCATCTAGTAATTTAAAGCAGGTTTTAAATCGGATGTGTGGAAGGTTTAATAATTTTTTGTTTTTAAAATTGAAGTTCCTGTTTCAAAGTTCACAAACAGATGGCTAATGTTTGTGCCATTGATATGTTCAGTGTTTATGTAAACTGTTTAATAAACACTTCTGGCACTTTTTTTGAACCTCTTAACTAGTTTAGTTTTTTATGTAAATGATTCAATAAATACCGTACCGTGCCATTCATACCGAGGTATGATACCGTTACATCCCTAATATATATATATATATATATATATATAGAGAGAGAGAGAGAGAGAGAGAGAGAGAGAGAGAGAGGCAAAATGTATGAACTGCAATTGGTTAATTTGTTATTTTGAAACTTTCTTTAATAATTTCAGTTAATTCTTTTAATGTTGCTTCTTAATAATTAGCTTAAAAATCGCAAAACAGCGCGGAGGGAGTGAACGTGCAGACCCAACACCTCATTTACATATCGACCAATATACCAAGCACAACACAAATAAGCATCTGCTTACGGTACAGGTTTTGCTTTTTTGGCACAAATACCAGTAATTCACATAGTATATCATGATGCGTAATTCATTTTAATTCTCTGCTCCAAAACATTTTGTCTGAAAGGGAAACTTCTACAAATGCATATATAATAAGGTCAGATGCAAAAATAACCGTGTTCATGCCTAATTCTTCACTAAATCCCTACAGTTCTGCGACTGGAGTGGATGCAGCATCAGTCACATGATTGGTCACATGATCATCTCACCAGAACAAAACAATGCGGTTGTGGCCCTGTCTCCACAAGTTCCTGGCGCCCCGGCCCCAGTCTGGATAATGAGTGTCCTGCAGCATCATGTCTGTTACCTTGAAACAAACAAACACTTTTTATTGACTTTCACAGCGACTGCGATAATGAAACAGTCACATTAATCGCATCCAATATAAAAGTTTTTGTTTACATTATTTATATATATATATATCAGTATATATTTTTTAAATATTTGCATCTATATATTTAGATGTATATTAATTATATTCTAGATAAATATATTCAATATACAAACATAACCTTTTTTTTTAAATATATACATGTATGTGTGTGTGTATTTAGATAGACATAATAAATATACACATATATCTATTATGTTAAAAAAAAAAAAAAACATTAATTTGGATGTTAATCTATCTAATCTATCTACATTGATATATAAAAACAAATAAATTCATAAAGATTATAACATTTAAAATATGTATAACATCAGGGTACACTTTTTAAAATAAAGTTGCTCAAAATGTTGGGTTCCACAAAACCCTTCCATCAAAGAGTCATCTCTTTCGTACATTTTATAATCTGAAGGACTTTCCTGAAGCACTTTTACTTTTAAGGGTGTATATTTATGTACACAATGACTCAGGTCTGTGTTTGTCAAGTGCACTAGAGCTGTGCCCTATGAAGTGTGCAGACTGTGCAGGGATCCGTATAAGGTCACCCTGATGATGATCTGATCTTCTCAGGAGAAAGACTGAAAGCCGTGAGGAGAGAACTGAAATAAATCTGTGCAGATGAAGGACTGAATTAATGTCATGCAGAAGCCGTCTCGATTCAGCACTTTTAGACGCTCCTTCGCCCTTCCTCGCACTCTTCATCCCTCGCTTTTCTCCTCCTCTCTTTTGTTCATCCCTGCAGTCTGAACACAGGAATACTAATGCACCGAACCCACACACACACGCTGATCTGAAGTACACCTGTGCTGGCGTGTGTCAGCAAGGAACACACTTTGATGTCAGGTGTTTGTTTGCTGTGTGTCCTTCAGTGAACTTGGGAAAACCTCTTTTCAGAGTCGATGAGTGCTTTATTCACACGACTGTCAACGTCTAGAATGCTGTTTACAAACAGACAGTATAGATCCGCTGAAGAAAACACACACTGTCAATCAGTTTAAGTGACAGCTGTCGGTCTGATCACCCAGATCTTTCAATGATCCACTGTTCATGATGCATTGAAACTCAACACGCGATCACAATAACTCTATATATATATATATATATATATATATATATATATATACATACATGTATAGTGATAAAAATATAATTATAAATTATAAATGTATTATAATGACTTTTTTATCATTTAATCAATTATTAGCTTTTAATTAACTATTAAAAAATATAAATGTCTGTCTTTGTAAAAGACCAAAGACTGAATATCACACAAATAAGGGCAAAATATGATTACTTTAAATGATGTGTATATGTAAAAACTATTATGTGTAAAACGATTGGTGTATTTACTGAAATACAGCACAAACGGGCTGAAGCTGCTGCATGATGACGCAGTGCGACATTAATTTATGTAGAAAATAAATTTTAATCATGTTTTTCCAATATGACTAATTTGACTTGGTGGAAAACAGTTGCACCTGTAAGGAATATAGTATTATTATTTCTGCACTGGTTCTGGCGATCTCTAATGTCACATTTTCTCCGCTGCCTTCAGGAACCACAGTCAATTACCAACAAATAATTACAGAAACACTTGAGAGGCTCGTCAGACGCGGGGAAGGTTCGTCAAGGTCAAGATTTCTCTTAAAACAATTTCATGCCGCTTTAAAGTTGTCAAAGTCAACATCAATCAAAATCCAGCATATTTACTTTAATCCACACTCTTTCTGTTATTTAGGAAACATTTGTCAGTGAAATGCATGAAAGAACCAATTTTACCATACAAACATAAAATACCATTTATTTACTTTTTTTGCTCTACAGTCCAGTCCTGATGATAACATGAATGATGAAAGTAAATCATGCTGACTGTAACCCTTGTGTGACCTTTTGGAGTTTTTATTTATTTATTTATTTATTTATGTATTTTGTCATTTTGCCTGTGTTAGTGGTAACTGCATCAATTTTGGCTCAGGTGTGTATTTTTATTGATCCTTTAATATTTAATCTATTTTACACTAGGTCATTGAAACCCATTAAAACTGCTATTTTTAATCTCAATGCCGTTTTACTGTAAAATCATGCAACTTTTGTTAATAGGGTTTTATTATATTGGCAAGGTTTCAAAGTAAATTTTGAAATTTTGAAAAAAAAGATGCCCTTTTTTTCAGGTTTGGTCTTTAATATAACATATAACATTTGGTCTTGCTTTATACCTGTTGTCTGCTTCTGCATATTATAGTGTCAATTTGATAATGGATAAATGATGTGGATGTCAGAGTGTTTGTGTATGAGTGTCGTAAAACACTGTGTGTGTGTGTGTTGTGCTAATATTTGAGAAAGACAAACTCTACGCTCCAGTTTTGCTATTTAGTATAGCATCCAAACAAAATCTTACTAAAAGCTCATTTGTTTTCATATTGTTTAAAAATCCTTTTCATCTTCTTTTAAATATGACCAAACTTATGTCTGTTCTCCCAAGCATCTTTCAGTTTTTGACATAGATATTTGTGCATTTAACTTTTTTTATTGACGCACAAAGGTTAAACAGATTCTGGTTGGAGTCTCACCATCCACGCGGTCACAAAATCTCCCATCCACGTTCCTACAGCAGCCATCTTCATGAAGCTCTCATTCCTGATGCCCATGTACTCTGTCACCATGTGAGGCCTGCAGAGACACAGACGAGTGACACTCAGATACCACGCTTCTGGACACTTTTCAACATCTACCATGGGTTCACACATCTATCATTGTATTCTTATGTTTTGAAAATATCCTGTGGTAATACCAAGTTTGTTTTGAACAATTACCATGAAAATACCATATTTTTAAAAATTTTCTATTCTAATGCCAGGTTTTTGAACTTCCACCACCGATTTATCTTGGTAATACCACATTGCCCATGCATATTAGACAAGTATCTTTAAAATTTCATGTTTTTGAACACGTCCCATTGCAATCCATGTTTTTTGCATTTATCGCTGTAATATCAAGTTGTTTTGCAATTCCCCATGTTTTTGGAAATGCATCAGTACTACCGTGCTTATGAACATATTGATGGCATGTTTTTGGGCATGTTCCATTGAATCATGTTTGTTGGACATGTCCTGTTGTAATAGAGCAGTTGTTTTTTGCCCATGTCCAATGTTAAGAGATCTGTGATCTGGTCTGATGTTTTGTGTCAGCGCTGATCACGAGTTGTAACTTCTCCAGAAGCTTTTATCTGACCTGACATCTGCTGGATGGAGGTTTCCATCAGGACTCGCTAACATCATCAGCAACACTTCAGAGGCCTTTAAAATACGTTCAGGGAACGAGCGGCTTCCAGAAAATGATCCAACACAAACAAAAACACAGGCAAGCGTTCACCCGTTGTGACAGCGAGCGAATGTAATCTCCTTTACGCAGCTTTTATGCCGTCAGAAGTGTTTACAGGCCTTGAACAGGTACAAACTCGTTAATCTGCTTATGCATGTCTCTGTGTGGATTACAGATGGCGGGAAATGCAGAGCAAGGCCAATTTCATTGCGCACGAGAGTCAGAACGAGCGGATTGCCACCACCCAGGCTCTTTGGTCTCTGTGTTAGGGATAATAACACCATTATCCTGTAAATGAGCTTTCATCCTCATTAGCACGTCCAAACGACGCAAATCTGTAAACCAAATGAACGTGACACCGAATCTGTATTCCGGTGTTTACGGCCCATCGTTAGAGCACATGTTAGAGCGTGACTTGTCACCTTCCCCCCGCGCCGATAAAGCCACTTTGTTTAGAAGGAAGATGTATTGGTGCATTAAGTCGGTTGGAGGACTTCCGGTGAAGAGAACGCTTCTTTGTCCGGTATTTGTTTGTTGTTGATATTTTTCATTTGTTTTTATGTACTGTTTTACATCATTGTGATTGATATTGTCCACCCTGCTGGTTTGGATTTCATCATGTGGAATAACGTGGTGCTTGGTTCTACGGCTTGTCATCGTGCACAGCTGCTGCTGTGGTGCTCCCGGTATCGTGTGGTTGACTGGATCTAGATTTTGCTTTGTGTACTTCTATGGTGCATGGAGTGTCGACATATCTGAAGATTCTTCATGTAGCCTGCTGGATCTATTGTTTTATCATGCACGTCTGCTTGCTAACTATTGCTATCTTCATTTTAACCCTGACTGGGCTCTTTGGTGAGCGGATTCTGCCGAACTTGGATCTCAACATGATTAAGTACTCTCTCTCTGACCTCCTCTCATTGAAACACGAACTGCCTCCTAAAATTTGCGTTCAAAGGACTTCACGGTCACTTCATCTCCTTCGTCAGCTGAAGTATTGTCACAGAGGCTCATGGCGGAGCTTTTACAGCATACAACTGGTGCTGGAGTCAAATTTTTATGTTCCTGATCTGTGCGTATCGGCACTAAAACTTGCTGTGGCATTTGTCCTACCAACTTATCTTATCCTCCAATAATTACTAGCTGTTTGGAGAAAGTGCGTTTTGACTTTTTGAACTTTGCGCATTTTTATGCACTACTGCACTACTCCATCAGAATCAGAATCAGAATCAGAATTACTTTATTGATCCCCAAGGGGAAATTCTCTTTCATTACAGAACAAACTCCTGATGAAAATAAAGATTTAAGATTTAAGAAGACATGTAAAGATATTCCATGATATTACCCTCACCAAAAAAATAGATTTTTTCTGTATTTGTGTATTTGTGACTTTTTAAATCTTAACCTGATCTGGAATCCAACTGGTGTACATTGATAGACCACGACTGACCGGGAAAGGAGGAGGACTTGCTGTTATCTTTAGATCTTATATAAATGTGACTGAAATTGACACTACTAGTGTAACATCATTTGAGTGTTTTACTTCCCGAGTTAATTGTGCCTCCCCTGTTCTCATTCTGACTATTTATCGCCCACCCAATTCAAATCCACTGTATACTGAAGAACTTACTGAACTCCTTGCATTGGTTAGTCCTTTTCTGGCTAAAGTTTTGTCATGGCACAGTTACACTCTTATTTGACATTAAACAACCTTTTGGAGCCTTTTCAATCTGGGTTTAGGTCAGGGCACAGTACTGCCTTTTATATGTGCTATGAACAACCCCTGGTTTCAGTGTTTTCTGGTGCGTCTATCATTTTGGTTTCATTTTGGAGTCCAGCATTTGACACAGTATGCCACTCTTTACTACTTAATAGACTAAAGAGTTTGTTTGATATTTCTGGTACTGTGCTTGATTAGTTCAGATCTTACATTTCAAATAGACCATAGATGGTTGTTTTGGGAAATAAGGGTCAGGTCCAATATGGCATTCCTCAGGGTTCTGTTTTGGGGCCTATGTTATTTAACATTTATATGTTTCACTTGGGCAAGTCATCAGAAAACATGGTCTTGGTTGCCAATTTTTTGCTGACGATACACAAATCTACATCAGTTCAAAGTCTGATGTAACAGTAATTTCTCCAGTTCTACCTGAATGTTTGCAAGATATAAAAGGATGGATGGTATCACTACTTTTTAAATAGCTCTAAGACTGAGGTTCTTCTTATTAGTACACCAGCAGCCATCCATAAATGTAGAAGTTTTAATCTGGCACTGGATAATAGCTGTGTATTGCCATCTTTACAAGACCGCAATCTGGGTTTTATATTTGATGTTAATTGGACATTGAAGGCTCATATTAGGAGTGTTACTAAATTAGCATTTCACCATCTTAGAAATATTGCTAGGATTAGTCCTTTCCTTTCTACACCTTTTACTGAAAGGCTTATCCATGCTTTTATCACCTCAAGAATTGATTATTGCAATTCTCTTTATATTGGTCTACCAGCTACATTTTTGTATGTTGTACGTATGTTTATTGTTCTTTGTATTGATGTTGCGCTTTGGGTGTTATAGGAAAAGCCCATTATAAAAAAAAAATATTATTATTATTCAAACGTCCCACGGTTGTGGAGGACGGCCAGCCACAGTCGTTCACCAAGGGCACGGAGCTAATCGATAAAACCATCTGATGCAGTCCAGCGCATCAGAGGAACAGAGACTGGTGCAGGCCGCTTACAGTATTACGTTCACACACACACCCACACCCACACACACACACATACACTCGCTCTCTGATTAGTGTCTCAACTCTTTATTTATTTATCATGGCTGTAATTTTAATGTAGTGCTGCTGGAAGACCTAAGGAAGGGAAACTAAGTCACAGCAGCACAAATGACACGCACATCATACCATGCTTTTTGAAAATGCACAAGTATTACTTTGTTTTTATGAACATTTCCCATGTAAATGCCATATTTTTGACATGTACCATTAACTTACCATGTTTGCTGGACATGTCCTGTTGCTGTTTTTAACATGATAATACCACAATTCAGAAAATTTTCTCTGGTATTACCAAGTTTTTAGAGATTTCCCCAATCTGATCTCACGGCAATTCATACATATTTTACGAGGTGGCTTATTTGTACGACCTCACTCGTACGAATACATACGATTTATTCTAAATAGTACATATTTTACGAGCTGCCAATACGTATGAATTTGTACGAATTACCTAAACATAACCCCGCCCCTAAACATACCCATCACGTGGTTTTAGACAAATCATACGAAATCGTACGAGTGAGGCACCTCGTACGAATATGTACGAATTGCTCGAGAGACGGTGTTGGATTTCCTATGTTTTTGGACACATACCCCTGACATACAATGTTTTTTAAATATTTACAGTGGACATTTGAACATTGCAGTTGATTGATTGTTTTCGTATGTACCATTAAAATGCTATTTCCTCGCGATAATGCCATTTTTTTTTTTTAACGCAAAATGTAATTTTCCCAGATTACTGTAAGCAGATTGATTATTAATTCTAACCACACATATCTAAGTAAAGAAGAGTTCAACAGCTTGCTTGTACACATGAGGTTTAACCAAACAGTTCCCCAGAGTTTCTTCTGTTAATTATAGCTCTACAGCAGCCCAGTTTATGAAAAATGAAACACGCCGCAAAAAAAAAAACGAGGTCACATATGCTGCACGAGTTGATTTGAATCAACACCAGCAGTCGTCAGTGACGGAAACGAGCGGTCCTGATGAGGAGGAACATCAGGTGCAGACCCTCGCTCCTGGAAGTCAGAGAGAGGCCTGTGACAGGATTACTGATGTGTCTGGATGTGCCGGTATTCCCGGGATGAGTGTGTCAGCCGTGAGAATTAATATGAATGATGCTCCCGAGTGACTGCTAATGAGTCCAGTCTCAGAGAGAACAAAAGTCCAGTCATGATTTGACGAATTCAGACTCCAGCGGCTGCTTACATTTTCTTCATGCCTTTGGTGTGTTTTCAGGGCTGCAGACGGAAGCGGTCTGATTCTGCCGGTCGGCTCTCAGAGATGTTTGTGACATTCTCACCAGCTCCTGAGGCACAGCTGAATTTTAATTAGACACGTCTCAGGAAGCACAAATCTGAAATCCACCCTAAAACGCTTCCTTGAGCCTCATGGCACCGTACAGGACAGAATTACCATCAAGCCAAGCGATGGCCATCACATCCTACGTGAACCCATCTAGACCTCTTAAAGTCAGGATGAAGTGTAAACCCACCCCATATCCTTTCTATCCTATTTATCCTTTTGCTGATATTTTGTATTAGATTCCAATTTTGTCCTTTATTTTTTAATCTTTTAATGATTTTAATGATGTGTTTTTGTTATATATTAGTTTTTATATAGTATTTATTTATTTTTATTTATTATTTATTTTATTATTTTTCAGGACATACTAAATGAAAATGAGAAATTTTTGATCAGTTTTTTTCTGTCTTTTGTATCAATTTTAGTTTATTTCAATTATTGAGTTACATTAGCAAATCAAGATTACGGCTATCAAGCAATAAAAACATGGAATCTAATTAATTTCATGCTGTGACGATTAATCATCTAATTAATCACAAATTAATTTTGGCAGAGAAATTACTCACAAAAGATGTTTGATTTTAATTAAACATAGCATAAATAATGATAATTAATGGATATGAAGTGAGTGATATATACTAAAATAGATCAATAGAATGCTTAAAAAGAAATGAAAATGGACTATAGTTCAGTTGCCAGGTCTGACCAGACTAATTCCTCTTTATTTTTGTAAATGTCAGCGTTGTCATTCGCTCTTGTTAAAGCCAGTTTCTGTCGGCAGTTTTAAAGCGGCACTGCAGCAATGGAGAAAGCCAGAAACAGAATAAAGCAAGCTGATTATTAAGAGGAATTAGAAGATGTTCCTCACACACAAATGCAAATGCAAATTATGCAGATTCTGCGGATCTCCTGAGGGAAACACATCCTGGACTGAAGGCACGATTTGCAGAAGTTTTCTAAGCGACAGTGAGTGTTAGATTAGACAGCTACTATTGCAGAAAATGCTTGATTTATGGCACCAGCAACTTGTAAAGCAGCACTTAACATGAGGATCATGTTGGTTGCTGGTAACATGCACACACACACACACACACACACACACACACGCACTTAAACGACGTGTCACTTCCTGATGTGCGATTCGGCCTATATGTGCATCTGTGAATCCCAGGGGAGTTTTGCAGTTGTCATGGTAACAACGGAAGCGGCTCGTCTCCAGCTGGGTTGACCTGTGAGATATCACTAGCCCCGCCCACTCCAGCCCAGGCCCCACCCCCTGGCCTACATAGTCAAACTGCTTCCTTTCCCCGAATTGATTCTCTGCTTCACGGCTTCAAATTCATAAAAAACACTTGTCCCAGTTTAAAGCATTGTGTTTACCCTAAAATAAACTCTTCTGAAATCTGCTCACCCGTTGAGTGCCAATGAGTTAAATGTTAAATATTAATTATACTTATAATTTTTGTTGTGGAGCAAATACACCAGTGAACCTCCAGAAAAGACAAAACCTGTGAAAGACTCCTTTAGATCAAATCACACATATTTATCAATATTAAATAACGTGTCATGTGTCATTCTGACATATTAATATAACTCAGATTTACATAGTCTAATAATTGAATATGAAAAGCCGTTACCTAGACACTCATTTTTGATTTATCGCAACAATTATCTGGGAGCGCGACTGATTTATTAGGTTTGGTCTGAAACACGGGATATTGATTAAAATTAAATTTAATGTTCTTCTGCCGGTGAAACCATCCTGTCCTCTAACCTGTTTCTCATTTTGTGAAGGTCAAAGGTCACGGTCATTGTATCCGGGAGCCCATGACCTTCAAATATGTGCCTCAAAATGAGATATTCTGTGTGCTGTGGGTCTATGGGGCAGTTATTGATTATGTGGTGAGGTGTCAGCTCACAAACATCACCTTCAGGACCTCAACATTTATCCAGGGAGCCAAACAGTGTGTGTGTGTGTGTGTGTGCTGTTTTCAATTACACACGGCCACAGCTCTGTTACAGCCCAGTTAGTCCGTCTACAAGTGGTGGATTGAAACAGAAACACAGATCTATAGACAGAGAAAACAGAAATGTACTTTTATAAGCCAATGAATGCATCCAGCTTGTCTTTTTTCATGTTCAATTTTGGTTCATGAGCTGCTGTAGGTAAAACTGCACAAATAACAAAGTAAAGGTTAAAACTATTTGTGCCAATATGACATATAATACTATATATGAAAAGGCTGCATTATCAGAGGTACACACTCAAATAAATACATCATCAAAAATAAACTATATAAATACCTTTATTTCTAAAGCTATATAAACCTTAAATATATATGCCAACACATATAATAACTACATAATAAATAAATAATTTATTAGCATTTTATAATTACTACTGAGAGGAAATATTTTGTGTAAAATAGATTTATTAAAGAAATGAGGGTGAAAACCTAAACTTACAATAAAAATAGACACCTGAGCCAAAATTTACGCAGCTGCCAATAACACAGGCAAAAATGATAAAAAACAAAACAAAACTAAAAAGGGCAAAAGGTCACACAGGGGCGTTTACGGTAAAACTGGGATGACTGTTGTTGCAGTGCATTGTGGGACTGTCTGCACTGCTGCTTTGGAAATGATAGTGAGTGTGCGTCTGAGCGCGTGAAGCTGTGTCGATCAGACTGGCTCCTAATTGGCCGTGAGTAATGCGATCTGCATGCGCACTGCAGTCTTAATTAAATAACGCTGCGTAATTAGCTCATGATGTATGCCTGGAACAGACGCCTCCGGCACTGACGAGTTGAAGTGGCAGAATGCTGACTCCACCCCCGTTTCACAGCCCCGCCCACATCACACACTGAGCTGAGGACCAAATCCTCCTCTGTGTGTTGGGCTCTTCAGTGCAATGATGATGTCATCATTTTTTGATAAAGGTGAACATGATGTCATAAAGGAGCGATGATTTCATTTATAAAAATGCTGTTTCATTCGCTATGCAATCTGTCAGACTATCAATGTTTTTATAACCTGCAGAGAGAGAATGTGAGTGTTTATGATGTTAATTTTCATCACAAGTGCATTGAGCAGCCGCCGGAGAGCTGTTCAGTGTGTGTGTGTGAAGGGGGAGGAAGCAGAACTGGTTGTTAGGAGTGTGTGATGTGGGGGTTTGGGCGGGTGTTATTGTGTGTGAGTGTGTGTTGCAGAGAATAAAAGAATATCAATGAGAAAGATGAGAGGCAACAGATGCTGAGAGAGATTTTTTTCTTTGTTTATGCATATATACATATACATACATACATACATACACAGAAAAGCATGAAACATATATGCATTCATTAAATAATCCATAATAAAATAAAGTGTATATAAGCATACGAAAATATAAAAAATATAGTATATTATATGCATTTTTGCATAAAAAATAATAATATCTAATTGAAATGGATTGGCTTCACCTGTGTATTGACAGAAACTGTAAATAGGCAATTATTTACACTTTATGCCGTATTTCACCCAAAATGAAAGAGAAAATAAATCATATTTAGTACAAGTAGAATCAAGCCTGCTTCAGGAGCATTAAGACTCCGTCTCATCTCCAAATCTCATTACCATAACGTGAAAAATGAAAAGGTACTGACAAACTTTACATTTATTTATATAAAACAATAAAACTGAAGAACAATTAGCCTGCTGTATGCATGTGATAGCTACATTCCTGCTGATCTTGAGACAGAATGATTTCCACTACAGCACTACAAAGATGAGAATATATAAGAGTGACAGGACAGTGTGTAGAGATGTCATCAAACAGTCACAGTGAACTCAAAACAACTTCCTTGTTCCTAAAATAGGCTTTATTATAATTTTTCATATTATTATTATTTTGGCTTACATATAACATATAACACAAACACATAAAAAACAGCAGGACTGACTGTATGCGTGTCATGTTAATATTCACCACTGTTATCAAAAACTGCTCTTCACTCAACCAAGGTCACAATAAACGTAGTAAATGCAGCCAGTGCCATGGTAAAGCACTGAGGGACAGCTGCTGCAAACGTCTCCAGACACTACTGATCTTTTTCTAGCGTTAATCTGACATGTATTCTGAAAGTAAATCAGAGAGCGACAGTGAGAACATAATGACACAGGGATCAGCGCTGGCCTCTCCTCGCAGGTGTAAACAATCATTTCTCCTGACAAAGCTGAAAACAGACACACACTCAAGAGCTGTACAACAGCACCACCTATCCACAAACATCACTGACCCATACAAATACGCTAAATCTCCTCAGATCTTCTGTCATCTTATATCCAGTAAGAGCTCTTTTAGCGTAATCTCAGCATCAGACAGCTCTATGACAGACATACATTTACTGACTATTAACTCTATAAAGCTATCTGTCTCTTGATTGATAGTTCAGAGTTTTTTTATCCAGTAAAAGCTCTTTTAGTGTAATTGTACAAACGTCCAGCTTCTAATCATGTCTTTCTGTACTGATTTTGATCAAGAAGCGTCCGAATAACTTTGCTCATCTCTCAAGATGAACTCTTACTGGACTGAAGTAGCTCAACTTTACTTGATTCTCCATCAATCATTTTCTAGAAGAATCTGATCATCAGTATCTTGTGAGGAGCTTTATTTCACTGTTCCTCAGCGGAGAAATGATATTCACAAGCTTCCAAAACATCTCACATCTTCTGAGGAGCCTTTATTTCTTCAGCTCTCAGTCAGCATTGCATTATATGTTTGGATCAATCTAATCTTACTGAGACATATTTTTAGAGATACAGAGCAACGACTGATTTGTAGATTATTTAATGTAAGTACCTGCTCTGCTGTTCCAAAGATCTAAGTGATTTACATTTTCATTTCTGACCATAAATATCATTATCTGCACAAACAGCATATTTTTATTCAGAGTTTCTGAAAATATTTCAAATAGGTTTAAAGATTTACAGAAACTAAATGTTGCTTATTTTTAATATTTAATATTTTTAATAATGTAAAGTAAAAATGTAAATAATAAATCTACATGTATTTACAAACAACACAAATAATGTAAATCAAAGGTTAAAATGAAACTGAATTATTAAATCTGAATTAAATTAAAATTATTTTATCTGATATGTAGATATGTGTATAGTATTAAAAATATATTAATACTTTTTAATTATTAAAAATACTTTGATTTATACAAAAATATAGTAAATAAATAAATAGGGTTTACAGATTTTTTAGTTTTACATATTTACAAAAGCTA
>JAUYWG010000066.1:570610-584814 GCA_034779775.1 Enteromius afrohamiltoni | reverse complement strand
AAAGCTACATTTTATAGCTTTAATACTCAATATTTTTAATAATTTAAAATAAAACAATCATATATATATATATATATATATATATAGACACACACAACAATATATAGACATATTTAAGTAAATTGTGAGTAGAGTCTGAGCAGTACTTGTATGACACTCAAATGTTCCAAATATCTATCTACCTATTTATTCTATGTAATCTATCTATTTTCCAATATCTATAATTATGTCTCTGAAAACAGCTGCCTATGTAGGGTGTAGACTGCAAAGCAGCTCTCTTAGTTTCGGAAGAGACAGCATCAGTTTAGACATTTAGTGTCTGTTCTGTGAAGGTTTAGCATTCTGCTCATGAAAACCCAGATTATATACCTTTGGATGAAATCTTTATTGTCAGGTTAGAAGATATTGTTAAACAAGTTGATCTGAGACGTTTCAAGTCACTTCAGTCAATTATTACAGCAGCGACAGAAAGGTCTGAGAATAATGCCCATCTGCAATCTTCATATCTTTGTTCATCAAAGTTCTGATGATTTAATAAAACAACAAAGGTTTCTCGTGCTCACAAATGTATCAAACTAGTCTTTGATCAGTTCAAGCTGTGCTCCCAAACATTCATTCTGATGGTGCTTTTATAGCGGGACAGCCACACTGTAGTACTGACCGCGTTTAACCTTGAGAAGAATCATGGCCACACGATCGCTCAACATTCAATCTCACTGAAAAATGGTGCAGCCATTCTCCAAACAGTGCGGTGTGATGTAAAAGCATGGGCTGTGTGCTGGGCTCAACATTAGCTGGCGAATCCAACCGTAAGTGAGGCATCCATCTTATAGCGCAAAATTGAAAGCAGCGCCACGTTTTCAAACAGCCCACGGTTGACTGTCTGCACATGAGCAGATCTGAGATCATACATCCTCAGATAATGTAAACGCTGATTCTCGGGTCAGTGCTTAAATGCAGCTTATAGGATTCATGCACGGCTGCTCAAATCAATCCCTCAGTAGCTATTAGAAAGCCATTCTTGTGCAGAATTACAGTGCAATGACATACAAAGAAAATCTTTCTGTTGCACTTCTGGGCACAACAACAAAAAAAATCAATGTAGTCTGATTAGTTATGATTCTTATTTTGATGAAGCTTTTAATATTCTTGGTTAATTCCAACACACTCAAAAGATTTAAATCCCTGAATCAATTAGCCGTTCTGGACTCATTTACTACAGCATACAACGAGAATGGATAAACATATTTCTGTTGCCTTTCTGCACGTGAATAAACAATCAATGAAGAATAATTAATCAATTATTCTTTTAGCTGGTTCTTTTTAATGAATCTTTCAAAAGTCTTAAACTCTATGTAATCTGATTAAAAAGAAAAAAAAAACATCTCATGGGCTGGTTTGTTTAACTCAATCACTCAAAAAGAGTAATAAATCAGACTCAAAAAAGATTTGAATTGCTGAGTCATCTGTTTAAATCAATCAGCAGTACTAGACTTATCTAATAAATCATACAACAACAATAAATGAGCATCTTAAGGTTGCAGTTTTGCACGCGACAACAAACATACAGAACAATCAATGCAATCTGATTCAGTAATGATTCTTTTAACTGGTTCGTTTTAATGAATCTTTTAAAAGTCTTGAACTAGTTAACATGTAGTCTGAATTCCGAACAATTACAGCTCATGAGTTGGATCGTTTAACTGAATTGCTCAAAAAGAATCATTAATGAAATTCAAACACACTCAAAAGATTTGAATCCCTCACTTAGCTAGCTGAATCATTCAGCGGTTCGGGACTCATTTACGCAATTACAACCAAACCAATTATTGGGCAATTCCTAAAGTGCATAAAAGAATCACTAATGGAATTAAAGAGCCAGAAATCATTAAATTCCTTACAAGTGCCATCCCTAATCAGACCTGGGAAGACCGAATGAAAGAACAACTCTTAAAAGCTTCTGATTTAAAACATCTATGTCTGAGGAATAATAAACAGGCTTGGGAATAGACACAAATTCCTATTCAGAATTGCAGTGCAAAAATGTTTTAATCCACATTTTGAGTAAAATCATACAAAAGAGTCTTTCTGTTGCATTTTTGCAAGCAGAACGATCAGTGTAGGCTGATTCAGTAATGATTTGTCAGCTGCTTCTTTTGTATGAATTATTCAAAACTCACAAATCAGTCGGTTATTATGTAGTCTAATTTATGAACAAACAGATCTCAAACAACAAACAGAACAAACAGATAAGCTTGTTCATTTATCACAATCCCTCAAAAAGAATCATGGATTGGCCTAAAATACACTTAATCAGTCCATTTGAATCAATCAGCGGTTCTGGGTTCATTTATGGAAATGTACAAAGACAATAAATAAACATATTTATGTTGCATTTCTGCACACAACAATGAACATACAGAATGTTCAAAGTAATGTGATTCAATAAACCAAATCAATTGGTTGTTATGTAAGATGAATTTTTAACAAATGAGTTGGTTTGTTCAACTGAATCTCAAAGCATCAGGACTCAGCAACACTCTCAAAGATTTGAATAAATCCACGGTTCTAGACTCATTAACTATCATCTAATAGTTTCGACCAATTACTGGGACCTTCTAAAAATAATAAAAGAATCATTAATGGAATTAAAGAGCCAGAAATCGTTAAACTCCTTACAACGGCCATCCCTAATATGAGAAAACTGGGAGGAGGGAATAAAGGAAACATTTTTTTTCTAATTAAAGACGGGCTATCTCTTACCCCATTCGTCCGCTCATGAGTAGAATGAGGTTATAGATGTGAGAGAAGATGAAGAGTGAGAGAATCGTGCTGAAAAACATGGTCATCCATGAACCGTGGTCCTCACGAAACATCTTCAGACGCAGGAGACGACCTGAGACACCAAAGAGAAACCACTTTTAGAAAATTAAACAAGAAAGAGTAGTGCATTTGCTGCGATGATTGACACTAAACCAGATCATGAGCATATGTTTTTCACACTTATACGGTAGATTTCAATATTACTTCTACATTATTGTGCTTTTATTCATCCTTTTTAAATTAGCTTTTTTTGCTATAATTTATTATTGGGAAGTTGTTATGCATTTTAGAATTTTTAAATATTAGTATTTGAGCTTCATTTAAATTAGTTTAGTGGGTTTTTTTTTTTAGTATTTTATTTTTATAAACATTACAATTTTATTTTTATAAACATTACAACACAAAAACAATCATGAAAATCATAAAGGCAGGAAAAATAAATAAATATACACTGAAAATAATGAAACTATATTTTTTAGGTGGTTGCAAACAATTTAATTTACAATTCTACATTTAAAAAATTCTGAAAGTTAGTAAACTAAATTAGTTTATTTATAGTTATGAATTATTGCACTTTCACACAGTAGAGATAGTGGAGAGATAGTCTGTCACTCAAAGAGACAAGGTTACAACATAACCCCACGTTCTCTATCGTATCAAGACAATCTATCCACCAGATTACGTATGGGACACTATAAGACACATCGGGAAGAGGAGGTGCATTACGGTATTAAATCAATTTGTAAACCAATATATATTTATGTGGAACAAGAAAGAGTATTGAATAGATCACCGAGAACATGCACACCCAACTTAAATAAATTGACAGATGCTGTCATGGCAGCATACAGGAGACCCTGAGGCCACTCTTGTGCCAACATGTCATGCCCCAGAGGAGCCTCTGCCTCTTCTCTAGTGAGAAAAAGAGAGGGCAATGAGGTGACTCCCAAGAGGCGAAAAGATCTACACCTGCTATCCCAAAATGATCCCAGATGATCTTCACCCCTTCAGTGTGGAGACGCCACTCTCCTGGCCAAGGACCCCCTCTTGACAGCATATCGGCAGCCTGATTTTGCAGTCAGGGAAGATGTGCGAGAAGGATGTGAGCCACCTTGCAGAGTAAAGGGGATGCCAGACCCCCTTGTCTGTTCACATATGATTCTGCTGCCACGTTGTCTGCCCACACTAGGACATGTCAACCTACCAGGTGAGATAAGAAGTAGCCCAGTGCTAAATGAATGGCCCTCAGTTCCATCACGTTGATGTGCTGAGACGTCCAGGGTGGTTCCTAAAGGCATGTGACCCATGTCACATTGAGCACTGCTCCCCAATCTCTCATTGAGGCATCTGTTGAGATCAGCTGTCTTTGCAGAACAGGTCCCAGTCGAGATCCTCTCATGGTATTATGTGACTCGTTGAAATCTGGAAGTAGGCATCTTTCAGGTCTATGTATGAGAACCAGTCCCTGTGACGTACAGGCTGTTTCACTCTTGGATTAGTTAATATGACTACATTGGACTACTTTTACATCCCCTGTACCCCTCCCCTGTTGCAATGTTATGTTATGTGATTATGTGTTTTACGTTCTTGTTGCTGGGGTATTTTTTTCCTCCTGATCTATATGCTACCTCTCGACTAACCTGTCTTCCCCCCAAATGTGATGTGTGTGATGTTTGTGTATGGTCGGAGGGGTCCAATTTCACTACATGTAACCGTGTGACAAATAAAGGCTTCAATTAATTCATTCAATTAATTCATCTTGAATCTTAGAGGTTTTAAAAACGTGTTCAGATCTCTGATGTTCAAGATTTTTTTCTTTGGCACTAAAAAGTAACGGGAGCAGAACCCAGTCTTGGCTTCATCCAACCTTAATTTCTGTATGGCCTGAGTCATTGTTGTGATAACCCAAAGATTTTTTTATGATGCCTTTCCAGGCGGCTACATGGTCTGAAGGAGAGAGGAAGCACAGTGGGTTCTGGGAATCTTCAGGAACGAGAAGGAGGCTCATCCCCGGCAGTTTACAGGGAGCTGCTGTTGACTGCATCTTATATTGAACGTCCAAGAAGTGATTTAGGGGGTGATATCACTGCTGCAATCGGATGGTCTATTGAAGGAAGGGAACCACAACAGATTTTTTCTGAATTTTGGACAGCTGTAAATATTCCAAATTCTCTCTGAAATGGTGGAGGTTTGGAAGCATGTTCCCATTGAGCCACAACCTCTCTCTCAAAATCAGGTAGGAGGGGAGAGAAAAATTGCCTGGAAACACTGACCACATCAAATCAAGATGGAGCAGTTGGTTCTTCAGAAACCAGCGGAATATTTAAAGCTTCGACCGCTCTCTCCATCAGAGCTCTCAGCGGATTGGAGTCATGTGACAGGGGGCAATATCCTCTGGCTCATCTTCTTCAACTACTGCTCGTGACCGCATTAACACCTTGTTAAAGGTGTGACACGGTATAAACTTCCAGATGGACGAACATATGAAGTTCTCTATACAAGCAACAGTCCTCTAGAAGAGGTGCAACAAACAAGCTCTTCTTGTACTTTATGGATCAGAGATTTCGCAATGGTGCCTGCAACAACATTCATTCAGAGATCATTCAGGTAACAACACTGAATAAATAAACAGACAATGTAGAAAACACAATAAGATTACCAGCAATTAGTACCCATTTGCGCCGTAACGCATGGAATCAAAAGAGGAAGTGATGCACTATGATCACTCCTTCCATACACAAATGAGTATGATCTGCGCATTGGGCATTATTAATGTCTTACAGATAATCCATGTCATGTGCCATGGTGTCATAGTTCCCATGTATACGTATGTATTCTGGTGGAGAGATAGAGAACAACAAACCTACAGAAAACAGAAGAACAAAGAGAAAAAGAACCAACTGAAATTTATTTTTTTCTGTCAAATATTTATATATTTTGTTAGCTCCATGCCTTTTACCATGTTTTTGATTAGTTAGTTAACAGCAGTAACCTGACACACTTTCTGTTTGTATCGGCACGACCTTCACTGATCCAGATGTGATAATTATCACCTGGAAAGCTCCATTTAACTAATCCTCCCCACAACCTGTAATTTCTGCTGATTAAAGCGTTGAGACAAACTCCAGGTTCAACCAACCCGTCAGAACACGCGATTTAGTATTTTCCTCAACAGCGATCGATCCTCAGCAGCGCTGTTTTGGTTTCATGAAGAGGCCGACATCATTACATTGCCGTTATTCATGACCTGCAAGGAAATTTCCATTATTTCCCTTCACCTGCGGGATCAGATGACAGTAGGGAACATCTTTCTTTGTCTCTGGCTCTCTTTCAGAGCGTGAGATTGATTCAGATGTCGGGGAAGCCACTCTGAATGCTTAATCGCGCCCTTCAGCGTATGTCACGGAGGTGATTTCAGTCTTGCGAGTGGAGAGGAAGATTTCACGGCTTTCGAGGGTCTGTTTAAAGTGATTAAAGACGACTAAAGTTAAAGACAGTGTCAGTAACACTTACACAGACCAGGTCTGATCATTACACACACATTTAGCATTTTAACTGCGCTTCTGAAACCTACAGACTCAGTGTCTGCACCCTACTTAGGGAGCATCTGAACTGACTTTTGGAGCACACTACATAAGCAGAAACTCAGAGGATTGGATTCTTACTCAGTTGTCTGTCTTTATTACTATGAATATAAATATATACATGGAAATACTTTCAAAATATATTATAATATGTTCTGTATATGTTTATATTTACATATACATAATAAATGTAAACAGCACACACACATATTTTGTACACATATTTTGTAATTATTTAGGATGCGACTACTCGTGATTAATCATTTGACAGCACTAGTTATCTATTCATTAGTATATTTAATAAATTATTTATTTGAGTAGCACAAAGATATAGCTTTGTTTTCTAAACAACAATTATGTTTATAAAGAATAAAGTTAATTTTTTTATCCGCATTGACAGATACTTGTTCTTGTTTTAATCAAAAACATATGTTTCACAAAAAATGCATCAAAAATAAAACTTAATATCATACATTTGCAGAAAACGTATATTGATTTAAAAAATCTCACAAGAATGACTTTTTTATATCAACTACAAATTTGGAACATACTTTAAATTATTGTGACATAAGCTTTAATTACATAGCTATTTTGGATTCAAAAATGTTTTTCTAACATATAAAAACTATGTGTGAGAATTCTACTTGTGTTCTGTTGCAGTTACTCAGTTACTCAATCATCTGTGATCAGGTTAATTGACGTCACCTGAAAGGAGCCATCTTAAACTCCAGGACCATTCTCTCTCGCTCTCTCTGGTCCGCAGTAGTAGTGCTGCTATCACCACAGTGCCTTCTTTTCTGTTTCTTTTTATAATTTAAATAAACTCTTTTCAATTGGTACTTCAGTTTTGTGTTCTTAATGTTGCTCAGGTAGAGCCAGAGTTGTAAATTTCTACAACTTTCTCATACAATCTGCATTTTTTCTTCTCACAAAATGATTCCTGTTATGTCTGTATTCCAAAGCATTTGTAAATACACCTACACCTCAGAAGACAGATAAAGATTAGGAAATGTTACGCAGGTATCCGGGTGTTTCTCATGTATTTTGTACTTCGGTTCAGCAACCATGCTCACTTTTTGAAAGGGAGAAGGGAGGAGAGGTTTTCAGTAAGCAGAGTAAAAAAAAAACTTTGTTTGGTCCATGACCCTAACTTTAGTTAGCAGTTTTTGTGTAATATTCCCTTGAGGACTTGTAGTATAGATTAATGCCCAGTATAATATATTAGTGATTGTTGTGGTATTGGAGAGTTTGGAGTGAGCAACTTTTTGTAGTTTACTGGGTCATTTTGTTCTATTTTTGGTTTTAAAGCTTTATTGGTATAATGTTATTGTGAGAGTAAATTTGCTGCATTATGATATTTTGTAGTTTTTTGTGCAGAAAGTGGTAGGAAGTACTTCATTTGTGTTTCGTGCTTTTGTTGTTCCCACTTTACATTAGAGTTGAATTTAGTAATGGCTTCTTTAGAAGATTTCCTAAAGGAACCTTCAGATGATTTGTTTGAGCTTTTTACAAAAGATCAACTCCTTGCAATTAGCTTCTCATTGTGATATAGCCTTTACCAGTAGTGAAAAGAGTTGAAAGGATAGTATAAATGACATCATTAGAATTGTGTTGCTTGAAGGTTACACCAGTTCCCTTACAACCCATGGTTGCTCCTTGGTCTGAAGCTACAATTCAGTTAAAGAGAAGGAAAGGCAATTTAGAGAGAAGCAAATGTATTGTGAACATGAACGTTTTTTTAAGGAGCTTGAGTTTAAAACAGCTTCTGAAAGATTACTTTTTAGAGGTGATGTACCTTCGTTTGATGTTGGTAGCCAAATTAGGTTAGTGCCTCCCTTTTCTGAGAAAGATGTTGAGATGTACTTTTCTCTCTTTGAACGAGTGGTAACCACATCTCAGTGTCCTAGAAAGGTGTGGACTGTACTTTTACAGAGTATTTTGGTAGGTTAGGCTCAAGAGGCTTACTCTGCTCTAAGCCTTGAGAAGAGCACTGATTATGATGAGGTTAAAGCAGCTTTATTAAAGGCATATGAGCTAGTTCAGAAGCTGTGTCAAACTTGCTCATCAGAGTTTGCAATGCAGAAGGAGAGTCTGTTTGATTGGCGGTGTACATCTCAGAAGGCAGAAAGTAAAGAGCAACTAAGACAACTTATTTTGCTTGAAGAATTTAAGAACTGAGCAGAAGGTAGTAACTTTAGAACAAGCTGCAGTCTTGGCAGATGAGTTTATTTTAACGCATAAGGTACATTTTGGTGATAAACAGGCTCAGTTTCAGGTAAAGGGCCAAAATAATAGGGCCCGATTAGGAAAGATTCCTTCTTCATCCCCTAAGAGGTTGGCTAGTGATAGTTCAACTTCATAAAGGGTCTGTTTTTACTGTAAATGGCCAAATCATCAAGATAAGCCTCACAATCTAATCAGTCTGTAAAGACCCGGTCATCTTATTGCAGATTGTCCTGTTCCTAAGTCTATAAAAACTGTAGCATTTGTAAGTTCCCCACTGTCAAGTCATCCTTTGTCATCCTCACTTGAAAATTAACATCTGAAAAAGTGGAACACAAGAATGGTGAGCTGGCTGGATAGATGGTTTTGTCTATGTTCCTGAACATAGAGAGGCTATTAAGATCTGGAGGGATACTGGGGCCTTCCAATCTGTGATTCTCCAGGATGTCTTTTAATGAAAATTCAGCTCAAGGTTCAGAAGTAATTGTTAAAGGCTTTGGTGGAGGATTCTTGTCTATGCCTTTGCATAACATTAATCTACGATCTGATTTAGTCTCTGGCAATGTGGTAGTTCCACTTCGTTCCCATATACCTATGGATGGGGTGTCCTTTATTCTTGGGAATGATTTAGCTGGTGGTAGAGTGCAAGCTGTTCCTGAAGGAACTTCTACTCCCTGCAAGCCATACTGTCCAGATGAGCTGGAATTGACATATCAAGAGACATTTCCTGTTTGTGTTACAACATGTGCCATGTCGGCTAAAAGCAGTGTTGAAGGCAAGTCTCCTTAAAATCAA
Source organism: Enteromius afrohamiltoni (assembly GCA_034779775.1). NCBI lineage: Eukaryota > Metazoa > Chordata > Actinopteri > Cypriniformes > Cyprinidae > Enteromius > Enteromius afrohamiltoni. The sequence continues at coordinate 575,389 of JAUYWG010000066.1, read as the reverse complement.
TCTGAGATTACACTTTGATACTTTTTTGGCATAAGTTGATGTGAAATTCATAGGGTTTGGAAAGACTAAAGTTCCAGTTAATACTTGAGTAAAAGCAAGACCCCATCTTGTCCCCTATGTTTGAGGATCTGGTACCAGATGAAATGTTGTTAAATGTAGCTTCTGGTTATTTTGTAAGTGATGGGGTTTTGATGAGAAAGTGGACAAATGAAAAAATGTCAAGTCAGGATGATTGGAGTAGTGTTTTTCAAATGGTGGTTACAGAGGTTTACCGATCTAATATTTTATGTCTTGCTCATAATCATTGTCTGTCTGGCTGTTTGGGTAAAAGGTAAACCTGCAAGTGCCATGCAAATTTACTTAAGCCTTATGTTGTCCGTGATAAGATGGGATGTATCGAGGTCAAGTCTGTGCTGAATGTTCCCTCCACTAGACAGAAGGACATGTTGCTGTCTCTGGGGCTGCTCAGGGTACATTGTTAAATTCTGAAATTTTGGCTAATTTGGATTCTCATTTGTCCTATTACAATCCTTCTGAACGTGTTGATGTTATTCAATCGATCTGTCAACATTTGTCCTTTGTTCTCGGATGTTCCAACTTGTACGAATGTCCTAGAGCATGAAATTGATGTGGGTCAAGTTACCCCTTTTAAACAACATCCATATAGGGTAAATCCTGTGAAACATCAGCTTTTGCACAAAGAGGTACAATATATACTAGAACATGGCATAGCTGAACCATCCTCTAGCCCTTAGAGTTCACCATGTTTATTGGTTGAGAAGCATGATGGTTCTCTTCGCATTTGTACAGATTTCCCAAGGTAAATGCCATCACTAAGCCTGACTCCTCTCCCCTCCCAAGACTGGATGACTGTATTAATCAGGTTGGTTCTACATCTTTTGTTACAAAGTTGGATCTTTTGAAAGGCTACTGGTTTCGCTTAGCTAGAAATCTCTGCCTTTGTGACACCAGATCACTTGTGCCAGTATAAGGTTATGGCCTTTGTAATGAGAAATGCACCCGCTACTTTCCAGTGTTAAAGAAATAAGGTGCTGCAAGAAATTAGAGATTTTGAGGCTTATCTTGATGATTTGGTCATTTACATTTCTTCCCAGTCTCAACATTTGATCCAGCTTGAGTGGTTCAAATGTGGTTCAGCAGTTAAAGGTTGCAAACTTGACTTTGAATCTTTCTAAGTGTGAGTTTGGGCAAGTCACCGTAACTTATTTGGGCAAAGTTGTCGGTCATGGACAGGTGTCTCCAATAGGAGCAAAAGTACAGGCCATTGTGAATTTTCTGGTGCTTCTTCACAGAGGGAATTAAAACAGTTTCGGGGTATGACAGGATATTACAGGAGTTTTTGCAGAAACTTTGCCACTGTTGCTGCACCTCTGACAAACTTGTTTAGACCTAAGGTTATTTTTGTCTGGGCTGCGTCATGTCAGGTTGCCTTTGACAATCTGAAGGCTTTGTTGAGTAGTTCTCCTATTCTTGTTGAGCCTGATTTCAGTCAACCCTTTAAGCTAACTGTGGATGCTAGTGATTTTGGTGTGGGTGCGGTTCTGCTCCAGGATGATGCAATGGGATTTAAACATCCTGTGTGTTATTTCTTAAAGAAATTTGATGTCCATCAGAAGCTATATTCTGTCATTGAAAAGGAATCTTTGGCTTTTATTCTTGCTTTGAAACATTTCAATGTGTATGTTTCGTACCTATTGTGTACACTGATCATAATCCTTTCATTTTCATCCACAGCATGAGAAATTCCAACCAGCCGTTAATGCGATGGAGTTTGTTTTTGCAAGGTTCTGATCTTAAATTGTGTCACATTCGCAGAAAAGATAATGTGTTGGCAGATGCCTTATCAAGGTCTTAAGTGTCTGCCCTTATCTCATTGTATATGTTGCATTAGATTGACTTATACCATCATTTTAATGGGGAAGTGTTATGTGGGAGAATTCTAACTTTGCAATTACCAGTTACTCAATCATCTGTAATCAGGTTAGTTGACGTCACCTGAAAGGAGCCAACTTAAACTCCGGGACCATTCTCTCTCGCTCTCTCTCTGGTCTGCAGCCAGCTTTGCAGTAGCTGCGTTGCTATCACCACAGTGCCTTCTTTTTTGGTTTCTGTTTAACTTAAATAAACCCTTTTCAATTGGAACTTCAGTTTTGTCTCCTTAATGTTACTCCACTAGAGCCAGGGTTGTAAATTTCTACAACTTTCTCACTCAATCTGCATTTGTCTTCTCACAAAATCATTTCTGTTAGGTCTGTATTCCAAAGCATTTGTAAATATTATAACAGTTTATGTCTGGATAGTCTACTTTTACATCTATGTTCAAAAATAGGGGGTGACTCTGAATTTACAGATATTTGTACAGGAAAACAGCAAAAACTTGAGATGATAACATCTCATATATACCAACACAATAATCTAATAAACATAAAAAGATACACAAATAAGAAACATTTATTATTGAAATCCATCATCTCCTTGCAATGCATTCTGAATTTATCATGCAATATCAAAACATGCTTTTTGTTTTTGTGCCCTGTGAAAGTTACAGTATGTTTCATAATACACTGAGCCCAATGAGATCAAGGATCATTTTGATTTCTAAATCATTCACATCCCATAATCTTCACATCTGCATTCCCATTTCTGCGCTCTCCATCAGAAACGAAGTTTGCCTGTCTTTCAGATGCTTCAATCGTTTCAGGAGATTCACTTGGTTTCAGTTATCAGCTAGTCATCAAGAAAACTTTCTCAAAGTGAATTATTTATTCGCAAAGCTTTCTAAAAGTTGCATCACATCTTGGCCAGACAGAAAAATCTCATTTGGAGTAAAAAGTAGTTCTAAATGAAAATATCCAAGTCTCTCTCTCTCTCTCTCTCTCTCTCACACACACACACACACTGAGAGTTTTGGCACCTCACAGTTTGTTTTTCTAGCACTAGTGTGTTTGTTTAGCAGCTGACGGTTAATTTTTCAGCCGCTTTACAGCTTGTGAGCTTTTTCTCCGGATCCTGACACTTTCCTGTCAACGATCTGGCGTAGAGCAATTCATCTCTCCATTAGATAGGCGCTCAGGGCCACAGACCGGCCCCACACTGGACTGAATCAGCAGTAATATATTACGCATATTGTGGCAATAAGAGGAAGCGTCCTGCTCATTAGAGCTGAACATTTCCATCTGTCCTGCTAACCCTGTCAAACTCACTTTAACTAACAGCGGCCTCAAGAACAAGTCTCGTAATTATTCCTTTAGCAGCTTCCTCTAATTACCAATGAGTGTTACCATAGTAATTCCTGGATGAGACGGCCTTGGCATTAACATTAGCATGCACCCCTGCATACATTCAATGCAATGTATTTTTTGTCTTGTTTTCCAGCACAGACATCTAAACACTGCAATACGCTGCACAAAAACAAAAATGTTGTCAGTCAGTCTTGAGCTACATGATATTCTGCGTGCAACCTGCCAATAAATGCCAGCGAGTATGCAAATTAATACAAAACTGCCAAGAACGTATTTGTAATGAGTACTGCTGTGTGGTTTTTATTAAAATATCTAAATATTCAAGACGTGACAAATTTACTTGAGAAGTAACACTGCATAAGATCCCAACTAAGCTTTAACACATTGAAGCAATCAAACAAAAAAATAAATAAATAAATAAATAAAAAAGTGACAAAACACTCTTGTTTTAATATCTCATTGCTGCTTCTGAAGTAAATGTATGTAGTTGTTTATGTTTAATACTTTACTGGTAAACAAATAGAAACAAACTAATTAAAAACTCATTAAGAAGAAATTTGCACATGCAATGGAAAAAGAATAATACAATTTAGATTTCAGTGTAGTTACTCAAAAAGTGTTACTAAAGCGAGGCGAGGAGACGTGCGTGGGTCGGTATACAGTAGATACAGTCCAGATAGACACAGAAACAGGAAAACACGGGAACACGGAATGGTAAAACGACAGGGGTTGACAGTGCAATGGACCGTGAGAACTTGGGAGCCAGAGGGACAGACGGCAGAGAAGTCCACTTGAGCAGTGTGGATGGCGGAAGTGGCCACCAGGACGGAGCAGGTGGTGGTGAGGCCCACCGGGGCGGAGCAGGTGGCTGTGATGTCCCTCTGGGCGGAGCAGGCGACGGCGAAGCCCACCGGGGTGGAACAGGCGGTGGAGACGTCCCTGTGGGCGGAGCTGACAGTGGGAACACCTTCCAGGTTGGCAGCTGAGACCCTCTGGTATGGTCAAACAGCGACCGAGCCCTCTTGGGCCATATTGCGCCCTTGAATGCCCTATTGACCTTGAATACGCCCTCCGAGACCAGACATGAACTGAGTACGCCCTTTGAGACTAGATCGGGAACAAATACGCCCTATGAGACCAGACCGGGCATGAACGCACCCTACGAGACCAGACAAATGCTGACGTCACCCTTCGAGACTGAGCCGCCAGAGAAGATGCCCTCCCTGACCGACTGAACCAGGATTCAGGAACCTCCATGGGCTGTGGAGCCACCAATGAGGCCACTGGGGATTCTACGGGTGAAACCAACATCCTCAGAGGTAGTTCAGCCTCAGGTGGACCCGATGGAGTCACTGTGCCACACACTGGTTCCGGAGGTTCAGGCCATGGAGCCTCAAAGGTCTCGTGGAGCTCGGGTAAGTTCAGTGAGTGCAGATGCAGATCACAGAACGAGTCTGGCGGATCCGGCCACGATGAGTCCGGATCACAGACTGGATCTGGCGGATCCGGCCACCAT
>JAUYWG010000066.1:547810-570510 GCA_034779775.1 Enteromius afrohamiltoni | reverse complement strand
GGCGGAGACATGAATGAACACACGTGACAACATAGAAACATGAATGAGAGTCCGGAATGACAACAGAATGAGTTTGTTGTGGGCTGGCACTTCCAGCTCACTGTGACAAAAAGGATCAGTCAGGTTATCAGTGTTGCAATTAACAAGGCAAGTAAATGTTTATTTGTTTAGAAGTTTTTCAGGCTGAATTAACTGCAGAATGCTGGAAGAAATGCATGTACTGTAAATTACAGAATAAGTTAGTGTTCATAAAGGGTATGCAGTGTGCACATAATGTACACTGTAGAATAAGTGTTTATAAATGGTCTCTAGTATGCAGCATGTAGTGTGCGGTATGTAGTGTATGTGGTGTATACAGCATGTAAACTGCAGAATAAGTGTTCATAAGTTGTGTGTAAAATGTACTATGTAGTGTGCAGTATGCTGTTAGTACAGCATGTACACTGCTCTATAGGTGTTTATAAATGATGTATAGAATGTAGTATGTAGTGTGCAGTATATAGTGTGTACAGCATTTACACTGCAGTATAGGTGTTTGTAAATTATGTCTAGAATGTACTATGTAGTATGAAATGTGCAGTTTGTACAGCATGAAGACTGCAGTACAGGTGTTCATAAATGATGTGTAGAATGTAGTGTGCAGTATGCAGTGTGTACAGCATGTAGACTGCAGTATAGGTGTAGAAAATCATAAATGGGTGTAGAATGTACTATGTAGTGTATATATTGTGTACAGCATTTAGACTGCAGCATATAAATGATGTTTAGAATGTAGTACAGTATGTAGTGTGCAGTTTCTACAGCATGTAGACTGCAAAATATGTGCTCATAAATGGTGTGTAAAGTATAGTATATACAGGAGCATGTAATGCCCAGTATGTAGTGTTTGCAGTGTGCAATTGTGTGAAGACTGTTGTACGTACCATGCAGTGTGTTTGCACTACATTACAGGACAAGCCAATACAGTTGTACATGAATTTATTGACAAATAATGGCAAAAAAAATGCATACTTGTCCAAACAATACAAGAAAAATCCTCTTTTTTCTCTTTAAAGTATTGCAAGAATTTAAAGTGTATTCATAAAGAACAAACTGTACAAGCACTTTTATCACAACAGCATCGGCTGACATGGAGGAAATGAACATGGACTTGAGATTTCTCTGAAGATATGAGCTGCGATATGAGCACAAACCCAGAGAGATCTTTGAAATGCGTCCAACCCATCACAGCGAACAGTCAGATACACACTTCTGCTTTATAGAGACATTCAGGCCTCACAAGCGCTTCTGAATGCCTTCATTTGCAATGAGATGCTCAGACTGAAATGGTTATGATGTCCGTTTCTGATTTTCTGAAGGTAATGTCTACATATTCGTGCCAATCAGAAACGCAGCATGATGGGTCACATCACAGACATTAACCGAGTTCAGACAGATTCTCCAACATCGGCGTCGTGATCAACCTCTGAAACAACATATTAACGCCGAGAAACCCCCACGAGGATCCATCAGCATCAAACTCACACCTCATTTAGCCCACGTTCTCATCTCAACCCTTCTGCTTAACCTCTTTAGCCTGTTAACTAACCATCTGTCTCCATGGAAACCATGACGTTGAGTGATAAAACTGCTGTAAAGTGCTGACAAGATCTCACAACCTGGGACGAAAGGGCGAGATGATTTATGACGCACTTCTTATTTTATTCCCTGACATAAGGAAAATGTGTCCTTTAGAGGAGCATTTTATTATAATTATTTATGAGCTCATATTCTGAACACTAATTTAAAGTGATGTGTGTGCACAATGTAATATGTTGTGTGTGTGGAGTCTGTTTTCTTTAGTGTACTGAATGTTATCTGCAGTGTGTAGTGTACAGCATGTAAACACAGAAGAAGTTGGTGTTTAAAAGAAGAATGAAGTATGTAGAGTGCAATTTGTCAAACATAATCTTAGTGTGTATGTAGCGTGTTTTCTGTAGTTTAAAGAGTGTAGTATACAACATGTAGATTGTACAATTAAGTGGGTGTTCATAAATGGTGTGTAGAATGAAGTATGTAGTGTGTAAAATATGCGCTAGTAATAAGTTATCGTTCACAAATGGTGTGTAGAATGAAGTATGTAATATGCCGTATGTAGTTTAGTTTACATCATGTAGATTGTAAAATATGTTAGCATTCATAAATGGTGTGTAAAAAAGGTATGTAGTGCAGTGTGTTCTCTACTGTGTACAGTGTGTAGGGTACAGCATGGAGATTAATAAATTCATGTTCATAAATGAAGTATGTAGTGTGCACTGTGTACTATATAATATAATGATTCAGTATGTAGTGTGATTTCTATAGTCTATAGTGTATTTTACAATGTGTTTTGCAGTGTTGGGAGTAACGTGTTACAAAAGTAATATATTAAAGTAATATATTACTTTTTGCTGTAACGCAGTAGTGTAAGGCATTACTAATCAAATTGTAGTAATATTTTACTCTGTACATTTTCAATAATGCTTGTGTTACAACAGAATCTTAGCCGAAATTTTAATTGTTAAAAAATCAGCAAGACGCCACATTAATGTATAAAAAATGCCGCAAGTCAGCTCTATTTTCTGTTCATGGTCAGTTATTATCCATGTGTGGCGTCCAAGTTTGTAAATGAATACTAAAGGTAAGCTAATATATATGTGTAGAGGGATTTATTTAATTGATCGCTGGGGTAACCTTGTATGAGTGAAGCGTGTATTTAGGACAGGTTTTACAGAAGTGTCGCGAGGCTACTGGACCGACAGTCGGAATTATTTCACCCTCTGTGTCCCAGGTCCGAGGCTATTAGCTCTGCCCGGCTCGCACTGGACAGTGGTCCTTCTACCAAAACAGCTCATACTGTTTCAACTATTAAAATAGTGTTTTGTAAAATGTCAAAATAATAATATTTTGTTTCGTTTGTTTTATTAAGGTAATTTAGAAAAATGCTTGGAGCATTTTTGTTCATTAAATATTAAGTTTTGGTTTTTTTAAAAGTAATGTTCATTTTTTTAACAATTTAACCTTTTCAAATCATCACAACTTGCCTAAAATAACATAAAATATTTCAAGCATATAACACCGTTCAAACATTAAACCTGCGCTGTAATAACACGTGCGATGATATGATGGTATATTCACTTTGTGCGGAGAATAAAGCAGGCTCTTGCAGCACACGGAGGAACCAGTGGAGGAGTCATGTAACGCATTACAATTTTTAATCAGTAATATTGTAATGTAAAGCATTACTTTTAAATAGCAGTAACAAGTAATATATAATATGTTTCAGTTTGTAAGTAACTTGCACAACACTGGTGTTTTGTGAAGCGTGGAGATTCCTGAATATGTTAGTTTTCATAAATGGTGTGTAGAATGAAGTATGTAGTGTGCACTATGTAGAATTGAATGTTGTGTGCAATATGCAGAGCATTTTCTAGTGTATAGAGTCTAATGTGAACTTTGTAGTGTACAGCATATAGATCACAGAATAACTTTGTTTTCATAAACGTGTGTACAATAATGCATGTAGTATGAAGTGTGCCATATGTAGTGTGCACAGCATGTAGAGTAGATTACAGAATAAGTTTGCATTCGTAAATGTGTGTACAATAATGCATGTAGTATTTAGTGTACCAAATGCAGTGTACACAGCATGTAGGTTACAGTATATGCTAGTGGTCATAAATACTGTGTAGAATGAAAATGTATTGTGTAGGATATAATGTAGTGTGTAGTGGTAAGTGTGTGATGTGTGTAGTATGCAGTGGTTTATTGAATCAGTGGTGGATGCATTGATTAATTCACCAGGATAAAATCAGGCTTCTATTGATGTGAGACTCTGTATGTGTGTGCACCCCTCACTGTCCATCAGCATGTATTCAATTCTCACAGCACAATATCAGAGACAATAACAGATGATTACTGACAACCTCGCACACTACTGAGGGAGGTTTCTCAGGTCATAAAAACACAAACAGTTATTCTGGAACTCAATACAACTACAGACAGAGTTACGGAACTAAATGTGGACAATTTGCACACTGGATGTGTTCTCAATAGCAGACTACCATATACTACTGTATTTTCTGTAAGTTTGGGAGACCTAAATGAGCTTCTATTTTTGCAAAAGACAAAATTGCAGTATGCAAGGTTTTGATGCATCATTTAATTAGACTCTTAGATTAGTGGGAAACTAAACAATGTTATAGCCAGATGCCAATTAACAAGTCATGACAAAAGCCAAACAGTATTGATCGTAATTACACTCACTGTACATTCAGCTCATTTGCTTTAGTCAGTTGATAAAGAAAGGAAATGAAGCGTGACTGCTTCGAGCGGTTCATGGGAAGAGGAGTTTGTGCAACCGAATCATTCTCTGTGGCGCTATGAGAATAATAAAACACAGATCAAATATCAATCAAACACCTGATGTGCATCTTCATTCTCTGCAGCGGTTCATTATAATAGTGTGTTTTCAGAGATGATGCTGAAATTCATACATTGGGAGTTTAATGTGCGTTTGCGATACAGTTATTTAATTGAGATACTATTGTAGGTTTTATTAATATTTTGAATAATTTAATTTCATATAATTTCGGTTTTAGGTACGCACACACATATACATATAATACATACACATATATTAAATATATACACATTTGTGTGTGTGTAGTTATATACTGTATACATAATAAACATACAGTGCACACACATGCAGCATGTAAACAAACATTTGTTTATTAATTGATCGTGACTAATCAAATGGCAGACCGAAAAAGATTGCAAATAAAACATTAAACATTTATGCTTACCAGCATGTCATGTAACCATTACTGACGTGGTTTAAGTATTTAAAAATGAAAAGCAGGGTAGGGGGTTATGAAGATGTTAGCAACAGTAAGCTATAGCTTTAAATGCATAAGATACCAGCCTCCCTGCAAATCAGTCTCCAAAGCCACGCCTCCACCAGATCACATGAAAAGTTGCATGCAGCGCTGTCAGATTACCTCATGTCTCATTCATTCAAAATTACGTGCAAAGCACATAATATTATTATCACTGCTAACAGGATGTGAACCATGAATGATCAATACTTGTACAGCATATATTAATCTTAGTTAAAGCTAATTTCAGCATTTACTAATGCATTATTCAAATAATAACTTATATTTGTTAACATTAGTTAATGCACTGTAAACTAACATTAACTAAGAATGAACAACTGTGACATTAACAACGATTATTAAATATTGTAATAAATGCATTGTTAATTAATACATTAACTAATGTTAATAAATGGCAACTTGTTGTAAAGTGCAACCCAAATATCTGCCAATGGGGTCCAAAAAAATACATTTATTTCAAAGGGAAAATTTGATTATTTTTCTGACCCCCACTGGCAGGTAAACTCACTTCATTTTGATTAACTTTCATAAAACCCTTATGATCATGATATTAATTTTGCGTCCGAAGTACATCTCTTGATTTATGAATGCTTACATATTTGCACTGGAAACATTATGCTTTTGCAGTGTAATATACAATATAGAATATCGGCTCATAAACTCTTGCAAGCAGGCCCTTCCCATCAGCACTTGAGGCATCGGAGCAAAGAGTCCCTGTCCTGATAGATGCCACCCTCTGCTGGACACCATCACACACTGCTGGTTCAGTCTGGCAAACACCTCTGATGCTATGAAGCACACTCTCTCAAACACACACACACTTTGACTGATGATACGGTGTGTTTTCTCAGCAGACGTTTCGCTCTGTCAATACAATTCCTCTGTCCGTCAATCACCCCGAACGGCAAGCTGGAAAACACCAACACAACTAGATCTGCACGACACATGACAGCAGTGCTAGTGAAGCACCTCAAAACATTTAAGGAAGGAAGGAGGAAGGAAGTGACATGTGGCCAGGTATGGTTTCCTATACTAGGTATTTGTGCTCTGCGTTTAACCCAACCTAGTGCACACACACAGCAGTGAGAAGTGATCAACCACACACACACACATCGTGAACACACAGGTACCAAAAACTGCTCTGAAAATGTAGTTCTGATTCTATAAGCTACTACAAATGACAATTAGGATATATAACACTTATATAACAAGTTTCATGATTTCAGGAATTCAATTCAAATTGTGAAACTGGTGTATTAAATAAATTCAGTGCACACAGACTGAAGTCTTTGGTTCTTTTAATTGTGATGATTTAGGCTCACATTTAACAAAAACCCTTAACAAATCTCAACAAATTAGAATACTTCATGAGACCAATAAAAAAATATTCTTAGTGAATTGTTGGCCTTCTGGAAAGTATGTTTATTTACAGTATATGTACTCAATACTCAATTAATGACCGCCTCAATTCAGCAATTCGGTTTCTTAGACACTGGCCTTCAGCTCATCTGCATTTTTTTGGTCTCTTGTTTCTCATTTTCACTTTGACAATACTCCATAGATTCTCTAGGGTTCAGGTCTGGTCAGTCTGCTGGCCAGTCAAGCACACCAACACCACGGTCATTTAACCAACTTCTGGTGCTTTTGGCAGTGTGGGCAGGTGCCAAATCCTGCTGGAAAATGAAATCAGCATCTTTAAAAAGCTGCTCAGCAGAAGGAAGCATGAAGTGCTCCAAAATTTCCTGGTAAGCAGATGACATTGAACCCCAAATCATCACAGACTGTGGAAACAACACTGAATTCATGAACTTCTCCACCCTTCCTCCAGACTCTAAGACCTTGGTTTCCAAATTAAATACAAAACTTGCTCTCATCTGTCAACAGTCTAGTTCTTCTACTCTTTAGCCCAGGTAAGACGTTCCTGATGTTGTCTGTGGTTCAGTGGCTTTACAAGAGGAATACGATAACTGTAGCCAAACTCCTGACAGGTCTGTGTGTGGTGGCTCTCGATGCCTTGACCCCAGCCTCAGTCCATTTCTTGTGAAGTTCACCCTAATTCTTGAATGGATTTTGCTCGATAATCCTCGGCTGCGGTTCTCTCGGTTGGTTGTGCAACTTTTTCCTTCCTCAACTTTCTGTTAACATGCTTGGATACAGCACTCTGTGAACAGATAGCTTCTTTGGCAGTGAATGTTTGTGTCTTACCCTCCTTGTAGGGTGTCAATGATGGTCTTCTAAACATCTGTCAGAACAGTCTTCTCCATGATTGTGTAGCCTAGTGAACCAAACTGAGACCATTTTGAGGCCCAGGAAACCTTTTCATTTGTTTTGAGTAGATTAGCTGTCGCCATATTCTAATTTGTTGAGATTTTGTTAAGGGTTTTTGTTAAATGTGAGCCTAATTCATCACAATTAAAAGAACCAAAGACTTAAACTACTTCAGTCTGTGTACACTGAATGTATTTAATACATGAGTTTCACAATTTGAGTTGAATTCCTGAAATAAATAAACTTTTCCACAACATTCTAATTTATTGAGATACACCTGTATGTATTTTAATTGTTGTAATACAGATGTAAATGCATGACATACAATAATAAAACCAGTGTGAATGATATGAACAAATCCTTCAGCATATAGAGAGGAATATGGCTGTAAGATCTGGTGTCTGTAAGTGCTACTGAAGTGGAAGAACAAACTCATTTTGTGTCTCATAAAATGTGTTGTAATTGCAATCTACAGATGCAAATAGATCAAGTGCAATAATAAAACCAGTGTGAATCATGTGAACAAACCCCTCAGTAAAAAACAGTTTGGTGTATGTAAGTGATGCTGATGTGGAGAAAAAAAATAATTTTGATAAAAAACACATGCATTTTAATTAAAATCTATAGACACAAATGACTAAAATGAAATTCAAAAACATCAAAAGTGAATGATCTGTAAGCCCCTCAGCAAAAACCTTCAGAGTATTGATAGGAATAAAAGTTTTAAGTTTAGTATAAAATCTTTTAAGTTTAAAAAAAAACCTAATTCGGACGTGTTCAGCAAATTGCAAAACAAAATAAAATAAAACAAAATAAAATAAAAAAAATGGCTCCAGGATTGACATCTTTTATTGTTTTGGAAAAGCATTCACAGGCCTGCTGCTCAGATACGATATAAATCTCACACACAGAGATCTCAGTTTGAAGCAGTTCTCATCAAACACATAGCTCTAGACTCTCACTGGATGACGCCTAGTGAAAATTGTTTCCTCAGAGAGTTTTTTCAGCCATCTTGGAGTGTTTAAGCACCTCAACATTTTAACTCTATACGTCTGTCTCTTTCTGGTCCAGATTGGCCTTTACTACCGCAGCGCTGCGGATTGAGTCCAGCTGGAGAAACCAGGCTGGAAACACCAGAGATCTGCAGCTCTGCACCAGTTAACAGGAAAAATAATGACTGCGGCGCTTCCTCATTTACAGCAGCAGATTAGCAGGCCAAAGGTGGCCGGTTCGCACTCCAGAAGACGAGTTTTAAGGGTAAAGCACGCTCTTATAGGGCCTCCAAACGATCCAGATATAAATACAGTCAACACAAAGCCAGATTCGACTGGTTGCGCTATAATTTAGGGCTGGTAAGGATGATTCTTTGCATCTGTGCAACATTCATTATAACGTGTGCTAAAAACAGTGTTGTTAGGCCCTTGGGGGCCCGTGGCCCCGCTGGGTGAATGTAGGCCGCCTCAGAGCTGCTCTTAACTAACTACCTCCACAGGGTCTCGGTAGAATCAAACCGGGACAAAACTCATTCATCACGGGCGATTTGTGCGTGGGTTCAGCGGCCGGTTGGGTCTCTAGAGGCGGTTTCCATGGAAACGCCGGTCACATCGATTAATCAGGACCGATGCGCGTCTCATTGTCTGCGCGGGTGCGAGACGCGTACAGGTGCTTCTGATTCTCTCAGTCCTGTCATGCATGGAAAAGTCTGGAATAAGTAGGGCTCTTTGATGATTTGGAGAGAAGTCTCTTCTGCTGGAATTACTCCATCAAAAACACAGAATAAAAAGTGAAGTAATATTAACATGTAAAATATGTTTTTCCTGTGTGAATCTGTGTTAAAGTGTAATTTATTTCTGTGATGTTCAGCTGAATTTTTAGCATCATTACTCCAGTCTTCAGTGTCACATGATCATAATAATATATCATTTCTGATTATGCAGAGAAAAAAAAATTTTTATATTGTTATAATATTTCACATTTTTGCCTTATTCCTGTTCAAATAAATGACTTCTCTTTACAAAAATAACCACTATATATAAATTCCAAACCTCTGATAGGTAGTTTAAGAAAATACTACACAGTCACAATCAGTGCAGAGAATATAACTTATAAAGTCCTTGAAGACACGTGTGACTCAGCAGGTCAGACTTCTGCACATATTATCTTTTCATGATGAATGAAGGTCATTAGTATCCTAAGCTCAAGAGACGTTTTGCCATTTCTTCTTCTTAAATCACCTCAGAGTCAATCTAAACTGTGTGAATGAGATCACAATGTTACAGGATCTTCTCTCTTCTGGTGTTTTACTGATTTTAGTAGATGAATAAATGTTGTAGCTCATGTACAAACTAATGATGCATATACTGACATGCACAGAACTTTTGGGTTGGTGTTTTTAGACCCTACGATCACACGCAAGCTCAATATGCAGATCTGACTCGATGCTGCCATCTACTGATGTCTACAAACACCTGAGCATCGTCCTCTCCAGTGTGTAATATAGTGCAGGTTTATATGAAGGGGTTTCATTTGATGCCATTGCTGATTACAGCCTCATTGAACACACACTATCTACAGGCATCATGTTCATTTGATTCAGTTTTGATTCTGAATTATTGCTCATTCCTGTTTTACTTCTCTCCTTCTTCGGACTGTAGTAGCTCTGTTTTACACAATGTTTAATTTAACAACTGAAACATTAAAACCAGGCTGAAGAACACAAAGCCTCCTGACTGGTGCCAGCCAGACATGAATAAGGACAATGAAAACTGACACGCTGAAATCACACAAGAGTGTTTTTAAAAAACTTCTGTTCACAGCTCACTTCACCTCTGTAATGTGACACGTTTACTAATAAAACTGCACAAACCTTAAGGGTCATAAGATTTGTTTCTGAAAGAAGTGTCTCCTGCTCCTATACAGTGAAACATTATAGCATTTTTTTATTTCATTTTGGATACATTTTAGTATTATACTATAGTTTAATAGTTTAATATTTTCATTATTTCAGTTTTAATATATTTTAATTCCACTGCTCCAGCGTTCACTTGAAATAGATATAATTTCTGATATTATAAATATAATTGCTGTCAATTTCGATAAATTTAATGCATATCAGGGTCATTAAACTAAACATAACCATAACAAAACCTTGAAATAAAATAAAATATAGGCTATAAACCAAATAGAAAGCACTAAGTGCAACATTTCCTATTTTAATTTACTTTAATTTGAAGTACTAGTATAAATAATTAAAAACAAAGCAACTATTATTATTATTATTATTATTATTATTATTATTATATGTAGGTACATATGTACAAATATATAAATAAAACAAATATAAAAATTGGAACTAATTCAAACTAAAACAAAAATACTAAAAGAAAACGGAAACATACGTTCTGAATAAAAAGTATTACTTTCACAAACTAAAAATAAAAATCTTTTGAAAATTAGAACAACATAGGTGGCACCTATTTAAATGAATAAAATTATTAATTATATTTTTTCATTATCACATACACTAAAATGCCAACACACTGTGCAGTTAAATTAGATTTAATTTATATTTGTTTTATTTTAGTTTTAGTTAAAGTTCTAGTAATTGTTGTGTCATTTTCATTCTTATTAGTTTTAAAAAATGTCTATATAGTTTTCATCAAGCTATTTTAACTACTTCAACTAATTTTGTTACTAGTTAAAATAAAACTGGTTAAATTTTTGACCCAGCAGAAGCCGTCAGCATCACAGATCCAGAGAGAAACACAAGATCCAGAGCATCTGTCAGACCAGACTACTGACCACAAACCAGATCAACACAGACCAGACCAAACTAACACACCAAAAACTACATTAGCGTTGGAAACAATGACGATAACTATATTAGCGTTCACACCAAGAACAATAACACTGACTATATTAGCCTCAACATCAAAAATGCTCATTTTATTAACCTTAACACCAATAACAAAAATTATTTTACTGTTCACACTAAAAACACTGACTATATTTAGCTTTACACCAAGAACCATAACTATATCAGCGGTTACATCAATAACATTCGCACTAACTATATTAGTGTTCACACTAATATCAAAAGCTATATTTCTGTTAACTATATTAACGATCACATAATTACAAAAATTATAACTTTATTAACATTTACACCAATAATAACTACATTAGCATTCATACCAACAAAAATGATACTATCATTCACACCAATAATGATAATAACTACATTAGTGATTATACCAATAAAAATAAATATAACAGCATTTGCACCAAAAATAATGCACCAATAACAATTATATTAGGTTGTAACGATTGCTACATAACTATAACTATACTAGCATCCACACTAAAGGACTATATTTAAAATTGCTCGAGCTCTTTAAAGACGGATGGATTCAGATTGGCTTTAATAAGCTGGAAAAACGAAATTGTGCTTCTGTGTGGTTATGATTATAATTGCAGCGTGGACATCCCTATTCTTACAGAATTACAATGATTATTAAAAAGATGGAGTTATGAACTTTAATGTGAACAGGCTGTTAATCAACAAATCTGAATCTACCGCAGGTCTGTTTCTAATCGGAGTGGGATTTGAGGAAGAGACTACAGCATAATTAATAATAAAGCAGCACGTGTTCTGTCACATCAAATGAAAGTTTGATGTCTTCAGCTGTGCTCTTATATAATGATCACGTGTCTCTGACACCCTTCAGGAATTAAAACACTGCATGAGAACTCGTCTTTTTCTCAATAAAAGGTTCAAAAGAACAGCGTTTATTGGAAATATTAATATTTTATAATATTTTAAATGCCTTTACTGTCAACTTTGGTCAATTTAATCCATCCTTGCTGAATTAAAGAAAATAAAGAAAATAAAATATTTTAAATATATACTATATTTCAATACGTATTTAAATATTTATTTATATATTAATATACAGTGGAGGAATTATTTCACCCCTCTCTGATTTTGTAAGTTTGTCAAATGACAAAGAAATGAAAAGTCTCAGAACACTATAATTTTAATGGAAGGTTTAATTTAACAGAAACAGATAGCACATCAAAAGGAAAATTAAAAAATAACTTTAAATAAAAGATAGAAACTGATTTGCATTTCATTGAGGGAAAAAAATATTTGAACCCCTACCAACCATTAAGAGTTCTGGCTCCCACGGAGTGGTTAGACACTCCTGCTTCATTAGTCACCCTCATTAAAGACACCTGTCTTAACTAGTCACCTGTATAAAATACATTCTGTCCAAGCAGACTTCAAACTCTCCAACATGACCAAAGAGCTGTCCAAGGATGTCAGAGACAAAATTATAGACCTGCACAAGGCTGGAACAGGCTACAAAACCATTAGCAAGAAGCTGGGAGAGAAGGTAACAACTGTTGGTGCAATTTTTCGAAAGTGGAAGGAGCACGAAATGACCATCAATCAACCTCGCTCTGGGGCTCCACACAAGATCTCACATCGTGGGGTGTCAATGATTCTGAGGAAGGTGAGAAATCATCCAAGAACTACACGGGAGGAGTTAGTTAATGACCTCAAAGTAGTTGTAACCACAGTCACCAAGAAAACTATTGGAAACACAAAATCCTGCAGAGCTCAGAAGGTTCCCGTGTTCAAGAAGGCACATGCGCAGCCCCGTCTGAAGTTTGCCAGTGAACACTTGAATGATTCAGACAGTGACTGGGAGAAGGTGCTGTGGTCAGATGAGACCAAAATTGAGCTCTCTGGCATTAACTCAACTGGCCGTGTTTGGAGGAAGAAAAATGCTGCTTATGACCCCCAAAACACCGTCCCCACGGTCAAGCATGGAGGTGGAAACATTTTGCTTTGGGGGTGTTTTTCTGCTAAGGGCACAGGACAACTTCACCGCATCAACGGGAAAATGGACGGAGCCATGTATCGTAAAATCCTGAGCGACAACCTCCTTCCTTCTGCCAGGAAACTGAAAATGGGTCGTGGATGGGTGTTAGAAATTAGAAAACCTTATGGAGGGAGCTGAAGCTCAAAGTTGCACAGAGACGGTCTCGAAACCTTAGTGATTTAGAGAAGATCAGCAAAAAGGAATTGATCAAAATTCCTCCTAAAATGTGTGCAAACCTGGTCATCAATTACAAGAAACGTTTGACCTCTGTGCTTGCAAAGGTATTTTTTCAATTTTCCTTTTGATGTGCTATCTGTTACTGATAAAATAATCCTACCATTAAAATTATACTGTTCTGAGACTTTTCATTTCTTTGTCATTGGACAAATTTACAAAATCAGAGAGGGGTCAAATAATTACTTCCTCCACTGTATAATATTATTAAAAATAAAAGTTTTTGTTTACATAATAAATGTATGTGTAATGTGAATATTTATTATGTACTGTATATATAAATACACACGCATACAATATATATTTTGGAAATATTTACATGCATTTTTTCTTATGCATGCATGTGTGTGTGTGTTTATATGTATATTACAAATAAACACAGCACACACTCATATTTTATGTAAACAAAAACCTTTATTTTGGATGTGATTAATCAAGATTAATCATTTGACAGCACTAATATAGGCTATAGATAGATAGATAGATAGATAGATAGATAGATAGATAGATAGACAAATATTTATTATTACACTTTTATATAAATATATAAGTGGCCTGTAATAAATGAATTATTAAATCTGTTTTAAAAGATGATGCCACATTAGACTTAGAGGACCATAAAATCGTTCGACATCAAGTTACTACGCTATACTAGTTTACTAGACACTAGTCAGAAAAGTCACGTGCTGCAGATCTAAATGATCTGAGATAAACTAATCGATCTGAGCCAAGAGACGAGAAGAATAAACTAATAATCCAGCACGTACCGAACAAGCGTCGATGGAACAGAAACTTCCCAGCGATGAGGCCTGTGATGATGGCCAGGATCCACATCAGCACCTTCAGGACGTTCCACCCTCCTCCGGGATACTTATTGAGCACGAACGAGAAGCAGTTTCCCACCACGATCATGTGCGCCTCCGTCTGGCTGTGAGACACCGGGTCCTCAGCGAAGATCAGGAAGTTGAAAAAGGTGACCAGGTAAGCCACGACCAGGCGAGACCAGGGGTGCTGGAAGTAATAGCGGAAGCGGGCGTTGATCTCCATCCGTCTGAGGACGCCCAGACACCGCCCGCCTGAAACACAGCACAGAATTAGAGCTTACTCAAACTCACACTCCTCCAAAACATGCTCACAATCTAAAGAAAGCCTGTGGTTACAGAACAGGAATCAGCCCGGTAACAATCTAATCAGCTTAAAAGGCACAGGTGCTAATCCAGTCAGCCTGGCAGTATCCTTCACATTATCATAGAAACAAAAGACACAGCTGTCCCTTGAGTCTAGCATTCACACTTAACTTGGGAACCTGTCTGATTGGTCAAGAAACGCATAAAGACAAAAGTAAGGTTAATGTCTTGCATTTGTAGTCAAACAGAGTGCAGTGTTGAATCATCTTATTTTGTGCTCCACAGAAGGAAGTTGAGGAGACCCGATCTTAATTTTTGGATGAGGTAAGAATTTTGACAGCAGAACTAAAACCAAAACCATAATATATATTATTTTAAATGTATACATAAAATATATAATTAATAATAATAATAAAGGACACCAGTATCCACCAAAAATACAAAATTGCCAATGTTCATTTCACAATTCTGATTCTTTCCCCACACAATTAAACGTTTACATCTCACAAATCTAAGAAAATAAGACAGATAAAACATTTTCAAAGTATTTTTTCAAGAAACTGACATCTACACACACACACACACACACACACACATATATATATATATATATATATATATATATTTTTTTTTTTTAATACATTTTTTTTTAATAACAATAAATTAATAAACAACAAGTAAAGCTAATACAAAATAAATACACACAATAAAAAACACTAAACATAAAGTGAAAACAGAAATGATAAAATTAAAACCTAGTATTTCTTTTTACAAACATATTCAGGTCTAAAAAGCAGAAAGTCTACACGGACAAAACAAGGATCATTGTACTGAGTTAATATGGACTGGGGTTCATTTCAAGTGTTTTATCTGATTTATGCATATTTTGAATTGTGCATTGCATTGCAGGAAATATTCATAAAATTATCAGTACCTTTCCTGTTATTTTTCTAGGGTGTATTTTTAGGAGCTTTTCTGCAGGTCTTTCGTTTGATAGTGTGTGAAATATGACCTGAACACGTTCTAGGCTGCATCTGAATCAAATGAAAATAGCCTGGAATGACAGAAGCCAGGAGTTCATTAAATCTGGGCTAGATCTGGTAAAGACAGGCCTGTCACACAAACACACTACTGTTCACAGCAGTGCCCAAAATATCTGACATGAGCATGTGTGATGATGACGCAAGCGTTCTGGAATAACCCGCTGCTCAGAAACCATGTGTTGATGGATCCATTTAACCTGTGTGTGTGAGCGAGACCATGTTCTGACCACACGCATTATACACACATATATATATATATACACACACAACCAATATTCGGTAATATTTACTTTGTTTTATTAATTATTAATAATTTATTTATAAATTATTAATCTTATATTATACACACACACACGCATGTTGGTTTTTGTGATTTATGGGGACTCTCTATAGGTGTAATGGTTTTTATACAGAACAAACTGTATGTGGTGTTGTCCTACACTGACCCTACACCTAAACCTACCCCTTACAGGAAACTGTGTGCATTGTTAGATTTAAAAAAAAACACCATTTGTATGTTTTTTAAGCCTTTTAAATTACGGGGACTCATAAAACACCTACATTTTGTAATACATATGTCATACCCATGTCATTGTACAAACTTGTGTCCTCATAAACCCGCACACACACACACACACACACACACACACACACACATATATATATATATATATATATTAGAAATGTAACTATATAGACCTTTTTAAAGCAAAACTACTAAAATTACAAATATATGATTTTCTATACATATATAATATAAAACAACACAATCTACGAATTACTAAAATAACACTTTATCTAAATCAGATAAAACATAACTGGAGTAATCTAATTTATAATTCACAGCACAATATAAATAAGAATATTTCTTTAAAAATCTGGATGTTTTCAGGAAAAAAGTCACATTTATTATTTTGGCATGGAGCTTGTGAAGATAGATATTCAGATACAGTCAGTTTAGAAAAACTTACAATGATATAAACACCAACATCTATCTGTCTATCTATCGATCTATCTTGTTTACATTCATGGCTTCCACTGTGCCACACTGAACTCGTCTCTTTCACGATCACATGTCAAAACAATCAGTCTCAGCAACAAATAAACACGCGTGATATGGCCGCAGGACGCACTCGATGAATCAGTCAATCAGCGCGTGAGGGGATATTTGCTGATTATCGGAAATGAGAAACCTTTAAACGCGTAGTGCGCCCGGATCAGAGCGAGCTATTCCAGCAAGTTCCACCCACACACACACACACACTGATAACAGATGTGAAGCGTTTCTTACGCAGACAGTCGTGGAGAGATTCCGAGGCCATCGCCGCGTCAGCGTTTGCGTTCCTCCATCAATGATGAAGCGCAGCGCGTCGCTCATTCAACGCGTCCAGAAACAGAACACACAGAGCTCAACATGGACCTGTATCTCTCTCTCTCTCTCTCTCTCTCTGTCTCTCTCTTTGTGTGTGTGCGCGCTATCTTTACTCGATCATCTCTCTCTCTCTCTCCATCATAAGGTCTGACCATAGACTGTAAAAAACCGAGTGTCCAAAATTTCAATGCATCCACTAGAGTCTAGAGGACTTTAGTTTGAATTTATATTTAAAGCAAAAGTTAAAGGTAAAAAAAGAAGAATGAATAGTTTATTTTGTTTTTGATGTATGTATTATTTATTTAGGCTTTAAAGATTTATTTATTTATCGATTTTATGCAAAATCAGTAATATTAATACATTGTCTGGATGGGATGTTTTCATAAAATAAAATAAAAACAAATATATAGTATATAAAGAAAAAAGTCTGTTCTTAGGACTATAACTTTATTTTGATTTTGTTGTGAAATATGACCTGGACATGAGGTTCTGTTATTTTAGTATATATACACTAAAAAAACAGAACCTCATGTCCAGATCATGTATATTTTTATTTTTCTGTTTTCGTTTTTATTTAATGTAAAGCATAAAATGAAATACTTTATTGTCCCCAAGAAGGGATTTGTGATAAACTCAGTTGCCAGAATTTTAACAAAACATTGTTTTCTGTTGATACATTAGAAATTAAAACAATATGCACATTAACTCCCCACAAAAAAGCATAATACTATTATTTATCGCAAAAGACACTTAATAGCCTATTAAGAAAACAGTATTTGACTGTACAAAAACTTGAACTGAATTTATCTGAAACTCTATTATCTTCCGTAGAGCTGCTTGGCAGCTTCAATTTATTTATTTATTTATTTTCATAATTGCTTCTGTAGGTCTGTATTAAAGTTCAACTTTGGAAATTCTGTCGATTAAAAAATAAATAAATAAATAAATAAATAAATGGTATAAGATATGGATTCTTACACACGTAATTTTTTTATACTAGGTTAGTTTATGTCTGCGCATGCGCACCGCGCGGGCGGGGCGACGCGTCAGAGACACGTGACGTCATCGCCGCTCCGCTTCCTTCTTCCGGGATCGAGAGTCTCCAAACATCCTCCGCCGAGTGAAATAATGTCTCATCAGACGGGTATTCAGGGTAAGAGCAAAATATTTATATGATTTATGCATCAGGATATCTGTTTGAAAAGAACGAGCGAGCGGCGCGAAACTCGCATAGCGCCGTGATTAATTGAGAAAACCGATGAAGATATGAATCAAGCGCGTCTTAAGCGGTTTATCTCAGACCTGAAGTTTCTGATTAAAATCATCTTCATTAACATCAGTGTTTGGTAATGGCCAGAGTTGTGCTTCAATGGTCTGCTTCCTAATCACGAGCGCGCGGGCAACGCCTTCAGCGCGAGCCGCTCGCGCTCCGCACGCATCCCATAATAATCCCACACTGGTGATTTTATCATTCATTTATATTCTGAGGGAAGAATGTTTCTTGTTGTATGATCTGCTTATTTGTCCGCTCTCTGTTTATATATATGTATATCACTGTCAAATAATAATATTATGTTAAAAAACAGTTGAGTACACTTTTATATATAAACAAATATTTCTTGAACAGCAAATAAGAATGTCACAATAATTCCTGTAGATTATGTAAAATGTAAACAATACATACACCTTACTTTAAATGGTAATACATAGCATATTACATTCATACTAGATAATAATAGCAATCATAGAAGATAAAGTTTCTGACTACGGTTGTCACAATAATAATAGATCTGTTAATGATGTGTTTTAATAGAAACATGCTTTTATTAGCTGTGATATATCATCAGTGAGGAGTCCTTTGAGTACACCGATTATAATCAGTCTCCGTCTGCTGTGTTTGTTTGTTCGTTTGTCTTCTAGCTGCTGACGAGGTGAAGGATGTCTTTGGCAATGCCAGGAACGGACAGTACAGACTCCTGAAGATTGTGATCGAGAACGGTATATAAACCACACACACCGTTATATACACAATTATTTATATAATAACATTAATGTTTATGCATTTTCAAAATATATACATGCATGTATGTTTATTTGTATATGCATGATAAATAAACACACACACACACACTGACTGGCCCGTATGTGGTTTCAGAGGAGCTGGTTCTAGGCCTCACCAAAGCTGCTGCTCGCAGCTGGGAGGAAGACTACGATGCTCTTCTGCTTCCAGTGCTGGATAAAGAGCTGCCCTGTTATATCCTATTCCGCCTGGACTCCACCAACAGCCTGGGACATGAGTGGATCTTCATCGCCTGGTCACCTGACCACTCACCTGTAAGACACACCTGGCAGCTCTTAAAGCTCTTCAGATCACGCTCGCTTCTCTGCAGGACTAAAGCATATAAACTGATCTTCAGACGCATTCTTATCATCCTCATGCGTGTTCAGACTCGTCAGCGTCTTTAAACACTAGTGTCTGCGTGTGATGAGGGATAAACACTGATCTGGGACCTGTCCAGGACTCATTCACACACTGATCAGCTACTGATCTGGTAGACCTCTGTATGGTACTTTTATATATTATTAAAATAAAAATAATTTAATATACAGATAATAATAAATAAAAAAATATTTATAATAAAACCTATTATAAATTAAAACATGATATAAAAGGAAAATGCTTAATAATTTTATACATAATAATATTATTAATAATGATATGAGAAAATGTAAACATTTTGAAATATACTTCTAAAATAATATATGTATATGTGTGTATTACACTATTATACTTAATACGCACTTTACAAAAAAAGGTCATAAGTTAACAGAGTTAGTAAACATAACTAAGAATGATCAATATTTCTACAGCATTTATTAATCTTAAGGTTAATAATGTATTATTAAAATAACAAGCTGTATTTTTAAAAATGAGTTAATGCACTGTGAACTAACAATAAACAACCTAACTTTACTTTAGTGAATATGTATAAATAATAGCATTATCTTAAAATGAAAATATTATGGTTAATTATTGAAATAAATATTGATAAAAATAATATATGTAAAATGTTATAATATGTTATAATGTAAAATAATATGATTCAATTATTGATAAATAATTAACACCTAAATCGATATGTATAATTATTAAGGATATTTTATAATTAATAATAATAAATAAAATACATTTTATTTGACCACGGTGACATCTGAACCCTCTTGTAGGATATTAAACAATGTTAAATTATTTTCCACACATTTCTGGTCTGAAGTTCTTTTTACATTTACATTACTTTTTCAACCAGCAGACTCTTTTATCAAGAGTGAAATGTGAAGATTTATGAGAGAAACTTGATCACAGCTGCGATCAGTCCTGCGTGGCTCAGTTGAGTGTGTTTGTGTTTCATGTCAAACTCATGATGTGTCGCCGATCTTTCTGACAGGTGCGCCACAAAATGCTGTACGCCGCCACCAGAGCCACGCTCAAGAAGGAGTTCGGCCTCGGACACATTAAAGATGAGATGTTCGGCACTGTAAAGGTTTGTTTTCTTCACTGCAGATGTGAACTGACAACTCATTATTGAACAAAAATACAGTAAAAATTGTGAAATATTATTATAATATAAATGATGTTTTAATATGTGTATAAATGATGTTTTAATATGTGTATAAATGATGTTTTAATATGCGCCACTGTATTTTCAGCATCATTACTCCAGACTTCACATGATCTTCTGAAATCGTAATAATATACTGATTTACTGTTTAAGAAGAATAGAAGGTTTAAAAGAACGGCATTTATTATAAACACATCTTTATAAATGTCTTTACTGGTGCTTCTGACCATGTGTCTTTGATAAATAAAAGTATTAATTTCTTTATCAAATCTTACGCACTAGAAGGTGTGCTGGTATATGATGTGTGTGTGTTTGACAGGAGGATGTTTCTCTCAGCGGATACAAGAAACACGTCACGGCTCAATCAGCTCCTCTGCCACTGACAGCCGCTGAGGAGGAACTACGACAGATCAAACTCAGTGAGGTACACACACGCACCCTCTCACACACACACTCATGTAGTGTTTCCATGTTTTCTGGGGTCTCTTCATAGGTGTAATGGTGTTTCTACTGTACAGACTGTATGTGGTATTGTCCTACACTGACCCTACCCCTTACAGGAAACACAACACACTTTTACATTCTCAAAACACTTCATTCTGTGTGATTTATATGCTTGTTTCCTCATGGAGACCTAACAAATGTCCCCACAAAATTTACTGGTATTCCTATCTTTGTGGAGACAATTGGTCCCTATAAGGTGATAGATACCAGGTGCACACACACTCACACATGTTTGTATAGCTATCTTTGTGAGGACATACATTGACTCAATGTTATCTCTAGCTCCTGATCCTAACCCTACTCATCAGAACTAAGTGCTTTACCAAAACCCTGACCCTAAAACCAAGTCTTGACCCTCAAACAGGTCTTTAAAGGGCTCTCAGAAAGTGAGGACCGGCCAAAATGTCCTCACTTTACAAAATTGTCCTCACTCTGATGGTCAAAGACTCAAACCAGCCCTCACGAAGATAGCTGTACAAGTGCACACTCTTTTACACACACGCAATCACACTCTCTCTCTCACGCGCACACACACACACACATGTTGGGTTTACATGTTTTATGGGGACATTGCATAGGCGTAATGATGTTTCTACTGTACAGACTGTATGTGGTGTTGTCCTACACTGACCCTACACCTAAATCTACCCCTTACAGGAAACTGTGTGCACTTTTGGAATTTCAAAAAACTTAACTCTGTGTGATTTATAAGCTTGTTTCCTCATGGGGACCTAAGAAATGTCCCCACAAGGTCAAAATTTACTGGTATTGCTATCTTTGTGGGGACAATTGGTCCCCATAAGGTAAAAAATACCAGGTACACACACACATACACACACTCTTTTTTTAATAGTATTTATCTTACATATAAATCTTGTGTAACATTTTACATGTATAATTTACCACAAAATATGACATGCTTACATTAGTTACCATAGTAACTGTGATATTTGGGTGGAAACCGTGAAATATTTAAGTCATTTAAAATAGCATGTTTGGAGTTGTTGTTTGTAACTTATATGTCCCGTTTACCTTAAAAAGTCTGGTAGTGATTACTGTAGTAAAATATTGGTGAGGGTTAAAATGCATTCTAAACATGTTGTTAGTGAGTGAGCTGATCATGTGATTTTGAGTAGGAATCATCAGTCCCAAACTCACAACCATATAAGGATGTGCAGTGAAAACCTCCCGCCCCATTCCTAAAACCAGCCAATCGGAGAGTAGTACACCACAAACAGGAAGCAGAAGTTACATTTTCCTTAAAGTTCAGAGATGAGAGCTGCCAGCACTGACAGAGATCAAAGAGACCTGATGGTGCCTGAAAATAAATTAGTGGCAGGAAGTGAAAGATACAGAGACTAACCCAGTCTGTGGTTTATTATCCAGGGACCGCATGAACTAATCAAATATATCTTGAATGCACTGTTAGTGGCTTTAGACGTGTTTGTGACTCTGTAGCCAACAATGCACTGTATGGCTCAAAATCATACAATTGTCTTTTATACCAAAAATATTTGAGATATTAAGTAAAGATCATGAAGATGCATGAAGATATTTAGTAAAAATTCATATCTAATTAGTAATATGCATTGCTAAGGACTTCATTTGGACAACTTTAAAGGTGAGTTTCTCAGTGTTTCGATTTTTTTGCTCCCTCAGATTTCTTAGTCAAATATCGTTGTATCATAACAAACCAAATATCAATGGAAAGATGATATATATATA